>OY796883.1:6518257-7118257 GCA_963680785.1 Diplosoma virens
AGTTCATGCTCAAACCTTGAAAAATACACAGATCGTCATGAAAAGTTTTATTTAAACCACAGTGTTGTCTATTTTACCAAGTTTTTTTTTGTATCATAACAGCAATAAATCTATTTCTCAAGTCAACTGTTGAACTTTGCGTCATAATCACAGTTCTTCTTTCTGTTATTCTTGTTTTCAACACTATCTTTGTCATTTTTGATTATTTTCTTGTGTTTTTTGCTTAATGTCATCATCACCAACCCATACAATCTAGTTAATTTTACACTTTATTTATTTTTGTTGACGTTCAGGTGTCTGTTTTTAGCTTTTACTTAATTTTTCTAATTTTTAATTTTAAAAAGGATTCTTGTTTTTATTTTATTTTTCGAAAATGTGATTATTTTTAGCGGTGAAACGTGTGAATATTTGACGGTTTGTATTTTTCAAGGTTTGAGCATGAACTTTTGCTTAAAAAAGCAATAAAAACACTATTATAAAAATTTTTCAAATTGTAACTTTTATCTAACATTTCACCATCAAACAAACTTATAAATGATGAAAAAGAAAATTTTTTAGCAAATTGTGATAAATTTTTTTATAACTAAAGACAACAATACGTAAAGTCGAGAGAATTTTTTTAAATGAAAATCTAACAGACCAGTTGAACGCATAGAAATTGATATGCTCTACAATTTACATGCATAATAGATTAAGAAAGTTTAGGTTTATAAATCAAAATACACAAGTTGTGACTTTAAATTGAAAAATAAAAAAAAAATTTCTTGGCTTTTATTTTCGAAACAACAAACTTAGCTATTGAAACGTGAACAAAGTAAAATGTAGGTTTGTTTCGAAAAGTTTGCTTGTAAAAAGGCAAAATTAAATCATGCTGAAGGGTAATGTTTCTAATTTTTGAGGCACAAATGGTTTCAACTAGTTAAAATTTGTGAGGTTGACTGATTTTTATCATAAAGTTAATTTAAAGCATCACATTTAGGTCACATGATGAATAAACAGTTGTTAAAAACAGATATTGATTTGTAAATCGAACAACTTTTAACGCCAAATTTGCTATTTTTCAATCAAGACGGTTACAACTTGAGAAAATCTTGTGAAATTTTGTAACGCTAAACACCTTTTTAATGCAAAGTAGATTGAAAACATTTAAGTTACAAGGTGAAAAAACTCTTTAAACTAAAACTTTGCGACTCTTTTTACTTTGGAAAGAAAAAACTAAGTAAAATGAGAACCGTGTAAAAGTCGAAATATTTGCTTCTGTGCAACAATTATACAAAGAGTTTGACAAAATTACAACATTTGTGCAATTAAGAAACCAATTGTGATAAAAATTTTGAGATTGAGTTGTTGCTATGCGTTGAAAAAAATGGCAAAAATCTAACACAAAGTAGAATTTTTTAGGATTTGGTTCTAAAAACTAAACTTCTGCAACGAAGAAACGTACACTTTTTAGAAATTTTTAGATTTTTTTAAGCTAGTGTTTCCGTAACTTTTAAGACACTTGGTAAAAAGGTCGGTCTCTCAAAAAGTTAAATTTTTTCACGTAGAAGGAATCTAGTGTTTCCATACAAAAAAACTTTACAATGTGCGATTCTTGAGAAAATTTTAAATAGTGATAATTTTAACACCTAACCACAAAACCTCCCTGTGAAAAGTGAATAAAATTATATTCGCGGATCGATTTTTAATATCAATTAAGGAAGCTTTTAGTTAAAACGTTTTTTAGAGAAAGAAAAACTAAAGTATTTTTGGTTAAACTAGTGCAATAATTTAAAACTTGACTACAAAACGTTGTTGCGGAAAATGAAATTTAAAAGTTTAAGTTTTAATATCCGTATACGTTTTCTTTGACATCGTTGATGTCCACACCTTTTTCTTAGAGGTTAGCAACGTTCAAGATAAAAGAGTGAATTTATTGGTTTCTTACTTTATTTGTGTTTGTTACCCCAAGCAAAACCGTATCCTGAAAGCGAAATTTTTAGATATTTTTTAAAAATCCTGATTTTTTGAAGAGTTTATTTTTAGATTTCGAGCTAGTCAATAAGTTAATTAAATAATTTCAGTTTGGTTTGTTTTCATTTAGACATAAGAACTAACTGCGATAGGACTTGATAGAATAAATCTTAATATATTTTCAAAATACAACTGATTTTTTTTGGAATTGATCTTACTTATACAAAACTTTTCAAACTTACGTTGGTCTTATTTGATTTCAAATTTTATGTTAAGTTTAGAAAATTTAGTTGGTAAAATGAATTAAAATGTTCAGTTTTATGATGAATTTTCTTATTAAAAGTGAAAAAATGTAAAACTTTTTAACATAAACGGTTGTACTTGACTGGGGATCAAACTAAGCGGTGTTTTGAAATCAAAATATTTTTGATCAAGCTTGTAATAAATTTTCCTTTTTACTGAAAATTGTTAAAAACTATAAAAATCAAGATGTATTATAAAAATTTTCGCTTACTCTATTTTTACTCTGGAAATTAAGGTAACCAGACTTTCAAACTCCGATCATGAATATGTCAGGAAACGAAATACGCTATGAACAGGATACGGCCAGCTTCTGTGTAAGAGAGAGAATTTGACGCAATTATCAAAAGCATATGGTCACGCTTACAGAGATTACGGGTAGCTTTTTTATTATTAAAAACGACCAAAAGATTAAACGTAGTTGGAATTGAATTCGTTTTTGAAACAATTAAAATGTTAACACTAGAAATTAAATTCATACAACATAAAAATAATAACTATGTTTGAATTCGGTTTACTAAATAATAAGGAAAAAAAGACGACTTTTTTATTATGAAACATCTGCTTATTGAACACGAATAACCTATCAATAAAAATTTTTGTTTAAAACTTTTAAGAATTACTTTGACTGCGAATAAAAATCAAGGTTGTCAAGATAAAAAAAATTCAATAAGGGTGTAACAAAAAATCAAGCTTGTTTAGAAAAAAAGTTAAACATAGGTATAATAAAAATCAAGGTTGCTTAAAGAAAAATTGAGATTGGGTATAACAAAAATCAAGGTTATCAAGAAAAAAATTGAATAAAGGTACCTAAAAATCAAGCTTTCTTATGGAAAAATTAAATGTAGGTATCTAAAAATTAAAGTTGCCAAGAAAAAATTAAGCAAAAGTATAACAAAAATCAAGGTTATCAAGAAAAAATTCAGCATAGATATAACAAAATCAAGTTTGTCTAGAAAAAATTGAGGTTAGGTATGACAAAAATCAAGGTTACCAAGAAAAATTAAACAAAGGTATGACAAAAAGCAAGGTTGTTTAGAAAAAAAATTGAAGGTAGGTACAACAAAATCAAGATTGTCTAGAAGAAATTGAGGTTAGGTATGACAAAAATCAAGATTGTTAAGAAAAATTAAAGATAGGTACGACAAAAATCGAAGAAAAAATTAAACAAAGGCATGGGAAAATCAAGGTTGTTTAGAAAAAATTAAGCAAAGGTATTGTATAACAAAATCAATTTTGTCTAGAAAAAATTAAGGTTAGGTATGACAAAAATCAAGGTAACCAAGAAAAATTAAACAAAAGTATGACAAAAACCAAATTTGTTTAGAAAAAAATTGAAGTTAGGTGCGACAAAAATCAAGATTGTTAAGAAAAAATTAAAGATAGGTATGACAAAAACAAGGTTGTTTAGAAAAAAAAAAATTGAAGATAAGATAATAAAAATCAAGGTTGGCAAGAAAAATTGAGGTTAGGTATGACAAAAATCAAGGTTGGTTAGAAAAAATTAAACAAAAGTATGACAAAAATCAAGGTTGTTAGAGAAAAAATTGAGGTTAGGTATGACAAAAATCAAGGTTGCTAAGAGAAAAAGTTTTAAAATTAAATAAAGCTGTCTAAAAATCAAGCTTCTTAGGACAAATTTTTGAGAAAGTGAACATAAGTATGACAAAAATCAAGGTTGCCAAGAAAGAAATTGAAGATAGTTATAAAAAAAATTAAGTTTGTTTAGAAAAAAAATTAAATAAAGGTATAAGGAAAATTGAGAATGTCAAGAAAAAATTGAAATTAGGTATAACAAAAACAAGGTAGTTTAGAAAAAAAAATGGAAGATAAATATTATAAAATTTAGGGTTATCAAGAAAAAATTAAGCAAACGTATAACAAAATCAAGTTTGTCTAGAAGAAATTGAGGTTAGGTATGACAAAAATCCAGATTACCAAGAAAAATTAAACAAAGTTATGACAAAAATCAAGGTTATTTAGAAAGAAATTGAAGGTAGGCGTGACAAAAATCAAGATTGTTAAGAAAAAATTAAAGATAGGTATGAGAAAAATCGAGGTTGCCAAGAAAAACTTAAACAAAGTTATGAGAAAAATTAAGATTGATTAGAAAAAAATTAAACCTAGATATAACAAAATCAAGGTTGCCAAGAAAAAAAAATTGAAGATAGTTATAAAAATAAAGGTTTTCTAGAAAAAGTTCAACAAAAGTATAAAAAAATCGAGGTTATTAAGAAAATTTTGAAGATATTTATGATAAAAATTAAGGTTGTCAAGAAAAAATTAAACTACTGTAAGACATGACAAAAAAACAAGATTATTTAGAAAAAATTGAGCAAAGTTATAACAAAAATCAAGTTTGTCTAGAAAAAATTGAGGTTAGGTACGACGAAAATCAAAGTTACCAAGAAAAATTAAACAAAGGTATGACAAAATCAAGGTTGCTTAGAAATATTAAACAAAGGTGTAACAAAATCAAGTTTGTCTAGAAGAAATTGAGGTTAGGTATGACAAAAATCAAGATTGTTTAGGAAAAAATAAACAAAGGTATAATAAAAATCGAGGTTTATTAGAAAAATTGAAGATAGTTATGACAAAAAATAAGGTTGCCAAGAAAATTTAAACAAAGGTATAACAAAAAACAAGGTTGTTTAGAGAAAAAGTTTTAAAAATTAAATAAAGCTGCCTAAAAATCAAGCTTCTTAGGACAAATTTTTGAGAAAGTGAACATAAGTATGACAAAAATCAAGGTTGTCAAGAAAGAAATTGAAGATAGTTATAAAAAAATTAAGTTTGTTTAGAAAAAATTAATAAAGGTATAACAAAAATCGAGGTTACCAAGAAAAACTTTTTAAATTGAGCGTAGTAATAACGAAAATTAAGGTTGTTTAGAGAAAAATTAAGGTTAGGTATAACGAAAATCGAGGTTGTCAAGAAAAAATTGAAGATAGATATCCAAAAATCACGGTTGACTAAGAAAATGTTTGAAGAATTAAACAAATGTGTGACAAAAATCAAGGTTGTCTAAAGAAAAATTTTTAAAATTTCAACAAAGATATAATAAAAATCATGGTTGACAAAGAAAAATTTTGAAAAAATTCAACAAGGGTGTAACAAAAATCAAGCTTGAATAGGAGAAAATTGAAGATAGGAATGACAAAAATCAAGATAAACTTTTAAAAATTCAACAAAAGTATAATAAAAATCATGGTTGACAAAGAAAAGTTTGGAAAAATTCAACAAGGGTATAGCAAAATCAAACTTGTTTAGAAAAAAAAAATTAAAATAGGTATCTAAAAATCACGGTTGACTAAGAAAATGTTTGAAGAATTAAACAAATGTGTAACAAAATCAAGGTTGTCTAAACAAAAACTTTTAAAATTTCGACAAAGGTATAATAAAAATTGAATTTGTCTAGAAAAAATTGAAGATAGTTGTAACAAAAACCAAGGTTGTGTAAGAAAAATTTTTGAAAAATTGAGCATAAGTATAACAAAATCAAGCTCGCCTATAAAAAATTTGAAGATAGTTATAAAAAATTAAAATTGATTAGAAAAAACTAAACAAAGTTATAATAAAAATCAAGGTTTTTTTAGAAAAAAGTTTTACAATTGAATAAAAATATCGAAAAACCAAAGGTTTTTAGGGAAAAAACGAGAAATTAAACATAAATATAACAAAAATCAAGACAAAGTTTGCAATGCACAAAGAAACCTATACAAACAATCCCAGTAAAAACCCAGGGAATTCCCCATGGGAAAATTGTGTATTGACCTGATGTGTCCAAACTTACCCTTTGCAGAACATATTTTGATAGGTTTTTTTCTATGGAGTGCTTAAAAAACAGGAAAAACTTTGTTTTATTGCTTTAAAATCTTGCAGAATGTCTTGAAATAACCTTATGTTATGTTTTGAAGTCTTGGACCAGAAACGAACTCAGGACTACTGCTGTTCTTAGGGTTTGGTTTAATATTATCTTGGGTAGGAGTCAAACTTAGGACCACCGTCTCTCTTAGGCTTAGAGATTGTATTGTCTTGGTAGGAATCCAACTCAGGACCACTGTTTCTCTTAGCATTAAGATTTCTTTTATCTTGGTTGAGAATCAAACTCAGGACTACTAATTTTCTTAGGTTTAGGATTTATATTGTCTTGAACAAGAAACGAACTCAAGACCACTGACTTTCTTAAGGTTAGAGTTTATACTGTCTTGGGTGGGAATCTAACTCAGGACTTCTGCCTTTCTTAAGATTTAAATATATATTATCTTGGTTGGGGATCAAACTCAAGACTACTGGTTTTCTTAGGGCTAGGATTTATACTAACTTAGATAAGAATTGAACTCAGGACCTTTCTTAGAGTAAGGGTTTATACTGTCTTGGGTAGGAATCAAACTCAGGACCTTTGTTAGGATTAGGATTTCTACTGTTTTGGGTGGGAATCTAACTCAGGACTTCTGCCTTTCTTAAAGTTTGGTTTTATATTATCTAGGGAAGGAATCCAACTCAGGACTACTAATTTTCTTAGGGTTAGAATTTATATTGTCTTGGGTAGGAATCAAGCTCAGGACCTTTGTTAGGATTAGGATTTCTACTGTCTTGGGTGGGAGTCAAACTCAGGACTACAGTCTGTCTTAGGTTTAGTTTTTATATTGTCTTGGTTAAGAATTGAACTCAGGATCATCGTCTTTCTTAGGAATAGGAATAAGAATAGAAATAGGATTAGGAATAGGAATAAGATTAGGAATAGGAGTAGGATTAGGAATAGGAGTAAGATTAGGAATAGGAGTAGGATTAGAAATAGGAGTAGGATTAGGAATAGGAGTAGGATTAGAAATAGGAGTAGGATTAGGAATAGGAGTAGGATTAGGAATAGGAGTAGGATTAGGAATAGGAGTAGGATTAGAAATAGGAGTAGGATTAGGAATAAGAGTAGGATTAGGAATAGGAGTAGGAATAGGAGTAGAATTAGGATTAGGATTAGGATTAGGATTAGGATTAGAATTAGGATTTAAAATAGGATTAGGATTCGAAATAGGATTTGGATTAGGATTCGAAATAGGATTTGGATTCGGATCCGCCACTGCTCTCTAGCGCCACCGCTCCTGTGATGACGTCAGCGCTTCTGCACGCTCCTGGCTCCTGCTCCTGATGACGTCACAACACCAAGCAAACCAGCCCTTACATACTACTTCCTTCGTTATTTTAATTTATGTATCGATCTCAATGCAAGAACACTTTTTAAATCTCACGACGAAGAAAAATTTTTTTTGAATTGATGAGGGCGTTGCCACAGAGTTTACAATAGAATCTTCGCAAGCTTCGGACGCCTCTATTTTAGAGAAGTTAAAATCTCAGTATCCACAAGTTTTTGAGCAAGCCACTCGTTGCCAAAAAATAAAACACTCTGTTGTTGCTCATGTTGAAACAAACACCGAAGTCCCGGTTTGATTTCGCTCTCGACTATTAGCACCAGATAATTTTGAAGCTTTGAAACGTGAAATAAAGCAATTAGTCAGTCAAGGCATATTGGCTGAAAGCCACAGTCCACGGGTAAGTCCGATTGTTATGGTAAAAAAGCCCTCTGGAGAGTATCGCTTGTGCGCTGATTTTATGGCCCTCAACAAAGTTTTAAAAGTAACTCTCTGCAATTCCAAACATTAATGATTTTTCAGCCATGGCACACGGATGGTTTAGCTTAATTGACATAAAAGATGCATATTATCACATTCCAATCCGTCCAGCAAACTCACATAAACTGACAATAACTACTCCGATGGTAAATATTAGTTATCATTTCTTGTCAATGAGCCTGGGCACCTCTAGTGGTTATTTTCAGAAACTTATGAATGAATTTTTTTCTTGTTTTTCGCAAGTATTTGTGTATTTAGACGACATCATTATTATGTCCTTCAGCTTGGAGAATCATCAGAAGCTGTTGAATTTGGTTTTTAAAAGACTGGAAGAACATGGTTTAGTTATGAACGCGAAAAAATGCGTATTGGCTGTGAACCAATTGTTCTTTATGACACCTAGTATCATTTAAGGCAGTCAAACCAACGACCACTAACGTAGAGGCGATAGTTGATTACGAAAAACCGCATACTAAAAAGCAACTTAGACGATTTTTAGGTATGAATCAATTTTATAATCGATTTATACCAAATTTGTGCAAAAATCATCGGCCCCTTATATTCTTTAACCAGCGCAGAAAACAGAGCCTCTCATATCTCGTGGACCCCAAAAACTGACAATTGTTTTGCAAGAGCTAAGACAGCGATTACAGAAGCAAAAATTATGGCTCACCCTAATCATGAAGCGGACTTGGAGCTAACAACAGACGCCAGTGATAGAGCAGTTGTAGCTGTAATCTGTATTGCAGCAGATCTCCTGTGGAAAATGCCAACCGCTTGCATTTTGGTCCGAAGCGCTAACTCCTGCACAAAAGGCGTGGTCATGAGTAGTATGTGAAATGCCGCTTCCAGTGCAATTTTTCAAATCTTTATTAATGTGTAAATTTACCGTGTAAATCAATAAAAAATTAAAAAATTTTTTTTTTATTTTTATTGATTTGAAACCGGCATTTATATTATTTTTAAAAAATTTAACTGGAAGCCGTGTCCGATGCAATTTAAATCTGAGCATTCTCAATCTTAGTTTTTAAAAAAATCTTTTTTTTTTAATTTATATTGATTTGGGAATTTATCGTGTTCAATGTCTTTAAAAAATCTTTTTCAATTTTTATGTTTTGAAACCGGCATTTATAGAACTTTTAAAAAACTAACGATCTACACTTTTGTTTAAGTTTTTTTATTAAATAAAAAAGCATTTAAGAACAAAATAAATATAAAGTTTAAATAAGCGATGACGTAATTGAAATGAACCGGTCACACTGTGCCCGCGATGATGCAGTTGAAATAGATCGCGTCATTCCAGCCAGTCCGCATACTTTAGATGTTCATAACTTTGCTTTTCACCCGCCACACTGTGTCCGGTAAATTAAGTCACGTTAATCGGCGGTCACACCGTGACTCTCCTATTTCATTTTTTCAATTAATACTTCATTTCCCGGCGATTCTTCACCCTTCCAGAATAGTTTGAGGTTAGGATGTGCCGCAAACATTGCTTCAATGTCTTTTTTCGACGATGAAATTCATTCACAAATATATTTATGTACTGAAGACGTGGAAAGGGTTCAATGAATCGTGCTAATTCTCTTTTTCTTCTTATATTTCTTTTACTTCCAAGCTTGTTTTCTATTAACCAATCAAGCACATTTTATCAGTGTTAGCGGAAAATGTAATTTTGGTGCACTCGACTCTGAAAATTTCCTCGACGCCGCGTTATAAGTAAATCAATAGATTAAATATGGGCAGCTGATCTGGTAGAAATGCAACAATTTAGCAAACAGAACAACGGTTATAAATATTTACTCATGATAATTGAGATATTTTCTAAATTTGGGTGGATAGTCCCTTTGAAAAATAAAAAAGGTGAAATAGTTGCTAAGGCTTTCAATCAGATCTTTAAAAAAAATAGGGTTCCAAAATGCTTGTGGACTGACCAAGAAAAAGAATTTTATAACAAAAATTTGAAAGAAGTATTAGACAAGCGTAATGTTAAATTGTATTCTACTGAAAATGAAGAAAAAAGTTCATTAGTTGAACGTTGGAATAGAACAATTAAAACTAAAATGTGGAAGCAATTTACAGAGCAAAATTCAACTCAATACTTAAAAATGTTGCCTGATATAATTAACAAATACAGTATAACAGCAGTTACCACTCATCCATAAAAATGTCTCCAGTTGAGGCTAGCAAAAAGAAAAACAAAGGTATTGTTTACTATAATTTGTATAGTAAACTTAAAGCAACAAAAACAAAACTAAAATTTAAAGTTGGAGATACAGTTAGAATTTCTAAATACAAACGAAAAACATTTGATAAGGGATATGCACCAAATTGGACGGAAGAAAGATTTATTATTTCAGAAGTTTTAAATTCAAATCCATATACTTATAAACTTCGTGATCTTCAGGGAGAAGAAATTGTTGGAAGCTTTTATGAACAAGAACTTTTAAAAACAAACCAAACTAAATTTAGGATAAAAAAAGTTATTCGCAAAAACAAGAAACAAGCATTAATAAAATGGTCTGGTTATGACAGTTCTTTTAATAGTTGAATTCCAATTGAAGAAATTAATATTTTATAATATATTGAAGATATTAGACAAAAATGGGATAAACGAAATTTAACTTATTGTATTATCAATTTAACACCAAAAATGACAGAAGAATCAATTCATCAACAAATTGATTCTGCTTTTAAAGTTTACAAAAAACATTCAGCGCTTAAATTTAAAAAAGTTGAACCTAATGAACCGTGTGCTATAAAAATCAGTTTTTGTGAACAAGATCATGGAGATGGTTTTTCTTTCCATGGAGCAGTGGCGTGTTAGCTCATGGATTTTATTCAGGTCTAGGAATTGGTGGAGATTTACATTTTAATGCTGATGAGAATTGAACAGATCAAGAAACTCCCCCAGGACATAATCTGTTTGTAGCAGCAGTGCATGAAATAGGTCATTGTTTAGGTTTAACCTATTCACAAAGCGCTGATTCAATTATGTACCCCACTTATAAACATGAATTGTCTAAGCAATCACTCGATGTACTATCACAAGAAGACATTGAAAGAATACAAAAAGCGTATGGAAAACCTGACACTAAATGTTAAAATCATAAGAATAAAACTCGCACTGAAATTGAAAAAGTTTATTAACTGCATAGAAGTCTTTTTCGAAACCTGTTAATTAATTCTATTGTTTGCGTTCACTGCTTTATAGGTAGATCACGTGCAGCGATCTTAATGAAATCTGATTGGCTCACTTACACGTGGCGAGCACACTATAAATTGAGATGTTGGTAAATTTAATTCCTCTTTCAGTCGTTGGTGATCAAGTGGTTCGGTGGTTGAGTTTTGTAGAGTGAGTTTGTAGATCGCAAGCGAAACTTGGGTAACTTTCGTTTTGCGATTGCATCGTTGGGAGCACGTTGGCGGCACGTTGGTTGTATAGTTAACTGCATCGTTTAAGCAGTAGCCTATTGTCGAGAAAATAATTGTGGTCGTTGGCTTGTGGAAGCCTGTTATATCTTCATATCGAAATCTCAACTTTAATAAATATTATAAAGCTATAACACGTGTGGGAAAGCCAGCGGTGTGATTGGGGAAGGCTCGGATGGCTTCCCTATAGTTTGAAGAATTTGGAGCTAAAGAAGAGAGAGATTCGCTGTGCGGTCTACAGTAAACTTTGAAATTAATACTAAAATAATCGACAATGATGGTTTTTCAATTAGAGTAAAATCTAAAGGAAAAAATAAAATAAAACTATTAATTGAAAAGAAATAAATTTTATGTGTATATATATTAAATGAATAACAAGCTAATAATTGAAAATCGTGAATTTAATTTTCATCCAACATACATAGCTTATGCTGGAAGTCTAGATGGTTATGTTGTTCATGCAATTACTCGAATTCCCACTTTAGGCGTTATTAATGAAAAAGGATATTATAAATTCACTGTTAAAGATGATTGGGGGCGGTGTTTACATGTCCATGATTTCATTTGGGAGTGTTTTCATGGCTTACTAAAAGAAGGAGAGAAAATCAAACACATTAACGAAAGACGTGATGATAATAGATTGGAGAATATAAAACTGCATAGTTCAAATGATATTGCTATACAAGGATCTATAACCTATGTTTAACATGGAATTGAAAATAAAAAAACGACAAGCACGTTATATTGATTATATCCTACAATTTACTTCAAACATTGAGCACGTATCGGGAAACGACAATATAGCTGACGCACTTTCTCGACCATTTGAACCTCCTCTGATCAATTTGCTGACTCCAGTCAACAAACCATTAGATTTCCTGGAATTGGCGATAGCACAGCGGTCAGACTCAGAATGCAAAAAGCTACGTCACGATAACAACAGCGCTCTCGTCTTAAATATAATCCTTTAGCCGAACACAGAATCAACGTATCGTGCGATGTATCCACAAGAAAAATTTGTCCGGTAATTCCCAGGGTTCTCCGTTTTTCTGTTTTTAAACATCTTCACTGCCTATCTCACCCAGGTATTAAAGGCAGCGTTGCATTGCTCACACGAAGTGTCGTTTGGGTAGAAATAAAGAAGGATGATGCACAATGGGCTAGAGCATGGGTTTCCAAACCAGGGGTTGCGACCCCAAATGGGGTCGGAGTGACAATTGGGTGGGGTCGCAAAGAGTTCATCGGGTCGGTCGGGTCGCTGAGATATCGTAAAGGATGGATGTACAAAACATCTAAAATTTGACAAACCATGTTAAATTTATTTGTTTGTACCATTGCTTGCCATAAAACAGGCCTATGGGCATCGCTCTATGTTTATGCTATTGAAAATGTAGGTGCTTATTGTGGCACCACTGTTTGATTGTTCACGATGAAATCGTTTGTTGTTGATTTGCAGATTTGAATTATTTGTATGTACTCTGCAGTAAAAATAGTTTGTTATCAGTAGGCTGACAAGTATTGGAACTAATATTTAAGTAAAACCGTATTTAATTTAAACGTGGAATAGCAATGAAAGAGTAGATTAGGCTTTTCCAAGTCTTCAATCAAAATAGCGTATAATGGCTATTAAGCAGTCGAATTTTTTCTAATCCAGGCATTTTATAAATGATAGGCTAGCAGAGGCAAGTAATTACTTGCTCTACCTGTGTGTGCTATAAAGTAAAACTGACTTCAACTTTTTTCAAGAAATAAGTAAAGTAAGTTTAAGCCAATTTTTACTTTTTTATTGGCCAACACTCGTACGCGGAAATAAGGACAGGCAGTATACGTACATAAGAGCATGCATAATGTGCGTGCATGTGCGCGTGCAATAAAACTTATCGAAATGTGTTTGTAAAATAAAAACTGTTTTTCAGCCATAATGGAAAAGTTTTTTAAAACACCTACAAATACTTCCACCAAAAAACGAAAACGTTCTATCAATCCATTATTCCTCGATAAGTACGGGATTGCTGACGTAAGTGGTAAAAGAATATATGTTGTGTGTTCTAAAAAACTTGCCGAGGAATCACTGAAACCTAATAAACTTCAGAGACACATGGAAACTCATGCAAATATTGCTGTCATGTCAGAAGAGGCCGGCAAGAGAGTTTTTCATTATCGTTATGAAAATTTAACCAAGTCGCAGGAAGTTTTATGCATATCTTTATCATAAAAAGAAAAGAACAAGACAGCTTTTCTTATTGCTCAGCATAAACGACCTTTCACTGAGGGTGAGACTATCATAAAGCCTATTTTAAAAAACTTTTGTGAAATATTTGAAAATAAAGCATTTGCTAGAAGGGTACATGAAGCTGTTAATGATTCTGCTCTTGGTAATAATACCATAACAAGACGCATTCAAACTATTGCAGCTGATCTAAAAGAACAGATTTTAGAGGATTTTAGAAATTTTCGATAAACAGCCCTGGCAGTGGATAGTCAATTGATATAACAACACAAATGCAGCTCCTACTCTTCGGAAGATTTCTGAAAGAGAGCTCGATAACTGAGAAACTGGTTGCTTGCATTTCACTTAAAACCACAACAAGAGGCGAAGATATTTTTAATGGTATTGATAAGTTCTTCACTGAAAATAATCTAGATTGGAATAAAGTGATTGAATGTAGTATGGATGGTGCCCCATCAGTGATAGGAAAGAATATTGGATTGCTGGAAATTCTTTCGAGGGAATATCCTCACATTAAAATAAACCACTGTATAATTCATCGCCAGAGTTTGGCCTCAAAGGACTTGTCTTCGAACTTTTCTGATGTGATGCAGGTAGTCATATCCACTGTCAATTATGTGAAAGTTAGGGATCTAAATTCTCGCATGTTCAAACAATTGTGCATCACCGAAAATTCTAATCATCACATATTATTAATGCACACTGCTGTCAGGTGGCTGTCACGGGGAAAAACTTTGGAAAGAGTTTTCTTTTTCTGTCGTGAACTAGCCACAATTTTGCAAGAAAAGGGGCAAAAAAATGCTCGTTATTTTCATGATCCACACTTTCTTGCTCGCCTTGCACTTCTTACTGATGTTTTTAAACACGTTAATAAGCTTAACACTGAATTTCAGGAAAAAGCCGAATGGGTGTTTGATTTTCAAAGCTCAATAAAAGCTTTTGTCAGCAAGATGCAGATACTGCGAGAAGCTAAAACCAATAATTATTCTCATTTTTGTCATTTCCAAGAATTTAATGCTACGATAGATGTCGATTTTTATGAGGAACTAGACCTCGAAGAAGCGAAAAAAGATTTGCTGGACTACTTGGAGAATTTGACAGGAAATATGAATGCAAGATTCAAATATTTGATAGCAGAATCTTTGGATTTGCACAATTCCCATTTAATGCTGATACCAAGCACTGTGGTGCTATTGCACTTGAGATGGCTGAATTAATTTTGATGTGTTTCAGGATATAGCAAAGTTTTGGATACAGTTACCAAACAAGCATTCAACAGTTAGAAATCGAGCCTTGCAAGTTCTTGTGCGATTCGAAGCCACTTATGCATGTGAGGCAGGATTCTCATTAATGGTGTTGATTAAAAATAATTATTGCAGCCGTATAACAAACATTAACTTGGAAAAGTCTTTGGTATGTTGCCTGACATTATACGTCCCCAGATACAGCAAATGGATTAAACAGTGACAATTCCCAATAAGACAATTTTTTTAAATTTTCTAAACCATTCCCAATAAGACAATTTTTTAAAATTTTCTAAACTAAAAATTTTTTTGTGATTTCATTATTTTTAATTTTGAATTAAAATAAAAAGTTTAAATGTTTTCGCTTATTTTACTAAATATCACTACATGACCAAACTCTAAAGTTCAGTGAAAAAAACTCTAAAGTTCCGTGAAAAAAAAAAGAAAAAATATATATTGACCTGGGGTCGCACTGGACATTTAAAACTTGTCTTTGGGGTCGTCCTGAGAAAGCTTGGGAACCCCTAGGCTAGAGAGTGCTTAAAGTACAGCCGCTCAAAAATACAACGGCATAATAAAGCCCCATTGAATAAAATAAATCCTCTCCCCAGTGAAAGATTTACCCACGTGGATATTGCTATTACTAAACCGCTTCCTCCCAGTAACGTCTACACTTATCTGTTGATGATCGATCATGGACAGGTATTTGCGTTTCATTCAAGCAGTGCCTCTTCGAGGAATTACTATAGAAGAGTGTTCCTCAGCTTTTGTTCATGCGTGGGTTTCTTTATTTGGCAGTCCTATTCACATATACGGTAATCGAGAGACTCAATTTACAAGCGCATTATGGAGAGATTTGGCTCAATTTCTTGGTGCACAATTACAGAACAGCTTACCACCCGCAAGCACAGGGCATGGTAGAATGTGTTGACAGAACCTTAAAAAGGGCTTTAAAATGTGCAAAAGCCCCAACAGAGTGGCATGATAATCTGCCGTAAGCTCTTCTAGCTTTGAGGAATTTACCCAAGGAAGATCTAGAACACTTTTTGTCTAATGATCTTGTATTTGGAGACAAATTACGCGTACCTGGTGAGTTTTTCGTATCTCACGAGAAAGATGAATCATGCTGCTCCTGAAATTATTGCATGTCTTTGTTAATTTATTGACAAGAAGGGTGGCGTCTTTTCGTTATAACCCTCCCAGGAAAGCAAACAGGTCCTCATATCTTGACACTGCTTTGTTTAACCCGCGAGGCACACATTTAAAAGAAATGAAGTGCGACGTCACTCGTTGCAGCCTGCATACAAAGGCCAGTGTGGTTTTTCGGACGTTATTATTGCAAATTAAATACACAAAATAAGAATTACTTTTATATTAAACTGTAAAAAACAATTAAACACAAACACAATATATACTATTTTCTAAATTAAAATGTCTCTTTAAATACAATTTTTCTTTATTGATATTATTCGAAAGGAACCAACAATAACAGTTTCAAATCTTCCTTTTTTTTCTCAGTTTTAGTTGTCACTTCTCTAATAATTCTTATCTGCTCTGTACTCGATGCTTCGATTGTCTGGTTTTATAAAGTTTTTGTGACTACGTTTGAGATTGATAATTGTTTTGAATTGTTCAAATTTAGAGCTGGGTTCGATTCGCCACACCCGTACTTAATTGTAGATTGCAATTCAAAGTATTATTCATTAAATTTTACGACACACCAAGATCACATTTCCATTGACAGATTGAAACCCGCAATTTTTAGCATGGAGTCCTTAAATGAAGCAGCCCAGGCACCTTTACCACATTTTTATGGATCTGATAAAAGCCACAGACCGACTTGTTCATGCTCACTCATGCACACAATTGAATCTCTTGATGACGGTGAAAACGGAGAGAGAGACACACACACAATTTGTCACACAGACAGACAATCGAAAGATATAAGAGACACAGAAACTCGCTAGATCTTTCTCTCTCTCTCTCTCTGGTCCTATTTGAACACCGACCGTGAGGGTATGGAGCCAGCTAAAACTTCTCTCGCACGGAAGAGGTTACCCGACACAGTTTATATCAATATTGTAATTTAATAAAGTTATCGTAACTGGTCCGGCGGTTTTAGACTAATACTTCACAGTCTGAAACAAGTACAATATAATATTAACATATAAAGTTAATTTAGCAAATAGAACATCGGTTATTATCTTTCAAATTTATAGATTAAAATTGATACATAAAGAACATAAGCATATCTTAGCTAGCATCTGCTTAATTCAGTTAAGACAAAGAAGAATTACGCCACCGTGTTGCCAACAAAAAAGATAAGTGACAAATTAAAAGTTTAAGGGCGAAATAACACGTATATCGACAACAGTCCCCTCTAAAATTTGAACGTAGAGAAGATTTTACACAAGAGAGAAAGATATGCGTGTACATTTCGGTGCTATGTTCAACAGGTTTAAGGCGTCAAACTATCAGCTAATTACTTCACATCAGAAACAGAAATTCACCCAGTCCCAGCGCAGTTTACGCAAGATGGCGCACTACGTAATTGTAAAGCAGTGACGACTTTAACGATACAAGTGGCTTCAATAATTATCATTGCTATATCATCCATTAAAAGTCATGGGACTATAATCACAATTAGCAGAAAAACGAAATGTGAAAACCATGAACACAAAAGAAACCAACACGGGTTGCGTTATTAAATATACGCTCACAACAACTTATCAATGCGCAAAGCAAGTCTATAAGCGTGCGACTAAGTTGTCCCCTCGCAACAAATCAGCAGTTCAGACGCGTATAAATCGTCCCTCATAGCAGCATATTTACAGTTTAATAGTACGCAAAATAATTATCCCTTCGCAATGGAAAATCACGTTACACATGTGCGCGAATAGGTCGTCCCCTCGCAACAGCAAATTGGCATTCCATGAGTGCACAAATAATTGTTCCCTCGCAACAAATCAGCAGTTCAGCAATAGGCAAATATCGAAAACATATAACAGTCCAGATGCGCATGAATAAATATTCCCTTAGCAACAAATCAGCAGTTTAGCAATGGGCAAATATCGAAAACATATAACAGTCCAGATGCGCATGAATAAATCTTCCCTTCGCAACAAATCAGCAGTTTAGCAATGGGCAAATATCGAAAACATAACAGTCCAGATGCGCATGAATAAATCGTCCCTTCGCAACAAATCAGCAGTTTAGCAATGAGCAAATATCAAAACATAACAGTCCAGATGCGAAGGAAATGGTCTTTGTTGCTTTTCAAGCCAGCTAGACCTAACTCTGCAGCATCTGTTGCATTCTCAAACTGATCATCAATTTGCTGGTATGTGTTCAACTGCAAGCTTTTCCTTTCCAGTTCAATATTTGTGCGTTGCACCTCAATTTCCTTTTCTTGGATGGTTAGTGCCTGCATCTTTGATTGCATCTTTAATTCAGATATCTTCTTTTGCTGTTCTTGGATGATCCTCATTGACTGTTCAGAGAAACTTGACTTAGATGCTGTACCAGTAGATGACCTAACAGTTGGTTTGGATCTGCATTCTGGCTTTCTTGAGGCTCTGTCATAGTACCTCTTTAAATCTTCACTTTCTTTTTCCCTGTACTCTTTGACAAGGTTTTGCACCAATGGCCTAGAATGTGCTTCTGGATTATCTTCTAGCCACTGATGGAGTGCATTGTTATAAATGCCATGTGCCCTTAATCCATATTCAAGGGTCTTATCAAGCAAGAGTTGATTGTTGTCTTCTTGCCTTCCAGAATACTCTCTCATAACATCTGTAATCATTTTAAGCTCACGTGCATAGCGTTTCAATGCTCTATGGCTCTTGAAGTAGGTGGGGTCTGGATCATCAACCCACAACAGCCTGACATCTTCCAGCACATCATTGCTGTCAACATCACATTCATCATTTTGCTCACTGAAACCTGAACTGCACTTAGGTCTTTCTGTAGCCTTAGAAGTAAAGATGTCAGTGCCATTTCCCTTATTCCTGCTCTCAGGCAGGGCACTGGGTCTACTATCATCATTATGCCCATGCGATGAGCTACATTGACTCTCCATCACAAAATCAACTTCAGTCACAATTACTAGTCTTCCAATCTCAATTAACTAGCACTTTATGAAAACAGAATGTCTTCCAATCCCAATTAACTAGTCTTCCAATCCCAGTTAACTAGTCTAAAATGAAAACGGAGAGAGAGACACACACACAATTTGTCACACAGACAGACAATCGAAAGATATAAGAGACACAGAAACTCGCTAGATCTTTCTCTCTCTCTCTCTCTGGTCCTATTTGAACACCGACCGTGAGGGTATGGAGCCAGCTAAAACTTCTTTCGCACGGAAGAGGTTACCCGACACAGTTTATATCAATATTGTATTTTAATAAAGTTATCGTAACTGGTCCGGCGGTTTTAGACTAATACTTCACAGTCTGAAACAAGTACAATATAATATTAACACATAAAGTTAATTTAGCAAATAGAACATCGGTTATTATCTTTCAAATTTATAGATTAAAATTGATACATAAAGAACATAAGCATATCTTAGCTAGCACCTCGCCATCTGCTTAATTCAGTTAAGACAAACAAGAATTACGCCACCGTGTTGCCAACAAAAAAGATAAGTGACAAATTAAAAGTTTAAGGGCGAAATAACACGTATATCGACAACAGACGGCGCTTTTCAAAACAAATTGAAACATAAATACACTTTTCGGGGACGACGTATCCACACATCTACGCGTTTCAAAGATTATGAGTTGGCTCAGTATGGTTATCTGTCTTTGTGTTATGCTTTAGTGCTTTCTTTTGTTCTTTGATTGTTTAGCACTGCTCCATGTGTATAAAAACCTTCCTAATTGATGTTTTGGTGTTTTGCAACGCACTATTTAAAATTGTAAATAATGACAGGTTTTATTTTCCCATGCGACTTCGAACCCTGTGTATAATGTTCGTTTTGACTTGTGTTAGATTGTACATTTGTACAATTAGTGGTGCCGTGTTTATGTGCATTCGTTATTTTACATATCTGTCTAACTGTCCGCGATGTGTATTCCCTCCTCTCTTGCAGCTTTCTTCCTTTACTTTGGCATGCTGCATCTTTCTTCTTCGTCTCTTACTGTCCTTCTGCTATTGGGATTCGCAATGTTGGGAGTTGATTTTTTTTTGTTTATTCGTAAGGGGGATCACATGTAGCGCTCAAAGCTACGTCACAATCCAGCTTTGTCTGTAATCCGAAACTGGACTTTTATTATTAAATTTTTCCCGAATCTGAGCCTAAACCGGAACATTAATTTAAACAGTTCGACGCTTCAATCAAAATAGGCCAACGCGTAACTGGCGATAGTTTTTTTAAAACACAGACAAGTCATTAAAAAAGTTAATACAATATTTTTTTAATACTAATTTAGTTTTAAAAATCTTTTGGATCTTGTTTACTTTTCGCTGTTACTAACTTCGCTGGCTTGGGGAATTTCCCCAAAATGAAAGTTTGTTTTCTTCGACAAGCTTGCTTCATTTTGCTAGCATTTTTGATTAGAGATAAAAAAGCAAGATTTTGACTACACAAATTACGTTTAGAAATTAATTTCAAAGTTTGAAAGAATGAGACTACTAATTTAATGATCCAAAGTTCCTATTTCCCCTACGTCTTTTGTACGCAGCCATGTTGACTGCAAACGTGATCAACATGATCTTGTTTCAATTCCAGTTCAGTTCAGTTCAGTTTTCTTTTATTTCTGCTCCGCCACATGAACAAAATAACAAAATGTTGAAAAGTTTGCGTGTTGTTAAAGACAGGGTTAAAAAAAAGGAAGAAGCAAAAAAACGAGTTGACGTTGTGTCTTGCTAATTAGCGATGAAAGATGTGACTTGTTGTTTAATATAGAAGCAAGGTTGCTTCACATCATTATAAAATTGTTTAAAAAAATAGAAAGAGAAAAAGAAAAAAAACGAGTATAGGACCGAGGTTATTTGCTTAATAAAACACTTTATAAAACCAATACGTAACATCTATGATTTAGCTGTATCAGAATGTTTGCCAGCCTAAACAAAAAAGACATCTATAAAGGTTAAACCATGAAAAAAACGGGAAACATTTTTAATGACATTAAAATTGAACATGAAAAAAAACGGGAAACATTTTTAAAGACTTTATAATTTTGTTAGATGTTCCATTTTAGCAAGCATTTTAAATATGATGGTTGCCAAACTATGTGAACAGTTGATAACAATTAACAAATTACATATTGTATTCTATAATAGACATTGAATAAATGTGATTTGACTAAATAGTAATAGCAGTTGTCAGCATGGACAAGTGGTTAAAACACTGCATTTGTGATTGACATGGTCTTGGTTTAAAACCCACTCTCACCATTCTGTTGTGTCCTTGGGAAAGACCCTTTACGGCACTTTCCCCTGCTTGGTGGTCTTGGCAAGCAGCTCTAAATTAAAGTCATATCTCTATTAAATTCCAAGCAGACAGCAATATCTTGGCATCTTTAGAAGCAGGTCAGGGTAATTGCTACCTTATGTATTAGTGCCTCTATCGCTTTCCTGCAAGTCAAGAGGATAAACATAGAGATAAAATAAAAAAAATAAAATAAAATAGTAATAATAAGTTTATTCTGTTTTTAATTGCAACCAAAGAACAACCGATAATTAAAAACAAAACAGAGCAATGGCTGCAAATAGGGAAACAGAGCAAGGGTTGCAAATAGGGAAACAGCAACTAACCGATGTATGTTATAGCATGCAAAAAATTTGTCATTGCACCTGTGAATTAACATTGAAGATCCAAAAGCCACACATGCACAAAAAATAATAATAATGTTTAAAAAGTTACAAATATACTTTTAGCATCTGTTTTACTATTGGCCGTTTTTTAAAGTTTTTAAAAAGATCTTACATTTACAAGTCACAAGCCAAGATTGCATTGCTTAATCAAGAATGAGAGTGCAAGCAGGGCTGGGTTGTTGGTGCTGGCAGATCTCAGTGCTTTTAAGTGATATTGGTGCCAGTGTTGGCAAAATTTTTTCAATTATTTTTAAAAATTCTGATATATAATTATTGATTAATTAATATTCTTTTTTAGGTAAATTAATATTTATAAGCTCACCCTTTTATTTAGATTTTATACTGGTAAAGTAGCCAGCTGAGTTTTGTGGCAAGGATGAAATGGCATATTAAACTTTTACGAAATGCCGGTGTTGGTGTCAGCAAGGCAAAAAATTTTAATGCTGGTGTTAGTGTTGGCATATTTTTTGCCAACACCCCAGCCCTGAGTAAAAGATACTGGTGCCCTCAAAAGATTGAGCAGGCAAAGAAACCCACAAAAATTCTACCATGGGTTAAAAATCACTTTCGTAACTGGTTACTTGAGTGTGACTGTTAAGTCGGTGATACGCATCAGTACATGAGTGAAAGATATCTTGTCTCAAAACTCTGATTATGAAATAAATTATGAAATAATAACTGAAATAACCCCACAAGTCTACAGGAATTAACAAATGTCATATCAGGTCTAAAATCAAAAAACTAGTTCTGGAATTGATAAAATTCCAGCAAAAGTTTTAAAATCAACCCGAGAAAACATATTGTATGTCTTATCTCATGTTTTTAACCTTTCACTAATAAATGAAATAATAACTAAAATAACCCCATAAGAAATAAACAATATATAAGTATGAAATAATAACTGAAATAACCCCACAAGTCTACAGGAATTAAAAAATGTTATATCAGGTCTAAAATCAAAAAACTAGTTCTGGAAATGATAAAATCCCAGCAAAAGTTTTAAAATCAACCCAAGAAAACATATTGTATGTCTTATCTCATGTTTTTAACCTTTCACTAATAAATGGTGAATATATAGACAATTTTAAAGTGGCAAAAGTAATGCTTATATTTAAAAAAGCTGTGCACATGAGGTGAAAAATCACAGAACAATCAGTCTTCCAGTCATTTTAAAAATTTGGAAAAATTAATTTATAGGCGACTTGTCAGTTTTTTAAATTAACGAAATTTTTTTCACAAATATAAATTTGGCTTCTGTAAAAATCATTCAACAAATCATGCCACTATACTACTTGTTGAAAATATTACTAGAGCTTTTGAAGAAAAGCAAGCTACAATTGGTATATTTTAGGATTTTTTAAAAGCATTTGAGACTATTGATTACAAAATTCTGATTTTAAAACTACAACACTATGGTATCAGAGAATTACCCTTACAACTCTTACATAGTTACTTAAGTAATCATTCACAAAAAGTACTATTTAATGGAAAAATTTCAAAGTCTTTGTGTCTAAGCTGTGGGGTGTCACAAGGTTTAATCTTGGGGCCATTATTATTTTTAATATATGTAAACAATTTCCCAAATGTCTTTCAACAAGAAAACCTTTAATGTTTGCTGATGACCTCAATGTATTTTTTATTTAAAAAACTTTTGAAAAATTGTTTGCAGTTGCCAATCAACAATTAAAAACCATTGATAATTGGGTTACAACTAATAAATTGTCATTGAACAAAGATAAAACCAGCTATATTGTTTTTCATACTCCTCATTCTAAAATTCCAGAGAGCACTAACTTTTAATTGAGAAACAATAACTTAAAGCAAGTGCAATGCATAAAATTGCTAGTTGTTTTTGTCCATGAAAATCTCAGTAGGAAACCTCACATGGAGTGGCTATCACAAAAAATAAAAGTTTGTTATGGTATTGTTAGAAAAATTCAATGCTATTTAAATAAAAAAAACATTTTTTTGCTTTACAACTTTTTAATAAAAAAGTCACCTTCAATATTGTATCTTAACATGGTGTAATGAAAATAAAACTATAGTTAAAAAGCTTCAGCAAAAAATTTTATTAGATTAATTTTTGAAATTTAACAAAAAGAGATTGTTTCAAAAGTTTAATAAGAGCCCAAATCATATTATCAATAAATCAATTAATGGAAAGAGAAATAGCTTGTTTAATGTATAAGTATTGTAATAAACATTTGCCTGTGGCCTTTAATGGGATGTTAAATAAAAAAAACCTTATGTTTAAGTAGCAAAGAATCTTGGCAAACTAGGAGTAAATCGAATTTGTTCCCCTATTTCGTAGAATAGACTCTACAAAACAATCTTTAAGTTATAGAGGCCTATTAATTTGGAATAATATACCACTGACAATTAAAAAAAACAAGTCCTTTACATCTTTTAGGAAGCAATATCACCAGCAAGTTTTTATTTTACAGTAGGTCTAAATATTTTTATAGTAGCTTTGTATCTCAATCTAATACAGCTAACAGGTTTTTCCACGTTATCAAACCAAGGATACTGCTGCTTTCTTTTTTGTATTACAGGTTTAAGAAACATCTCAACCCATACTCCTCAGATGGATCGAATCCTGAGACTTTCAACAATTAGCTCATAGAAGATGATAAAAAGCTAAAAAGCTAAATACAACTTGGCCAGCTTTTAAAAGAATTGTAACTTCATTAGTTTTTCTTTTAATGTTTAAGTTTTGACCTGCAAGTATTAAGTTTCTTTTAGTCACTGATCTCCTGAATATGAGAGTAAACTACATCTAGTTATGAGCTTATCTTGGATAAGTTGGGATGAATGAGGAAACCCTGTCACCCTTGGGCAAGTTGTAGCATCTGTGAGCCTCCCTAAATATTAATTTCCCTTATAATAGACTTTGATTGATAGAATTTGGTTGAAATTGTTAGAAATTAACTTACAGGTTGATAGCGTGATGCTTTATTAATTAACATTACTTAGGTGTTTATGATGGTTTACTACTTGTTTTCTGCATATGGTGTGTGCGTGTGTGTGTGTATGTTAAGGTTCAGCAACCATGCATTTTTAAATAATTACTTTTGTAACCTTTTGTATTGATGCATGTTTCAACGTATATCATTTTGTCACTGATTCCTTTTTTTTTCGATCACATGTGTAGGTTTTAATATAAATATCTGCTTTGTAATGGACGAAAAAAATAAAATTTTGATTGATTGATAGATTGTTTAAAAAGAACTGGGCAAAGCTATAGCAAAGCAAGTTCTTTTAATATTTAAACATAAAACAGTTGTTGTATTTGTTCCACTGTCATTACATCATCAATACACATTGCATCTTTCACACTGTCTTTAATTGTACTCCATGTATCATTGTCTTTAATTGTACTCCATGTACCACGTATCATTGTTATGAACTTATTGGCAATTTGTTGAGTTCATGTTAATATTGTTTTGTTGCCATTATACCAAGTTGTTATACAGTGCCTTATGTGACTAGTAATTATAAAATGATAATGCATGTTCACCAGACCCAATTGAAGGTTGACAATTTGCTTCACTCTTACAGTGAAAAGCATAATTTTGAGAACATCAATGTCAATATTTATTTTAATTTTAGAAACACTACCTCTTATTTTGTCAAATTAACAAATAAAAGATTGTTGATTCTTATATGCAATGGTTCTAAATCACTTGCCACAAATAATAATTGCAATTTACTTTCAAAAGTATTAGTAGGTACATTCAATTTTATTTTGAATACTGTTTTGATTTCTCAGAAAAATATATGAAGTCCGAACCAAAAATCGGAAAGAGTAATTTTCAAAGGATGACAGCTAAATTTTATTTATTTTTATTTTATCTCTGTATTTATCCTCCTGACTCGCAGGAAAGCGACAGAGGCGTTAATACATAGGGTAGGCAATTACCTTGACCTGCTTCTGCAGATGCCAAGATATTGTGGTCTGCTTGTAATTTTATAGAAATATGACTTTAATTTAGAACTGCTTGCCAGGACCACCAAGCAGGGGAAAGGGCCATAAAGTGTCTTTCCCAAGAACACAACAGAATGGTGTAAGTGGGTTTTAAACCAAGCCTGGTGCTCTAACCACTTAACCATGCTGCTGACAAATATTAAATAAACTAACTAATAAAAAGACAAAAGAAACTATTGTGATCTAAAACAAGTTGTCTTTAACCTATTCTATTGTAATTATTTCTTTAATTGAAACTTTTCTTCAGTGTAACTAAAAAATAGGTATTGTGATAGACATTTATGTACTGTATTACTTATTGGTACTTCTTAAACATTTCTACATTCAAAGCATATGAATGTGTTTATTGCACTTTTGCTTCTAGTTTAATGTCTTTACTTTTATATATTATGTCAAAAACCTCTATAAAAATTACGATTTGAATTATAAATAGAAAAACTTAACTATAAAATTGCTTTTTTTTTAGATTTCTATACATTTTTATTAGTTCATTAAACAAAGAGTGTTTAATATATGGTTTTTGAAGTACAAGAAAAGAAAACCAAACCTGTGAGAAATGTCTTATTTGATAGTTGTTTGGATGTTGATGATTTTGTTTTTTAGGGCTTTTGTGTTTATGATCATCAAACATGTCCTGAAGGAATAAGCATTAAACCTTCTAAAACCAGAATTAATGAATTTGGTGCATGGGCAGAAAAAAGTTTTGAAAGAAATTCAGTATTTGGTCCATACAAAGGAGTTAAGGTCTATAAAAATTCTTTACCAAAACTACGTCTTACCATAAATGGAGGAAATGCTTGGGAAGTAAGCAGTGTGATTTTTTATTATCAATTTAAATTTGAATTGACATGGTACTTAAGTGCAATTGCATAATTAAGAGGTTAAAAGTAGGTTGTATTTTTTTGGTGAAGTTCTGTAATTTCTAACACTTTGTTATTGTTAAAACATATTTTTTTGTAATAGTTTAGCAAAAATGTGGATTACTATCAGTTCAAGAGTAGACCTAGCTGAATCAATGTTGTTGTTGTTGTTGTTATTGCCCCTCCTCCTAAAATGTCTTGGTATAGCCATCCTAACTCCTCAAAGAAGCCAATCTAAATTCCTGATCTTGTATTAACTCTGCTGCTTCTAAAGGCTTTTTCCACAGTGGTGTTGTGTTGTGTTGGTACATGGCTACAGTTAAAGAGGTGATTAGTGTCGTGTGTGTGTGTTTGTTTGTTTGTTTGTTTGTTTGTGTGTCAAGCATAGTGAGTATTGTGTCATGTAAGTATTTGTGTTCACTGTATGTAGTTAGCTTTGCATGAGTAGTTGTTTGTTGGCTCTGAGCTGTGCCAGTTTTGTATGCATATGATGTGCTAATGTTTGTCTGATGAATGTATATAATAGGGTGTGATGTTGGTAACTTTGTTGTTTTTTCTAGAACTGAGGTATTGTGATGTGATGGTAATGTTAATATGTTTGAGGTCTTCCTTGCATTTTTTAGGTGTTATGTCTGGTTTTGAGATGATGATGTTAGTGTGCTCATTTTTATAAAAGATAGTGTGGCTTTTATGTTTCTAGGTGGATCTGAGTATGCATTAAGATCATATAAAGGGTGTGTTTGTGTTTGAGTTAGTTGTTTAATTTGAGTAGCATGAAGTTTGAGATGGGTGTCATTGGAAGAACTTTTGTTTTGTTGTATAGGTGTTAAATGTTTATATGTCATGCGCAGCCAGTAGCAATTTGCAAAGCTGTGTTTTGAGTGGTTTGCAGTTTCTTGATGTTGTTATTTGGTATGATAGGAATTCATATTATGTTTGCATATTTAAAATTGTTGAATTGTTGAAATTGATTGTTGAATCAATCCAACTGCTTATTAAATTAAATGCTGTTGTTGGTTGTCTAGCAGCAGATTTTTAATTTTTAAAACTTAAAGTTTTCATAATGACTTTTCTAACTTTATTGTTTAATTTGTTCATATTATACATTTTTGGTTAGTAAGATGTAATCTAATTACTTTGGCAAAGCACATGGGTTAATATGATAGAAAGCAAAAAGCTAATCAGTTACATACAGCTAATTAATATGGCTGTCTTCTCTGAGGATATCTTGGAGTAGCCATTCCTTATGCCCTCAAAGAAGCCAATCCAGATTTTCACTCTTAAATTTCTTCTGCTTCTTCCAATGGCTTTTTTTACAAACTTGAGGCATGGTGTTGTATTGGCATTTGGCTAAAGTTAAAAGGTGATTAATGTCATGTGTGTGTGTTAATTATACTGGTAGTGGGATTGTGTCATGTAAGTATCAGGGTTTACTTTATGTACGTTGAGCAGTTAGAAAAGAAACATCTGCAAAAGTAATTTTTGTTCTTTTAATAAAAATAAATAATTGTTTAAAATAACCTCAGGTGTCAAAGATTTTTTGTTCTTGCTAAACAACATTGAGCAGTTAGAAAAGGGATATTTCAAGAGAAGATTTTTTTCATTTTTTTTCCTATAAAAATTCTGAATTTTTAAAAATAATATCTAGTGTCAAATATTTATGATTTTCTTCCAAGGTTACTAAAAATAAGCCATATAATATTTGCTAAAAACATTGCATACAAAAACTGTTTATTTGATCCTTATAATCATTATAATAATCTTCAGCTAAAAGCTTTAAATTATAGTGCTATGATCACACACCACCTAAATAACTAGCTGTAGCCAAATACCAACACCATGTCAAGCAACATACAATTTAAGACAAAGAGTTTTAGAAAAAATCATTTTGGCATTGCTGTTTTATTGTATTTTTATATGCAATACACCATTTCTTTAAATTACACATCAATTATTGCTGTGTGCTTGTGAATTCTTAGACACACTTACACAGAATACATTCATTTCTATAGCATTAGCTTGTTTTAGTAATTAGTTGTTACATTTTCTCTTCATTTTACCTTCATTTGTTCAGTGTTTGCTATGCTCACAAAACATTTATTCAAAGTTTTTGAGACCCAACTTCATTTTTAGTACAGTATGTTTGATGTGGTGGTTTCTCTTGTAGTTTTGAAGGTAATTACCTAAGCATTTTTAAAATTTAAATTAGGTGTTTTTTTGAAGTTTCTAACTCAATTGACTTTTGGCTTAGACTTTAGGTTTTTTAGCACAGCCATTTACCTTGAAAAAGAATCAGGATAAAAAAAGACATTTATTTTGCAATATCTAAAGTTATGCATTGTAAAACTTCTTTATTTTTTGTCTTTGTGAATACTTGTATTAATATTGTAACAAGTTTTACAATGACTAAAACTTTTTCGTAAAAAATATATACCCATGATGATGTAAACATGTAAAACAGTTGATCACAATTTTACTCCTACTTTCCTAAATCCATAAGTTCTACAACAATTGAAAAAAGCAGCCATAGTAGATTTAACATATTTCATATTTAATGTAAAACCTGAAGGTTTAATTTAGCTGAAAACATTGTTTTTTGTGTAATATTTTTTAATGTTGAATTAATAAACAATGAAAGAATATCAAATACTTCTAAACTTTGCTATAACAATTAAGTGTTTGTAACACAAAACATGCCAGAACAATAATACATTTATAAACTTAAAACTGTATTTGTAATGAAAATATGGCAGGCTTACAAACGAAATTTGTAAGCCTGCCATATTTTTGTTGCCCAAAAAGAGGACAGGTTTTGCCAGCAAGTAAAATGCAAGTAGGATAACACCATCCCATTAGGCTATATTCAGCAAATTTATGGCAAAAAAATAAACACTAAAACAAGACAAATTTATTTGTCAGATTCAGCATATGAATATTTTGCAGCTTCCTTAACTATTTTCAATAACCAAAGATCAGCTTTAATGTGATCATAAATTGCTTACATGAAATATGATTGGAATTGTACACAACCATTAAGATGTTAGAAACGGACTCAACCATAACTACAAACATTAAGATGTTAGAAATGAACTCAACTATAAGGTGCCTCTTTCCTTGCACCATTGTGGCTACATCATAGAAAACATGCGTTCTACATTTGCATTATGAGCCATAATGCAGAAGAAGAATTGGGAGATTTTTAACAGTTCACTATAAAACTCTATGGTTCTGCAATGTTTGAAATATTCTGCCCATTTTTCATGGGCCTTCATTTCAGAAAATGCAACTTCATCAGTTTCAAGCTGTCTTTTCATAAATTTGCACAAGTTTTGTTATTGATCAAACAGTTTAGCATCATCAATGTCAACATTTTTCTCTGCCAGGTACCACATGCATGTTTCAACGTTATCCCATTCTTTAATTTTAGACAAGAGCATCCAGTAAAAACATTTGAATTCAGCAAATTAAGTGGTCTATTTATCCAAGTAGGCAACACAGAAATCGTTCAAAGAAGATACATCTGATATGAATATATCACACTCCTGCTCTTTTCCCTTCTCTGAGTTCTGCCAGTTTTGATTTAACTTGGACAGATACAAACATCTGGCTTTTCCTTTCAAGAATGGTTGTATTTACAGAGTTAAGATTAGCAACAACTTCAACAAGAGATACTTTTGATTGTTCAATGTTTTGGACGTGTTTATGAAGAACAGCTACAAAAGATTGCAGATGTTTCAAATGAAGTTCACTCAGCGAATTTCAAAAAAATGTTTTAAAAGAACAGGTGGTTTGTCAATGGATAAGAAATACGACTGCATAGCAGGGTACATTTGGATCATTCTAGAAAGGCTAGGATAAAGTGGAAGCCCTCTGGTCATGCTGTAGAAAAGGAGTTTCTTGTACTCTATTTCCACAAATACACAGTAATCTTTCAACTCCTCTGTACGAACAGTATAAATAGAAGAATGCTTATAGGTCTTGTAAATAATACTTTCAAGATCAAGATTCATATGATTTTAAACCGTGGTGTAAACAGTTGTTCAAAATATGTGCTGTACATATTACTATCAACCAACACCAACCAAACCAGGTACCTCACTTTTCGAATGAGTAAAAACGTTGTTTCCACTCCTTCTGCATATACCACCAAAATTGGTGTTGCAATTATCACCAGTAAAGGAAATGCATTTGTCAAAGAGTCTCCTTTTCTTCAGTTTTTTCTTCATTTGCAATAGTCAAAGATATTTTGTTTTTAGGGCTTCTGACATCAACCAATTTAGACTGCATGCCTTCATTTTTCCAGTCAAAATATTGTATAACAATAGCAAAAAGTTTTGTAGAATTTTGATTACTGCCATCAGTGTATACTTCAAAATACATGATTTCAGGTTCTTGTATAATATTCAGCACAATTTGAACGGATGCTGAGGCAAGTACATTATTTAAGATAGCTTCAATCTTTGTGCAAGCTCAAGAGAACTTTTTTGCAGTGCTGGAATCAGGAAATATCTTTGCCATCAAAGTAGATGTGCAGTCGTTAGATTTATAGCTGTAATGGTGCTTTACTTTATAAAATGCATGGTGGCTTTGGCAGCTGCAACTTCATCTTCTGAATTTGTGTCAAAATTACAAAAATAGTTAGTCACTTAAAAAGATGAGGTCGAGGCTAATACTGCCTTTGTTTGCCACAGAAATAAATGTTCTATATCCACAAGTAATGGATTCAGCTTTAAAATCGCTACGTCCTTTTTTGAAACAAGGATACTTCTGTTGTAGTTCATCAGAAAACACACTTTTTCTCTTTGGAATTATTGCTTAGCTTTATTTAGCTTTATTTATGTTATATGCACCTTCCTTAGTCTACGTTAAAAATCTAAAGGTAAAAAAGAGGACATTTGGCTATTTTTGAGTATCCTTGGAGAACCATTCATTTTTTTTGAAAAAAGAGGACACATGGTAGCCTTACTTATTTGCAGTATTACACATACAGAGTGTTCAGAAAGTCACTGTGCATTTAGGGTTAGGTAAAGGTTAGGGTTAGGGTTAGACCTAACTTTAAAGCTCTAACCTTAACCTAGATTAGCGCTAATCCTAACCCTAACCTAACCCTAAGTGCACAGTGACTTTCCGAACACCCTGTATTTTTTTATGTCATGAAACTGCTATAATCTCAAAGATTGCAGATGATATTTAAAACACAACTCAATATTGCTATCAAAACCAAGTATTTCATTTGAAACTCTTTTGTTAAATAAGTAACCTTAAAAACAGCTGTTTTGAAAACTTATTTAACCAAAGAGTTTGTTGAGGCTACTTATTTAACAAAAGAGTTTTAAATGAAACACTTGGATTTAATGTGCATTTCAAAGTTTTGTGTCAGCAAAAAAGTTTTTTAGAAGTCAATATCTAGAAATTAAATATTGCTTAACAATTTTTAACTTTAAAAGCACTTGGCTTGCTGAGACAGACAAAATGTGAATTATGTTTTATAAAAATGGACATTTTATTTTGAAAATAATTTGAATAAGACATCATCATCATCATCATCATTTCAAGGGAAAACATTGAATTTGCTCAGTGTATTTTTCTTTGCCTGCTTGTCCTTTTGGGGTTGAGGGGGCAGCACCTCAAGTTGGGATCTCTAAGCATCGCAATCTCCTGCAACAAGCAGCAATTTTGCTGGTGAAATTCCAAGACGTAACCAGGCCAGGTCTTCAACATAATTCTGCTAGAAAATTTTGGATCACTCTCTAGGCCTTTTGCCACTCAGAAAAACCTCCATTAGTTGCTTTGCTGTTTACTTGTGGGACATTCATGTCACATGGCCATACCAGTACAGTTGCGATTATTCTATGCAGAGTAGTAGCGGTTTGATGTTAAGAGATTGACGAATGTCAGTGCTTTTAACCTTGTCAAGCAGGGATTAAACCTCTGACTTTTTGCAAAAAAACCATTTTGGCTGCCTGTACTCAGGATCTCACATTTTTGGTCATTACCCAACACTCATGACCATAGGTGAGGATAGGGAAAAAAAATGATCTGAAAACAGAAAGCTTTGCTTTTGTACACAGCTTTTATTTTAATACAACTGATGGGTAAAGCTGGTACATTACTACACTTGCTATTCCAATATGTGTGTCCAGTTTGTTGTCCTGTCTACCATCACTCAAGAATGTGACTCCAACTTACTTAAACTTTTGTGGCTGCTGGAGAGTTACTCCATTTGTTTGGAAAGAACACTAGACAGGTTGCCGTAACAAACACATAATCTCAGTTTTAGTCATATTAATTTTTATCCCAGCATCCAAGCATGCATTAGAAAATTAATCAAGTGCATATTGGAGATCACTTTTGTTCAAGCTTAACAATGCAAGGTCACTTGAAAACAGCAGGCACCAAACAATTCACTCCCTAAATGTGACACCCCTGCTGGAGAAACTGTCTTTGAACAAAAGAGGGGAAAGAACACAACCATGTCATTGTCCAGCACTGATTCTAAAATTTTTTTTATGCTATTGACATGAACACAGACTTTTGACTGTTTGTACAATGATTTGATAGCAGCTAATAGCTGATCTCACATCATACTCCAGCAGTACTGCCCACAGTTTGTTTCTTGAAACATGGTCATATGCTTTTTCAATGTCTACAAAGCATGAAACTCTTTGGCATATTTCCATAATTTCAAAACTTGCTGAAGAGCATAGATCTGAACCATTAGTATCCTTGATGATGGTGGCAACTGGCATTTGTTTGCTGCACAAACAACATATGGTTTGCCAAAATATTTTGTTTGCTGATCTGTGGTCTGTATCCAAATTTTGTCCAAATTCTTCCCATAACTTTCCTTTAGATTGTTTGACAATAGTGGCGGCAGTCTTACATGCTGTGGAGTACTGCAATCAAGCTGTTAAGATGACTTGTTTGTTCACCAAGCTCCAAATGCAGTTTTTTTTGCATGGATAGCTTCTTTAACTTCTTGGTTCCACCAAGCAGTTCTTTTCTGACTATCCATTTGATCTCCCACACATTTGCAACCCCAAATAACAGCTACAGATGTAATGACTGCTGTTTTAAATAAATTAATATTGTCTTCAGTACTCAGACTCATTGTCTTCAGTATAGTCAGAAAGTTTTCCAAACAGGGAAGCAACTTAGCTTGCAAAAGTGTGGCTCACTTTTTTTTGGCTATTGACTCCCACTTTATTCTGTATGCTCTCCATGCTGTGAATTGTTTCCTTGTTCTTGGATGGTTCAGGTCTTTTTGAATGCAGATGACAAGGTGATGGTTGGTAGACAATTTATCTCTTCTTTTAACAGAAACATCAACCACAGAAGAAAACAAGGTTGAGACAATACAGAAATCAATCATAGAACGCTGTCCCACTGAATCTCTATACCAAGTGTGCTTGTAAATCCCCTTGTGCCAAAGAAAGGTATTCATTATGCACAATCCATTAGTGGCACACAAAACTGTAGTAAACATCTTTCTTTTCCGTTAATGTCATAGTCTCCTTATCTTCTGATAACACCCTTCCATCTTTTGTTGTCAGTACCCACATGTGCATTGAAATCACTTAGTAGGCAATTGATTCTGCAGATGTTACTTTCTGTAAAGCAAAATTTACTTCTTGAAGAAAGGCTGAACTGTGCTACAGCATTTGGTCCATACACCTGCAAAATGCATAGTGACTGCTCTGGTAGCCTAAGCTCAAGGAGACACCCTTCCTCCCAGTGGGATCTAATCAGTTACACACTGGGGCAAGTGGGGGCTTACAAAAATGCCCAACCCTGCCTGAGCAGACATGGTTACATCTACACCTAAGTAGAAAAGCTTCCAGCCTTCATTCAACTCAACAGTATCAGAGCCACAACACTTGGTAGAGGAAACTTCAACAATATCAAGGTGATACTGCTCTGTCTCCCAAACCAGTTCTTGTTCTTTTTCATTGAGTAAAGTGCCTTTTTTAGTTACCCATGCAAAAATCTCGATGCTTGGGACCAACTCAAGTACAGATACTGTGCGCTGCCCCCCTTTGCCTCCTCAAATGTGTAGTGAATGCATTGATAGGTTTCCAGTAACATTCAGCTTGTCGGGAGAATGTAGCTTACTTTTCAAATGAGCCCCTCTGCCTAAAGCCCAAATGCAGATCTTTTTCTCCTGCGTCACGCCTGATGCAGTATGAATATTATTATCATTTGGACTATTTATTTTGCTACATTTGTTAGATTGGTTTTGATTTGTTTCTCACCTTTGACCCATGGATAGTCCTGAGGAGAGTTGAAAATCCCAGCCAGCATTGCTCTTAGGATCATGAAAATTACAAACCTGTCCACCACACTAAGGTAGCAACCTATTGGAGAGGTTTGAAAAAGACAAAAACATATTTTTTAATTTTCTTTTTTTGAATAATAAGGCAAGTTCACATTATAAGAAAAAACACATGTTTATTTAATAACACAAGAAAACATATCAAATTTTTTTATTTTACAGTCAACATATACTATTGCAAGAGTTTGTTTGCTTTTTTTTGGATATCATAATTTCCACAAAACCTTTCAGGTGCTTTATGAGCAAAATTATTTTTTTAATAGGTCATAATTTTTTATTTATAATTAATTGAAGAAAATTAATATTACTTTTGGATACTACAATGTTAAAAATGCTGAAATCAAATTTCAAACAATTTTCTACCAATAAAAAAAAATTCTTGAAGAGTTGATTGGCAGTACAAAACTTTAAGATAGCTTTGAAAAGTGTGTTTATTCCTTGAAGATTTTTCATCTGACCCTCATGGGGAGGAATTATCAGAATGAATTGAGAGCAATCTGATTGTACTTACATGTATATAGGAAAGGAAAATTAGTCTGATTGTTTAAAAAGACAGCCAATCAGGAATAGAAAAGAAAAGGAAAGAAAATGAGAGTGCATCTGATTGGTCAAGAGAGACAACCAATCAGAAGTAAAAGTATAAAGCATTAATAAATGAGTTTTAAACTGTTAAGAAATTTCTTGTGTCAACATAGATTAGGTTGAAAAGATTTGATAAATGTAACTTCAAGAGCAGAGAATTGGAAATAAGTACATCCTCCTGAAAGGATAGAGAATTTGGCACACTGTATTGGGTGGCACAGGAAGAGTTTTTCAGAAGATGCTGTCCAATAGCAGAATCATGAGCGATGATTTGAGAAGTGCTGTTTTTTCTTGCAGGCAGAGGAAAGATTGAGTGATGTTGGGAAAAATGGTGGTTTTTGATTGACCTGAGAACATGTTGTTTAATGCATTCTTGCAAACTTTGAGAAGTATGTCCTATGTACCAACTATTGCAGTGGCATGCAAATTGATAATTAACATATGGTGATGGGCAGGTAATACATCCTTCTTGGTTGCAGGAAGAAGAGGCCTGATTGTAAAAACAACACATGTTTCAATAGGAAAGTAGCAACCCTGAATGGCTGTAGTAATTTGCTTTTCAAATTTGGTTGAAACATTTCCCAGCCATGGAAGATGGAGATAAACTGGACATATCTTGTGTCCATGTTAAGATGACTGGTCGGTTGTTCTTAGAAAATGTGGTTGTAATAATATGGTTAGGGTACCCATTAGCAACCAAGATAGATTGAATTTTGTTGAGTTTGGTCTAAAGCATGCTTAAACAAGAATGCATTAAACAACATGTTCCCAGGTTGATCAAAAACCATTATTCTTCCCATAATCACTCAATCTTTCCTGTGCCTGCAAGAAAAAACAGCACTTCTCAAATCATTGCCTATGATTCTGCTATTGGACAGCATCTTTTGAAAAACCCTTCCTGTGCCACCCAATACAGTATGCCAAATTCTCTATCCTTTCCAGAGGATGTACTTATTTCCACCCCTCCACTTTTGAAGCTACGTTTATCGAATCTTTTCAACCTAATCTCTGTTGACACAAAGAATTTCTTCACAGTTTAAAACTCATTCATTAATGCTCTTTTACTTTCACTTCTGATTCGTTCACTCTTTTGACCAATCAGACTCACTCTCGTTTTCTTTCCTTTCCTTTTCTATTCCTGATTGGCTGTCTTTTTAACCAATCAGACTCATTTTCCTTTCCTATATAAGCATGATCGGATTGCTCTCAGTTTATTCTGTCGATTCCTCCTGATGAATGTCAGATGAAAAGCCTTTGAGGAATGAACACACTTTTCAAAGCTGTCTAAAAAAAATACCAACAGTTGTATCTCAAAAAGTAGTTTACCACCAATTTCAAAACAAAAAAAATTCATTTAAAGAGGTTGACAGCATAGAATAAGGACAGGTAGAAATACAATTTGATTGTATTGTAATGGAATTACTCTGTTACCACCTAGAAATCAAAGCATGTACAAAAAAAAGTCATCATCATATTAAACCAGCATTTTTGACCCCAATATTTCTATAGATCAGAATGAAGACTTTTTTCAGGGATTCACTTTGCAGGTGATAAATCTAGATTTTTGTTTATTAGAAATATTGATGTCAAAAATGCTTGTTTATTATCATAATGTCCTTTTTTAAGCTTTTCAGTTAAAATTTTTGTTGCTGTAAAATTTACATTTATTGAGAGTACATTTTCTCTAAATTCAAGACAAACTGCTGGCAGACCCCCATACTTTTTCACACAACCCCAGTTGAAAACTTTACATGCTGAAAGCTGTACATTGCCAAGCCTGTGCACTGTAATTTTTTTGCCAAACTCTCACTGCCAAATTGTCACAACTCCTATAAAGATTTTTTAATAGCAATTACTAAGTATTAATGAAAATTTCTGGCAAATGTGTATTTTTAATTGTTAGATATATAAAAATGGAAAATTTTCTCATTATCTTGATGGATCTGATGAGAAAAAAAGCAACTGGCTTCGATTTGTCAACTGTGCAAGGTATGAAGAATCGATCATGAAAATAAAATCTAAGTTTGATTTTTTATAACTGCTTCTGTCAATGAATAAATTGTTTTTTTTATATTACAGTGTGATCGTACTAGTGCATAAAGTTTAACCCTTTTGTACCAAAATTATGAAAATGCTTATTAAAATTACTTTTTCTTTTTTCTAATTAGTACTAAGATTTTAAATAAAAAAAACACTTTTCAAATTAACTTTTTTATCAAAGAATTAGTGTGTTGTCATATGGCTACATCAAGCAGATATTGATTAAAATTCAAGTAAATTTATTTTTTGATTTTTTCATGCATCATTTTTGCTAGCAATTTCGTATGCTATATATGTAAAAATTAGTATGCATTTTTCTTTCAATCTTTTTAGCAGCTTTTATGCTGGTATAGTGTTTTTGATCTACATTAGTCCTCTACTGATCAATTTTAATCATGTATCATCAATTTTAGTCACTTCCGATCAAATTTAGTTCTGTATCAACCAATTTTAGCATGTACCAATCAAATTTAATCTTATCAATCAATTTTAGTTATGTACTGACCAAAAATAGTTGTGTTGATTAACTTCAAAAAAAAGCAAAATAGGGTATGAATTCTTTAAAAATTCGTACTTTAAATTTTTTTCAAGCCTTTTTTTATATAATAAAATAACATAAATTTGTTAAAAACAATTAACCATTGAAAAATTTATTTTTGAATAGAAATTAATCCATTACCTCCTTAATGTAATGGGTTAAAAAAACCTTTTCTGAAACAGAAAAACTTGTAAAACTGCTTTCAAACCACATGCCTAATCACACTTAATACATGTAAAATAAATCACTTTATCCATCATTTCTTTATTATTGTGATGCAATAAAACAAATAGAATAATTTTTTGCCTGATGCCATATGGCAACACTAGTAGAAAAAGGGTTAAAGTAAGATTGCATGTCTAACAGTGAAAACATTAAAAATAGTGTGATCAATCTAAGCCAGGGGTTTCCAACCTGTGGTACGCGGAAGCTTTTCAAGTGGTATGCGAAATATTTTCCAAAAATGCAAAAACTATTTGTTTTCAAAGAATTCTCACAAAAATTCTTTTGCTTCTGAACTGTAATAAGTTACACGTAAATAAGTTACACGTACTACATATGTGTATAATGTAGCATACAGTTACCTGAGCTAGCTAGCTCGCTCGGGCCCTTGTTTCTTTCTGGGGCATATCTGCAGCAGCAAGCTGCAACACGATCGAATATTGTAACTAGCGAATTGAAATCCAACCTAACTACTGAAAAAAAGTTGACTGAGTTGGCTACGCAGATTCAGGAATGCATACACACACATTCTGTTGACTGAGTAGGTACAGTGCTGTGAGTAATTAACATACTAAATCATTTTTAGCAATATTTAATGTATTAAAAAGCAACATTTGGTTTTATTTCAGATTATTAATTTATAGTGTTAAATCAAGATGCCCAAACGACAGTATAGGGATTAATATTAATTTCGGTTTTATTGAATTGAAGAATAAGGGAGAATCTGTGCCACAGTGTGTCGTGTGTATGAAGACATTATCAAATGCATCAATGAAGCCAAATCTTCTACAACGCCATCTCCAAACAATTCATCCAAACAAGAAAAATTGCAATCCTAATTATTTTGAACGATTAGGAGAAAATGCAAAAAAAACAACAACTAGACAAGACGGGAAAGCAATATCAAAAGTTTGTGGGGATTGTGACAGCCTCCTATGAAATAGTATTTATTGTGGCAAACAAAAAGCCTCACACAATAGCTGAAGAACTCATCACGCCTGCAGTGAAAGGCTGGAGAAGCATATAATCGGCGATGAAGCAGTGTCAAATTTGAACAGTATTTTGTTGTCAAATAATGTGATACAGCGGCATACTATAGAAAGTCTACTGATATCAATGAGCAAGTCATTACCGAAGTACAGGGCTCAAAATATTTATTTGCCATATAACTGGACGAACAATGGACATGTCGAACTGTGCACAGCTTCTAGTATTTGTGCATTATGCTACTAAGGATTCCATTTGAAGTGAATTACTATTGAGCAATGAAATGAGAACTGCAACAAAAGGAGAAGACGTGTTTGAGCTTGTTGATATGATAACTTTTTTAAAGAAAATGGTCTTTAATGGAGCAAGCTAGTAGGTTGCACAACTAACGGCGCTCCTGCTATGCTTGGAAAAAAATCTGGGTTCCAAGCTCGTGTGAAAGCAGTGTTTCCATCTGTCATTTCCGTTCACTGCTTCATACACAGATTCGCTCTCACTGCTAAACTTTTACCTCCCAATCTGAAGACAAGCTTGAACCTGATTGTTAAGATGATAAACTGCATTAAAACATCTGGCTTAAATAGTCGTCTCTTCAAGATTATCTGTGAGGATATCGGATCAGAATACACGTTATTGCTGTTTTATATGGAAGTGAGGTGGCTATTTCGAGGGAATACCACTATGTGTCTTTTTGTGTTGAGAAAAGAGCTGTTTCAGTTCTTCCAAACAAAAGATCACCAATTTTAGAAGATTGTTAAAGACGAAAACTTCATTCTTCATCTTGCATACCTGTCAGATATTTTTGGAGTCATGAATTACTTCAATTGTTATCTTCAGGGGCCTGAGAGCAACATCATTGATTTCGCAACCAAATTGACTGCATTTATCCAAAAGCTCAATTTTGGGTAAAAAACATTGAGAACAGAATTTTTTTTATCCACAAGTTTGGAATGTTTGAGAGTGTGGCATCACTTAGAGAGAGCCTAATATTACATTTGTTTAAGAAATCACCAAACATTTTCTTCTGTTGAAAAATGAAATCAAGCAGTACTTTAATGATGGTGATGCACAAGCATGTACTTACATTCGGAATCAATTCACTGCTGAGCCTGATGACCTCCCAGTATGAATTGGTGAACAAGAAGAACTCATTGATTTACAATGCGATGAAGGTGCACAGGAGAAGTTTAAAGATTATACATTAGCTAACTTCTGGTTAAATGTAAGTACCTCCTATCCAGCACTAGCAAAAGAATGCAATTCCTCAACTTCTCATATTTCCAACAACATGAGAATGCGAACAAGGGTTTTCTACTTTTCTTACAATCAAGTCGAAAACAAGAAATCATCTCGTTTACCCAGAACACGATTTCCGATGTTTTGTGAGCAAAATATCTCCACGGTTTGCTAGTCGAAGAAAACAAGCGCAGCCATCGCATTAACTTACAAGTATTTATTGGTCGATAAGTTATATATTTTGCTTGTTTATGTTTATGCACATGTGCAAATAAGTTAAGTTTACTTTTGTATTTTTTTAATTGCGTATTGGTTTACTTGTATTATATTTGTATGTTATCGTGTCTGTTAACCTTTTAGCACAGTTTTTTTATGCCTTTATGGTCAAAAACTATTCATTAAAGGTAGGTGGTACGCAGCTACAGAATAAGTCCATAAGTGGTACACAGCAAGAAAAAGGTTGGGAACCCCTGATCTAAGCCAATTGAGTCAAGGTAGGAAGACTCAGCAAGAAAAATTTGGTCATATCCCCAGAGATTAGGGAGAGAATTATTAATTTATACCTCATAAACTACAATCTAGCATATATTGCATGCATTCTGAGTCTGAAAAGTGGGACAGTTGCAGCAATCATTTGAAAATTTAATCACATGGGTGTAGTTGCAGCTGATGCAAGAGGCGGTGATTGTCACTCAAAACTAAACTCTGAAATGAAGAAAGCTATCTGCAACTGGGTGGATAACGACTGTTTGGTGACTTTAAAGGAACTAAAAGAAAGAATTCACTCAACCTAAAGTCTCTCAGTTTGAACATCTTGTATTGATAGATGCCTCAGGCTATTTTATTGCACAATCAAAACAGTTGATTCAATAGCTGCTGCATGTAACAGAGAAAGCACAATTGAATCAAGGTTTGATTATGATACCAGATTTTGTGAGTTGCAGCAGAATTTCCCCAAGAAATCATTTTTGTTCCTCAATAAAGTTGAGTTATCAGTGTAAATGAGGCCAAAGAGGGGTGTTCACTTTCAGGGATTCAAGCCATAACTTCTGTGTAATATTTAAAAAGTAGGAATATCTCAGTAGTTGCAGTCATGAATTCTGAAAGCATAATTTTTTATAAAATTCGTGATAAAGCTGTGAGAGCCAAAGGTTTTCAGCAGTGCCTCACCAAAATCAACAACCACTGCAATAATTTGGGAGTTAAAAACCCAATATTGATTTTGGACAACTGTACAATACACCAGGCACTGATATTAAATTGGGATGCTTTCAGATTCTGTATCTGCCACCTTATTGTCCATTCTTAAATCCAATTGAAAACTGCTTTTCCAAGTGGAAAAATGCTGTAATAAGAAGTAAGTGCACATTGAAGGAGCAGCTAAAAGAGGTAATTAGAAAAGGTTTTCAACAAATAACTACTAAAGTGAGGGATTCTATAGGAAATATGCTGAAATACCTACATATGAGTTATGATAGATTAACTATTAATAACTGAAAAATTTGAAATTACAGGAATTTGTATTGTTTTTTTCTTAGTTTGACTTTTTTGTTAGCTGGTACTGTAATATATTCTGAAAATCTAAAGTGAGATTTGAAATTCAAAACCTAATTTTTTTGTTAAATAGAGCACATAACATGACTAGACCATCTTTAAATATTCAAATAAATTTTTTGAGGTATTTTAGAAAATTATGATATTCTCATTTGGTTTTAAAAATTCAATAGTTGTAAGGCTTTAATTAACAAAAAAACTTATAGTAAAAATTATATCTCACAATTGTTTATTTACCAATGAACATAAAGTTTGTCGACACAACTATTTTTGGTGATTACATGACTAAAATTGATCGACACAAGATTAAATTTGATTGATACGTGACTAGAATTGGTTGACACAGAACTAAATTTGATCGGAAGTGACTAAAATTGATTGACACATGATTAAAATTGATCAGTAGAGGACTAATGTAGATCAAAAAACATTGTAAAAAGAGCCTAAACTGGTTCTGTTTTAACATTGCATCACAAGTAGCAAGAGGAAAAGGTTGAGAAAAATTTGTATGAGAAGACTTTTGTTTACCTCAGTAAAAAGTAATGTATATATTTTCAGTAATATATTTGCTTTAAGATAATTATGTAGGGAGCAAACATATTGGAATTTATTCATAGCCTATTTGTTAATGTGGCAGCTTCATAACATAAGTAGTTTATGTGAAGCTTTGTTAATTAAAAATGCCAAATTCAACATGTGTGCCATGTATGAGTAGCAATAAATGCAGAGTACATTCACTGTTACTGTTACTGTTACTGTCACTGACCTTGCAGGCATAGGGAACTTTTCAAAATTTAAAAAGTAATAAACTAAACTCAGCAAATAGTGAATGAAAACCTTATAAACTTAAAGTGAATGCCAAAGAAATACAACATTTCAAGCATCAAAAATAATTGTTGCATAAAAGTGTTTTTTTTTTTATTAAAATTAAATAATGCTATAATTTAACTTTGGGTTTTGCTGATATCTGCTAGTATAAAAATCCATTGTTGACTTGTTTTGATAACATCAAAAAACTTCTCACCATACTTTGTCACATATGTAGCAGAATCAAGTCAGAATCATTTTTCACTTTTTTCATGTGCCCTGACTTTTTTTCGATTTGATTTTTGTATATTTGTTATAAATATAAGAAAGAAAGATATTTTAACCAACCACTCACAAGTGTAATCTTTTTGTTACTCACATATCCAACAAAGTTTTCAGAAGTTGATGCAGTACAATTTATCAGTTAATTGGTAAATTATTTTGGAAAAAACTTAAGCAGAACCTGACTGTACTTGCAGGTTGCATCACAAAATTAAAAAATTAGGTTTGTGCTGCAATAAACGTTTTGTTGATTTAAAAAAAATAGTTACTTGATAGACCACACATGCTTTTTCATCCGGTTCATTATCTCAAAACTTTTTGTTATCTTTACAAGCATTAAACATGCTTTTCCTTCAGTGTTGAGTGCAAACTAAAAGAGGTATTCACATGACAAACAAGATAGCAAAGTGTTGTTTTGGCTATTCATTAGCTTTTTTGCTATTCACTCAATACAAATATTTTTCTTAGTCGACCTATACTTCTATTACAATACCCTGGCTAATAAAGCAGAAAATTTCAAAAATTATCAATCAAAAAATAAAGCTGAAAATCAATTCTTATTTTCAAACATATGAGGGCGGCATTGATATTTTGCAGGCCATATTTGGTGGTGGGCCACAGGTTCTCCACCCATGCAGTAGACAAATTTTGTGTAAATGTGTGCCAAAATTATGTTTTGGATGCAAGATGTGTAAATTTATTGGCAGTGTGGTCAAATGGTTAAAGAACATTGCTTGTGATCCACATAGTCTTGGTTCAAAACCTACTTGCACCATTGTGTTGTGTTCTTGAAAGATACTTTACAGCACTTTCCTCTGCTTGGTGGTCTTGGCAAGCAGTTCTAAATTACAGTCATATCTCCTATTAAAATTTCAAGCAGACAGCAATATCTTGGAATATCTGGAAACAGATCAGGGTAATTGCTTCTCCTACATATTAGTGCCATAGGAATAAAATAAAAATAAATGAATAATAGTCAAATAAAAGAATCTAATGGATTAATCATACTCAAATTAAATCATCTAAAAATGCCACAAAAACAGCTTTGTGCCAAATGTTGCCACTTGTATACATTGTTGTCATTGTTTAAAAAGGCATCCACTCCAGGTCAGTCACAAACATGACCAGGGCCAAAGGTTTATTCTTTTACTATCCCAGGCTGCCATACTGCTTCAATCAGATACTGGCAGTGATGGTGTTATGCCTGCCCCAGGTGCCTAATGTATGAGGTATGCTGTTAGACTGTGGTCTTCAGTTTGTTTAGGAAGACCATACTCACAATTTGGTAAAGGAACAAAACTTTATTTGTGCAAGAATGAATAGAATTTCCCAACACCAGTCTGCAGGCAAATGAGATTAACCAGAGCTGCTTGGTGCAAGCTCATTCCAGCATATATGGCACTGGTTATGTGAATACCATCTAAAAGACCATACAAGATCATTGAGAAGTGCAGATGCCTAGTATTGCTGTGCTAGTCAGATGTTTTGTTAAAGTTATTTAATAGATTTCATGCAGCTGGCACAAACGAGCATCTAGATCTTAGTCTCTCTTGGCAAGCAAATGAAGACCTACTAAAAGACCATACAGCATATGGTTGAGATCCAGGGATTCACAATAAGCCAATGTTGCTCCAATTGGCAAAGCTCAACTAGCTGGATTCCTGAAAGTATGGGTAGGTGTCAATTGGAGTGGGATGCAGGCATTCAGTGACAATGTCTCTAAGGCAAGTCTGAATGCTGCAACACCAGAATGGTGTGCAGTACTCAGCTGTTGAGCAGGCCAGAGATAGAGCAGCTGCATTTTTAGAAAGATGATAACGTGAATGTCCAACCTTTATTTATAACGAGCCAAATTATTATAAATTGATTAATTAATAAGGAATCTAAATTAAAATGTGAAACTATTAAAATCATTACATAATTAGTATTAAAAATGTCTGTGCTGTAAGAGCTGCTTTGAAGTCCTGGTTGGGTGAGTTTTCTTCTCCCTGCTTGCACCAACTCAAAATTTCCCAGGTCACGTGAAAAAGGCTTGTGGTTGCGATCCCAAAGCTGATAAAGCTGATAAACCCAACAATTTATTGACCAATATCTCTGCTCTGTGTCTCCTATGAGATCTTTAAGAGGCTTATCTATGACCTGTGTTAAACCAATTATTGATCCATTGTTTCCTAGAAACCAAGCTGGGCTTCAACGAGAAAAGTTAACTGTTGATCAAGTCATTTAATTGACAGAAACAATGAACATTTTTTTTAATTTGTTGGTCTGATGGTAGCATATGACACTGTCTGGCATTGTGGTTCTACCTGCAAGCTGCTTGAGACTTCTGCCAGATAAGTACATGGTCAAAACAATCATGGAGCTTGTTTGAAACCAAAGTTTTAACCTTACTACTGGTGACAGCAAGCAAACAGGATTCGCCCTTTGAAAAGTGGCATTTCTCAAGGATCAATGTTGGCTCCCCTTCTTTTCAACCTTTGTATATTTACATCTATATCTGCCGCCCACGATTTCCAGAAAGTTGATCTATGCAGACAATCTAGCATTACACTTCTCGGGATACTGGAAGATCTTTGAGAACTTTAAGTCTTTAAGTCAGAACATGACTTAACTTTTAGAGTATCTTCAGACTTGGAAGCTGAAGCTTAGTCACATTAAGATGGTAATAGCAGATTTTCATTTAAATAACAAAGAAGCCAAACGTGAGCTAAATGTTTACAACAGCATTAACCTTTTACAATTTTGTCCAACCCCACTTATTTTGTAAGCAGATCACTCACGTTCTATCATCATTTTGTGGCACTGAGCAAAAATATATATTAGCATGTTACACTGCTGAAGTAACTTGCAGGCATAGGATGGAGTGCTGGTGCCAGAACACTGTGCACAGTTGTCCTATCTCTGGTCTGCTCAACTGCTGAGTACTGCATACTAGTCTGGTGTTGCAGCATTCAGACTTTCCTCATAGACATTGTCCTGAATGACACCTTGCGTATTGTCGCTGGATGTCTGAGTCCCACTCAATCGGACCACCTACCAATACTTTCAGGCATCCAGCTGGCCGAGCTTTGTCAACTAGGAACGACACTCCTCTTGGCTAACAGTGCAACCCTGGACCCTGATTTGTACCGATTTGTACTTTGCTACAATCCTAGGATTAATTCTAAGTTTTTAATTTTAAATTTTTCTATTAAATAATTAATTAGGTGACTTTCAAATGAAAAAAAATGTAGCAGGAGCCAGCAGAAATTCAATGGCTCCTGCTGTGCAAAATATAAGCCACTTATTAATAGCTCTGGCACTTTTTTTGTTTTTTATTTCTTATTTGTCTGTAGTGATAATTGACTGATACTTTCATCAGGAAGCATCTTGATTTAATAACCTTGAAGATTTTTTGATGTTTCCTAACCTTTGCATGGTGAATAGCTTGTAGTTTTCTGTATTTGTCCAAAATTGTTTTTCAAATATGTGCAAGGTAAAAAAAATAAAATGTCTTTCTCTTTCTCTCACCGGCTCTACCAAATATACGCAAATTAGCTCCGGCTCCAACTCCTCCAAAACTGGATGGTTCCATGGGTCAGTATCTGGCTCCAGCTCCTCAGCCTTGGTTGGAATTGTTGAAAGAACAAATATGTTTTTGAAAACACCCAAAATTGCTGAGTGTAACATCAACATTCCATCCCTGTTTTTGTCTAAGCAAACATACTCATAAAGTTAATATGAAGCTTGAACTTGACTTGTTGGTTATATGGTGGTTCCTAAATCACCAATTAGTCAAAGTAATACACTGCTTATGTGACAAAGTTTTATATTTTACTCTATTAATATATTGGTTTAAGAAGTAACTTCTTTTATTCAAGGTTGTTGTTTGCTTTCATGTACACTCACTTCAGATTGTATGCTTTTTAGTATTTTGTTTTTTACAAAACTAAATATTTACATACTACAAAATATTACATTGTGCAGAAATAAAGAAGAACAGAATTTAGTTGCTTATCAGTATCGCGAACACATCTATTACCGAGCAGAAAAGACAATCAACAAAGGGATGGAGTTGTTGGTTGGGTGTGTCGTTCAATATGCTCAACAACTTGGTATGATTATTTAATAATTTGCTTGAACTCGGTGATTAGATATAAAAAATGCTTAACTTGTACTTATTCATCACCATCATAGATATTCATTTTGAAAAAATGGGGACACTATTTGTTTTTTCTGCTGGCAGAAGTTAGCTATTGCTTTCAGCTGTGCCTCCACAACTCTTTTTCTTGCTTATCCATTTAATGTGCCCAAACAATCGCAATCTTTGACTTCTCAAAAGTTTATTCATTAATTCAACACATGTCTCTTTAACATCAACTTACGTTTTACTCCATCCTTCAGTGTTTTACCACTTATAATTTGAAGCATTTTTTTTATATCATTTACATTTATTGGCCAGCACTCTGATCTATACCTCATTGCATTCAGATATACATTTTATATACAAGTCTTCTCAGCATTATTGTCAAACCTTTCTTGCACAATGCATCTGCAACAATCTTAACTAGCTTATTTTCGAGGTCACTGCTTGTAAATGTAGTTTTGACTGATTCTTATTACGAGTATATATATTTTTATATAACTTTTTAAAGATAATATTTGTAAACATTTGTGGCTTTTTCTGTTGTATTAAAAAATTACTTTTAATCGATTGTTTTAAGCTTTGGTAATTGTTTCTCGAACCCGACAATGATAAAAATAGTAATATGTCATGAAGCATTGCTAAGACTTCTAAAACAAACAACCCTAATAGTAATGTTTAAAAACGATTTGCTTTTGTTTATATTCTACAAATCTGAAAACTTATTTGAACGTTTAAATTGTTTCCAAGCGCTTTCTAGAAAGACTATTTTAATTATCACTATTATACTCACACCAAAGAAAAACCATTTATGTCTTCATATGGTTGTACCGCATTTTTGGATAAAAAAATCGTATTCGTATAAACATTTTTTCAAAACTAGCATTTAAATCAGTGTTTCTCGACGTTAGCCAGTTGGCTCCCTAAGTAGGAATTTATAATTGCGGAAGAAAGAATTCAAGAGAAACATGAAAATTTAAATGAAATTTATGTTGAATAAAAAAATTGGAATGTTCATAAAAATTAAGTCATGACAACTGATAAAATTGTTGTATTCAAATGAAAATCTGTTTTGGTTTCCACGTGCATGGCGACCCGATTTATTTTTTGGCTAAAACAATTATAAAACAAATTAAAATTTTTTCAAAATTGAGTTTTGTCATTTAATTTAAGGAAATGGTGGTGGCTAAGTTTTAAAAGGAAGGAATGTGGCAAAAATTTTGAAAACTACTGATTTAAATACTCAAATTTGTATTTACAATAAAGAGAAACTGTTTAATTTTTGTATTGTTTTTCAGGGGTTTTGGATAAAGGTGTTTTAAGACGCCATAATCGAGTTGACTCTGAAGAAAAACTGTTTGAATGTTCATATTGCTTGAAAACGTTTTCTCAAAAAGACAATTTAGATGTCCACATTCGTATTCACACTAAAGAAAAACAATTTGAATGTTTGTATTGTTCTAAGACGTTTTCTGAAAAAAGCAACTTAAATTGTCATATTCGTACTCATACTAAAGAAAAACCGTTTGAATGTTCCTATTGTTTCAAAACGTTTTCTCAAAAACAGAATTTAAATCGTCATATTCGTATTCATACTAAAGAAAAACCGTTTGAATGTTCCTATTGTTGCAAAATGTTTTCTCAAAAACAACATTTAAATTGTCATATTCGTATTCATACTAAAGAAAAACCGTTTGAATGTTCCTATTGTTGCAAAACTTTTTCACTAAAACAATCTTTAACTAATCATATTCGTATTCACACTAAAGAAAAACCGTTTGAATGTTCCTATTGTTCCAAAACATTTTCTCATAAACAACATTTAAATCGTCATATTCGCACTCATACTAAAGAAAAACCGTTTGAATGTTCCTATTGTTGCAAGACTTTTTCACTAAAACAATCATTAACTAATCATATTCGTATTCATACTAAAGAAAAATCGTTTGAATGTTCCTATTGTTTCAAAACGTTTTCTCAAAAACATCATTTAAATTATCATATTCGTATTCATACTAAAGAAAAACCGTTTGAATGTTCCTATTGTTGCAAAACTTTTTCTTTAAAACAATATTTAACTAATCATATTCGTACTCATACTAAAGAAAAACCGTTTGAATGTTCCTATTGTTTCAAAATGTTTTCTCAAAAACAACATTTAAATTGTCATATTCGTATTCATACTAAAGAAAAACCGTTTGAATGTTCCTATTGTTGCAAAACTTTTTCTTTAAAACAATATTTAACTAGTCATATTCGTATTCACACTAAAGAAAAACCGTTTGAATGTTCCTATTGTTCCAAAACATTTTCTCATAAACAGTATTTAAATCGTCATATTCGTATTCATACTAAAGAAAAATCGTTGGAATGTTTTTATTCAAAACGTTTTCTCAAAAACAACATTTAAATTCTCAAATTCGTATTCGTACTAAAGAAAAACCGTTTGAATGTTTGTTTTGTTGTAAGACATTTTCTCAAAAATGCAATTTAAATCGTCATATTCGTATTCATACTAAAAAAAGCTGTTTGAATGTTCCTATTGTTGCAAAACGTTTTCTCAAAAACAACAGTTAAATTGTCATATTCGTATTCATACTAAAGAAAAACCGTTTGAATGTTCCTATTGTTGCAAAACTTTTTCACTAAAACAATTTTTAACTAATCATATTCGTATTCACACTAAAGAAAAACTGTTTTAATGTTCCTATTGTTCCAAAACATATTCTCATAAACAGTATTTCAATCGTCATATTCGTATTCATACTAAAGAAAAATCGTTGGAATGTTTTTACTCAAAATGTTTTCTCAAAAACAACATTTAAATTCTCAAATTCGTATTCATACTAAAGAAAAACCGTTTGTGTGTTTGTATTGTTCTAAGATGTTTTCTCAAAAACAAAATTGAAATCGTCATATTCGTAGTCACACTAAAGAAAAAGCGTTTGAACGTTCCTATTGTTGCAAAACCTTTTTCCGAAAACAATCTTTAGCTAATCATATTCGTAGTCATACTAAAGAAAAACCGTTTGAATGTTCCTATTGTTTCAGAACGTTTTCTCATAAACAGTATTTAAATTGTCATGTTCGTATTTACCTCAAAAATAAAATTGCTTGAATATTTGTATTGTTGTATGAGTATTTTGGATGAAATTGCTTTAAGACATCATATACGTATCTTAAAGTAAAAAAAAGTGGTTCTAATTTTAAAGCAAAGTTGACAAGGTATAGCGTACATGAGCTATTTTTGTATAGAAACATGAAGCATTGTATTACAAGCTATTGTACGCAAGAAAGGATTTCAGGGATCAAACCACCCTTTCACCCCTTGAACAAAGATGATCGGAGATATGCATTTATACGTAAATAACATATTAGCGACACAATAACAATAGTATGGTATAACCTGCTATCATTTTTGCATTTTGTTCTTTTTCAAGTTGTTTTTTGTTTTTTTAAATAAGTAATTTTATTAGAAGTTGTTTTTTTATCGCGCCAATTCCGTCAAAGTTTGCTGATCGAGTAAAACTTTCAAACGCCAAAATTATTTTAACATATAGTTAGGTTTTCTATGCTTCCCTTTTGATGTCTATTGTTTTATCGCAATGTTTTCGCGTGAGATGCGACCCTAAGTACATTGCTATGAAAAGCGAAACAAGTGCTAAGCATCTAAAAAAGATCTCTAAAAGAAATTCAATTATACTCTGGAAAGCACGATAAAAAAAATTAATAATATTTGCAAATAAAACAAAAAATGGTTCTTCATTTTGACTAAAATTATTTCATTATGCTGTTAAATCAGTGCTTGTCAAAGTTTACGTCGTATTCTTCTTTTTCAAGGCTTTGCTATTCTCCAACAGTACACGACAAAACTTTTTTGAGAAAAATTCCTTTTTGTTATTAAATAAAATCTTTAATGTGAATCACGTAATCTTACCTACAAGCTGCTAAACTTCTATCACATAAGCACATGGTTAGAATGATCACGGAACTTGTCCGGAACAGAAGTTTTACTTCAATTACCTTGACAACAAGCGAAGACTGCTCCCTGTAACTTTCGACACGTTTTATTCATAGTTATCATTCGGCGCCACTAATCTCACTTCGTTAAAGTGATTTTTCGTTAATTTTAATTAAAGAGAAACAAAATGAGATAACAGCTGAACCGTAACTTAAATCTAAGAAAAAAGATTCTTTCCACAAAAAAGCAAGACAAAAAATAAGTCATTATGACGTCAACCGCACATGGTTTAACAAAGCTTAGAGCTAAAGAAACATTGTTAAAAATTTGCTGGTAATTTATGTATCTTGATTGAGGCAAGCACTTGATGACTTGCAATTCTTGACATTTTTTGGTGTAAATTTGGAGGGAGTATTGTTTCGGTGACTCTTCTGAGTTTACGTACAATTTAAGTATAAAAGCTGTTAAAATTATTGTCGTTTAACATGTAGAAAACCGCTTGCCTTTGTAACTACGCGTGCTTTCGTTTACAATAAAGCGCGAAAGAATAGAGTTGTCGAACGAGAAGTGCAGTAGCCGACCGAGGAAATGAGTTCTGAGAAGCAATCTATTTGACGGGGTAGCCGACCTCCAACAGAAAGAACGCGTCGTCAACATTTCCTGTCAAAGAAATAGCGTCTTCTTTCAATCATTCATTCATTCATTTTATTCTCAATCATTATTAAACCGTTTAACACAAAAATTATAAATATTAAAAAGATCAAGAAAAGGAAGAAGCAGCACAACGTCAGACGTTAAAACATGCATACGATAATCAGAAAGTGAAAGTACAAAACAGTAGAAAGCATGGCCTCAACACCTTTTATTTTATTTTTTTTATTTTTATCTCTATATTTATCCTCCTGACTCGCAGGAAAGCGACGGAAGCGCTATACATAGGGTAAGCAATTACCCCGACCTGCTTCCAGAGATACCAAGATATTGCTGTCCGCTTGTAATTTAGTAGAGATATGACTGCAATTTAGAACTGATTGTCAAGACCACCAAGCACCTTAATCAGATAAAAATATAAGAAATGAGAAAGAAGAAAGAAAATATAATGATATTATTATCAAACAATTTGAAAGATTGAATAACCAGTGCATGACTAGTATGCGTAATGATAATGTAGCCAAGATGGCAAGGGGCATCTAGCCAAGATGGGAATTCAGCTCAACTGAGCAAGGTGAGTAAAGAAAACCACCCATAAAAAGAAACCTTACTAGGTCCGGAAACCTTTTCTAAATGCATCTGGTGACATACAAAAAAAAATAATAATGAATATATACAAAAAAAATTACAAATTTATAAATCAAATAACGAGCAGATATTAACGATATTAAAAATAACATAACATAAAAAAAAAACTTTTATACTAGTTGAAGTTGATAGAAAAAAATCATATATGATTAACATAACAAATATAAAAAAATTATATATATATAAATAATAATAATAATATTAATAATAGTAATTAAATTTTTACTGACTAGCATAATAATAAAATAAACAAATTAAACAAAGTCAATAGCATTTAGTAACTCCAGAAAAATTTATAAAAAAATTGTGAATAGTTCTTTTGCTTGATGTGAAATAGTTTTTTCATTGATTTATGTGTTCTTTGTGTAATGAATAGTTCTTTGCTTTGTGTGAGATGTTGAAAAAGTGAATATTTTCAATGTAAAAGCTCTCCATTTGATATTGTTTCATTTTGCCCACTTTACGGTATCATATTTGGTATATAAGAGTAGAAAATCTTTAAAAAACCATCTTGGGACTGTGAGACCCAACGCGCGCATCCGTGTAATTTTATTAGCGGGCGCTCCGCAGGGTTAAGTGCAAATTACAAGCACATACAGCAATACACATACATTCATTGTAAAATAAAACAAAAAGAAACCATGAACGTTTTCGGCTTACATTAGCCTTATTCAGATGAAATAAAATGTTTTGTAGTTTTGTCATGTAACTTAAAGATAGAAGCAAATGACCAGATTATGTAGTAGTCCTTCACCAATTCTGTCGCACGAGGTTTTCAGAAAAAAATTGTTGAAAATTGATTTAAAAATGCAAGCAAAAAACAAACACAAAACAACACTCGTAAAGCCAATGCACCAAGTAAAATCCAAATAGCAAAAATAACAATTTAAAATATATTTGACAAAGACGATGATCTATTTGGAAATAAATGTCGATTAAGTCCAGGGTTATGTTTTTTCATAAATAAAGCTTCGTGAATTTTACTTTTAAAATTAGAAATACATTTTTTAATTATCTTAAACAAATTTAGTTGAATTTGGAATTACCACAAATATCACAAGACATAATGTGGTCTTTAACGCAGCTTTCAGTTTTTAAATAAAAGCCCAGCTGTTCACCTACCCTAATGCTCAAATGACGGGTTAACATACCTAAACACTTGAGCTTTCATTTAAAAACTGAAAGCTGCGTTAAAGACCACATTTTGTCTTGTGATATTTGTGGTAATTCCAAATTCAACTAAACTTGTTTAAGATAATCGAAAAATGTATTTCTAATTTTAAAACTAAAATTCACGAAGCTTTATTAATGAAAAAACATAACCCTGGACTTAATCGACAATTACTTGCAAATGGATCATCGTCTTTGTCAAATATATTTTAAATTGTTATTTTTGCTATTTTGGATTTTACTTGGTGCATTGGCTTTACGAGTGTTGTTTTAAATCAATTTTCAACAATTTTTTTTCTGAAAACCTCGTGCGACAGAATTGGTGAAGGACTACTACATAATCTGGTCATTTGCTTCTATCTTTAAGTTACATGACAAAACTACAAAACATTTTATTTCATCTGAATAAGGCTAATGTAAGCCGAAAACGTTCATGGTTTCTTTTTGTTTTATTTTACGATGAATGTATGTGTATTGCTGTATGTGCTTGTAAAATGGTTTAAAAAGATAGGATACTCTCTCCCTAAATTATATAAGTAAAAATTGTGTCTAATAGTACATAAAATAATGGATAATTTATCACCAATGTACTTGAAAAATTTTGTTATTGTGTATATGCTTTTGAGAGAAAATCTTGCCAAGCAAGCGGAGGGATCGATGGTCCGAGGCAGATCAGAGCATCGAGTTTTCACACTCTAGTCGAAAAGCGTGGAGTATTTTGAACAATCTTACTGGTAGGTCACGACACTCTCTTCATCACTCTCCTGTTTCAGCCAATACTATTGCATCTCAGCTGGTTAGAAATGGGAAATACGAGGCTGTTGACCGCAAGTCATCTCGACTTGTCTCTCAAGAAGTGTCTACTTTTGGAGAGCCACAACATCAGACGCAGTAAATATCTATGACACTTTTTCACTTAGAGAATTTACTGCTGCCCTTCAACATTTAAAACCAGGTAAAGCTCCGGGACCTGATTTTATCTTCCCAGAGATTATACTCCATGCTGGAGCTGCTTTGAAGTCCTGGTTACGTAACTTTCTTTCTTCCTGTTTGCGCCGACTCAAAATTTCCAAGATCTGGAGAAGGCCGCTTGTAGTCGCGATCCCAAAGCCAATGAAGCCCGTGGGATCCCAAAGAGTTATCGACCAATATCTCTGCTCTGTGTCCCCTACAAGATCCTCGAGAGGCTTATCTAAGCCCGCGTTGAGCCATTAATCGATCCACTGCTCCCTAAAGAGCAGGCTGGGTTCCGATGCGGGAAGTCAAGATCAAGTTTGCTCTGCTAACCCAGAGCATTGAGGATTCTTTTGAGGCTAAAAATAAGGCCGGTGCCATATTTGTCGATCTGACAGCTGCTTATGCACTGTCTGGCACCGTGGCCTTACCTGCAAGCTACTGAGACTACTTCTGGATAAGCACATGGTCAGAATGATTATGGAGCTTGTCCGAAATTGAAGTTTCATTATCCGTCTTAAAAACGGCGTTCCTTAGTATCGGTCTTGGCTCCCCTCCTATTTAACATCTATACGTACGATCTTTCTTCCATAATTACCAGAAAGTTTGCTTATGCTGACGATTTAGCATTGTTGCACTCTTCTGAAAACTGGAAGGACTTGGAGGGGACTTTAAGCCAAGACATGTCTACACCTTCAGCATATTTCCAGACTTGGAGGTTGAAGCTCAGTCACACTAAGACGGTGACGGCAGCCTTTCACTTAAATAACCGAGAGGCCAAACGTGAGCTAAAGGTCTACAACAACGGTAGACTTTTACCGTTCTGTCCAACGCTTACTTTTCTTGGGGTAAAACTGGACAGATCGCTCACGTTTCGTCACCATCTAGTGACATTGCGCAGAAAACTATCATCGCGCGTCACACTGTTAAGGCGACTCGTGGGCTCGGGATAGGGTGCTGGTGCTAAAACACTACGCATAGCCACCTTATCTTTAGTCTACTCAATAGCTGAGTACTGTGCGCCAGTCTGGTGTCGCAGTGCTCACACTCGCCTCATCGACAGTGTCTTGAACAACGCCTTGCGCATGGTCACTAGATGCCTGCGTCCCACACCAACGGACCACCAACTTATGCTTTCAGGCATCCAGCCAGCTGAGCTTCGTCGAATGGGAGCGACACTCTCCTTGGCTCACCATGGATCTCTGGACCCCGATCATATCTTGTATGGTCTTTTAAGTGGGTCCTTAAATACTCACCAAGTGAGACTAAGATCCAGACGCCCTTTTGTGTCAGTTGTGCGGAATTTTTGAACAACCTTGCCAGACTTGGCATACGCGCTTCTGAATGGACAGATTACAAATGAAAAATGGAGTACTGCGAAAATGCTTCCAGGCTCCGTGTTTTTGTGCCCGAGACCGGTGCCAGGCCTGTTGGAATGGGCTTACCCCGAGTAGCTTGGGTTAAGCTCAACCGCCTGCGGACTGGTGTTGGGCGATTCCATGCGTCCATGCACAAATGGGGTCTCGCTCCTTCACCGAATTGTGAGTGTGGCGGATTCTTCTTCTACACAGCGCGCGACTTCACCGAATAGACAGAACTCGTCGAACATCTTCGCGGCTTCGATTCTGCGAGACTCGGGTTGCAGATTGCTCACGCCATGTACAACAAGATGGAACTCGGTGTACGACTCGTATGGTTTGTTGAGCCGTTTATTACAAACGACGTTCACTCAAACAACATTTGTCTTTCGAACAACATTGCATTGTTTGCTCAAACTCACAAAAATGTTATAACGGAATTTCTTCTTTTAATACAACCTGTGGCTGCTTGTCTAGATAGATTTCAAAGCGGGAATGAGGCATATATGGGTATTCTTTTGCCCACTCTTTAACTAAAAACAAACATTTAAAAGTTTTAGTATTAAACTAAGGTAAATATTTTTCTAAGGGAAGGTAAACATTTTAAGTTTTTTTTTACTAAAAATTATACTTTATTTTTTCCTACTATTGGCGTGTAAGATAAAGTGTGTTAAGTAGGCCTACAATAACGCAAAGTTGTCTGCGTAGGAAAATTACGGTTAGAGCCAGAGTTACCACCCGATCTAACAAAAAACAAACACGGCTAATTAGCTATAGTAAAGCCGTAAACTTAAGCGTTATAATTGTTGCAAAAGTATTTTAATTGGCCGCGTCGAGTAAACACCAAAAAAAGGTGTAAAAATTTGACCTGCCCTTAAGAAGACATTTTATTGGATTAGAAAATAAAAACCTTTTTGCAAGGGTTTTTACTTGATGTTGCCTTGAAAAAGAAGTAATTTTTAAAAAAGGTCTTCAAATTTGACTCTTTCTTGATTTCCGTCCCAATATTAAAGTGATCTCTGAATAAAAGTCTTCACTTTGGTTCTGCCCTAGTGTTCTCTAGTTATCAGCAGTAGTCATTGACACACACTTCTATTATCATGAAAACCGCGCAAAAAACCCAGCCACAGGTCATCTAACTCTGCCTTATGTAGTAGCGCCTTCGTCGCTTTCCTAGAGATGAAATAAAAAATGAATAAAAAAAACTAAAAAGTTAAATATTGATAAAAAATAAACAATACAGTTTGAAATAAGTAGATTTTTAAAAATAAGCCCATTAAAATTGTCTGCAAAATATATAAAATAAGAACAAATATTAGCCATAAGCACGAAATGGTAACCCTAGCTCGTTTTCGATTAGGGCAATGAAAAAATATGCGTGCCGTTTTAAACGCTTTTTTTTACATCGTCCATATTTGTTTAAAAAATATTCTGTCAAGGGCAAAACTGGAAGCGCTACAACCGAGAACTGATTCGAAATATATTTGGTCTAGCTTTATATCTTTTTGATTATCCGAAAAATAAAAAAAATCGGCCAAAAGGATTCAAGGGTCAATTTGGACGTTCTTTTAATGTCGTAAAGCTGTTGGTGGCAAGCTTAATTCACCCTCACTTTAAACTTGGAGTTGTTACTCACCTCAACAATAGGCTCTTACCCATATTCTTACTCTTACCCCTAAGTAAAGTTGCAGCTTTTGGAAGAAATTTTAACAAACATTTCTGAGGGGCTTGTCGTCACAGACGCAGCAGATACTGAAGATTACAAAGACTGTTTCAAGATTTGCACAAATTAAATCTGTCGTTTTCAATGATAACCTATTTTGTAATGTATGTTAGCATTTTGCACTCTTATAAACATGATAGTTGTAATGACAACTGCAAATCAGTATGGGCAAATGGTCTCCTTTCCCGAAATAGTCACGCGGCGTTAGTAGTGTTATTGGTGTTTCATATGATAGGGCCTCAAACAGTGTTTGCATATTTCAAAATAGGGCGAATGATGGCTTTAAATGTAGAGACTATTGGTTCCTTTTGTTTGCCCAATTTGTTAAAAGAGAGTTCTCACAAAATATTAAAAGTTTATTTTGTTTTAGTGATGTGACTATTTGTTGGAAAAATTTCAGTTTGGGGTCGAGAGTTTTTTTGGGAATTTTAAGAATTTTTAGGTATTTTTTTGTTGATAGTGTTTGATTGTTTGATTTAAGTAAAATTTCTGCCATATTCAGCTGGGTCTGGTATAAAAAGTGTAGTTGTAGTTTTGTCACCTCATAAGTTTTCAGCTCGGGTTTCAAATTACGTCACTTTGGGTTTTATCGTATTTTATGTACTCAAAAACGACTTTAACTGAATGTAAAAAAAAGGTTGACAGTTGGATTTTATATAACTTCTCTTGTTTTCAGGACTTTGAGAACAACATGAACAGATGATGGCCAGATATCTTCTTTGGTCAATAAAGCTAAAGAAGATTGGATGCTCACAAAGCCAACATAGAAGACACCAATCTAATTGGAATCTTTTTCTGTGTTCCACCAAAGAGCTTGGGTTGAAGTTTTTTTAAATGCAATACTGGCATTCCAAGCTCTGCGGCCATAGAACGTGTCTTCTCTTTTGGATCCGACCTAATGAAACCAAAGAGACCAACCTTATCATCAGAAAGCTTTGAACGATTAGTATTTATTCGAGAAAACAAAAACTGAGTGACTTCGCCTAGATAATTGATAACAATTAATTTGTTTCTGTGTTGTTGAGTTTATTATCCCGCTGCGATTGGGCTGTTTTTCTAAATCGAATGAACAAAAAAGAAAAACCCGTTCAATTATCGCAAACAATCAAAATCGAAAAAATGCTCTTTTATTGACTTTGCTTTTCGTGATCTATTGATTACTTCTTCAAAAGTAGGGGTATGAAAATTTGATGCAATTGATAATGAAAACAGTAGCTCACAAAAGCTCGTGTAATAAAAAGCAAATTCAACGAAAGTTTTTTTGTTTTTGATTGAAATTTGTAAGTACAAAAATGTCTTTACAATGTTGGGTTGAAAATTTAGTTGAAATTTTTAAAAGTTTTTTTTATATGTGCCATAAGTGAAATTTAGAGCTTTGGTTGGACTGTGCTTATGATTTAGACAAAAATATTGCGCCTCATATGATTTGAAAATCTTGTTGCGCTGCCCGCCAGCGCTTAATATAGTCTTTTAGACACATTACGCTGCGCTTCGCATAATTTTTTAAAGCGCATTGCGCATATCATAATTTAAAAAAGACATTGCGCTTTTTTGCGCTGCGCTTAACATGATTTAAAAATCACATTGCCCAAGTTGCGCTGCGCGTCATTAATTTGAAAGACTAATTGCGCTTTGCTAATTCCAGAAAAAATGGCCACCTCTGGTTCAACCGCTTTGAGACTTCATGGACTTTTTTAAGTACAGAGCGGTAGATAAATACATTGTTGTTATTATATATTGTATATATTGGCAAGGGATTAAAAATTTGTCAAGGGAGGGATTTGCAAGTCGAAAACACGTTTATTAAAAGTAATTCTGGTCATGGGCCGAAAACTTTTCCAAAGTTACATTCCAAATTAGAATAAGCCTATTATGCTTTTTAGAGCGGCTTGGAGATGCATTAGTTTTTTGCCTAACCGTATCAATTCACTAGGTTAGATCACTGATGTAATTGAATTAATTCAGCTCAGATTGAATCAAAATTTAATAATGGCAACGTTCTTAAAGCATTGCTACAAAAGTATGAGGACAATTTACCTTGTATAGCTACATATTGAATATTGAATAAAATGGTGATATGCTCTTGGGTAAAAAAGATTATTGGGTATATATTATATTTTAATGGCATAATAGTTAGAATTAGAAATATTCAACTCTGAATGTCTTATCGAGCAATCTGTGTTGCAATTAAAATCAACTATATCTAGCTCAGAATTTCTCAAAGTGAACCTCTTGGATGCCTAGGAAGCTGTCTATAGAAAGAAATTATCTTCGAGAAGAGAATTTGAATAAAATGTAAGTTAATTCTAAATTACTAACTGATAACATAAAGTGACACGTTCGTTGTTATTGCACCTTGACAGTTCATAAAAAGTATTTTGTTGAGCGAATACTTAAAAAAAGTTGCTGTATTAGTTGGAAGACCATCAACTCTGGGTCAAATACAAACAGGGCCGGGGACAAAGATTTATCTTTGTACTACTCCAGGCTGCTGGTACTCCCCGGACAGATACTGGCAGCAATAGTGTTAAGCCAGCATAGAGTTTTGTCATCAAGAACCAACCGACCACGTATTCCATGTCATACCCCATGCAGGTTATGGGGAACGCTTTTACGACGTAGTGTGCGATTTGTTAAATGGCGTCGCACTCATTATCCGGTAAAGGAACGAGATCTCATCATGCACGGAGGAATAGAATTGTCCAAAACCAGTTTGCCGGCGATTTGCCTTAACCCAAGTTGTTTAAAGAAAGCCAATTGTAACAGGCTTAGTACTGGTCATAAGTATAAAAGCAGGCCTAGGGATCCTGGATATATTCTCACTGTACTTCATGTTACATTTGCAATTCGTCCACTGGATGCCATCAGAGATAGGTCAGCTGTTCACAATGTTTTGACCCAGCATCTCTTCTTCGCAAGTCACCTTCGCAGTGTGACGCGAAAAGACACGATTTTCTACGCAATGCCACAAAAAGTGGTGACGGAAAGTTAGCGATATGTTTAATTTTACCCCAAAATAAGTTAAGACTGGATAAATGGTAAAAGTTTATTGCTGTTATAAAACTTTTGCTCACATTTAGCTTCCCGGTTATTTAAAAAGAGGCTAGTTCTACCGTCTTTGAAAGACTGAGTTTCAAATTGTAGATTTGGAGACAAGCAGATACTGTAGTCATGTTTTGACTTCCAAAAGCACTTTCAGTCTCAAAAAGAGTGCAAATATGCTAGATTGGTTGCAAAAGCAATCTTTCTGAAGTTTGTGGAAGGCAGATGTTGTGTTTGTGGAACGCACGTATAGATATTGACAACAAGAAGATGCCATTTCTTTGATAGGGGAGCTGGCTTCGCTTGTTGTCAAGGTGGTTGAAGTAAAACTTCTGTTCCCCACAAGCTCCATGATCATTCTAATCATGCACTTATCTGATAGAAGTTCAACAGCTTGCAGGTAAGATTACGGTGCTTCACATTAAAACAAAAACCAAAACAAGATTTTACTTAATAACAAAAAGGAATTTTTTCCAAAAAAGTTTTGTTGTACACTGTTGGGGAACAGCAAAGCCTTGAAAGAGAAGAAAACTGCTTAAACTATGAGAACCACTAATCTGCCAGCATATTACAGTGATTTTTGTAAAAATGAAGAACCATTTTTTTTATATTTGCGTATATTTTTAATTTTTTTTATTGTGCTTTCCAGAGTATAATAGAATTTCTTTTAGAGATTCTCCTCAGATGCTTAACACTTGTTTTGCTTTTCATTGCAATGTACTTAGGCTCGCATCTCACGCGAAAACATTGCAATAAAACAATAGATATCAAAGTGAAGCATAGAAAACCTGATTTTATGTTAAATAATTTTGGGGTTTGAAAGTATTACACAGATTAATAAACTTTGAGCGATTGGCGCGATGAAAAAAATGATCTTTAATAAAATTACTAATAATAAAATTGCTGATTTAAACTTAATAATTTAACAAAACACAAATTGAAAAAGAACAAAATGCAAAAGTGAAAACAGCTTATACCTTGCTATTGTAGTCTATTTTTCGCTAATATGTTATTTACGTATCTCTATTTTGTCGCTGATATGCATATCTCTGATTACCTTTGTTCAAGAGGTGGGGGTTTGATCCTCTTTTGTACGCCTATGCTTGTATACAAAAATAGCTCATGTAGGCTATTCCTTGTCAACTTTGCTTTAAAATTCGAACCCCGTTTTTACTTTAAAATACGATTATGATGTCTTAAAGGTAGGGTCCACCCAAAATCTAAAATTTTTCCATAAATGAAATAGAGTTTTTTAAATCCATTGGTTTTGGAAGTTTTTTAAATCCATTTCAAAAAAACTAAATTGAAAATGAGCGGTTTTGATTGGTCCTCAGTTTTATGACGTCAATGACTGGCTAATTAACAAAAACTGCATAGGTACAGTATATGTTACAATTTTAGTCTGGTTGATCAGTGTATTTTAATACAAGTAGTGGATAGGGATGTACCGATACCACATTTTAAGCCGATACCGATACTACTACCGATACCAGCATTTAGAGTCGATACCGATACTGATACTGCCGATACCACCGATACTTTTTTATCTATTGGCACCATCAGTAAAAGCTTTTGTAAGTAACACCAAAGAATGTATTTACTAAATCTAGCTTGTTATTGGATTTTGAATTTTATCCAGGTATATATCTATCATTATCATTACAATATTATTACAAATCTTTAAAAAGAAATCATTAATTATGTTAGAAATCCAATCCAGTTCTAGGGGGCAACAAAAATTTTTTATATTTATACAACAAAAAAATAAAAAAAAATTTTTATATTTATTTTGTGCTTTAAAAGTATCGGCAGGTATCGGCTATATTTACCGATACCGATACTACTAGCCGATACCACAAAAATAGGCCGATACCACCGATCCAATACCGATACTTAAGTATCGGTACATCCCTAGTAATGGATGTTTCTTTTATGGTTACCGGTTGTTTTAACAGAGTAAAACAAAATGGTATTAATTTTTACCGATTACCAATAAAGGATTTCACAGGGCTACAGAAACTGTGGAACAATATGAAGTTAAAAATCTACATACTGTATTTTGAAATATTACAAGTTATGTAGCAATCATTTTACTAAAGATTGTAAATAAACGAGACCTGAGACTGCAATTGCTAGGAATCAAAAAAGAAGTTTAATTAAAAAATGGTGCAGTTCCAACTTTGTTTGATTTTTCCTCATATAACATGTTAACTAGTAAAAATTAAAAAAAAAAACCAAAAATGTCAGAAAAATCAAAGGCAAGACAAAAAAGGATAAAACAAAGAAAACAAAAGAAGTTTTTGCAAAAGGTGAGTAACTTCTTGTGTTTTTACTTTAACTGGCATATTTAGAGAACTCTTTTGTGTTTTTTGCTCACAATTTTAATGCACTTGTCATGACTTTAAATAAATGCTGTCTAGCTAATTGGTTATAAAATTTATACTGTATAAACTTGAAATTGCAAAGGTAGTAACTTCCAGTAGTTTTACTTTGGTGGCATATTTAGAGGACTTTTTTGTGTTTCTTGCTCACAATTTCAATGCACTTGTCATGACTTATATAAATCCTGTCTAGCTAATTGGTTATAAAATTTATACTGTATAAACTTGAAATTGCAAAAGGTAGTAACTTCTAGTAGCTTTACTTTGAAAGGCATATTTAGAGAACTTTTTTGTGATTCTTGCTCACAATTTAGTGCACTTGTCATGACATATGTAAATGATGTCTAGCTAATTGGTTATAGATTTATATAAATTTATATAAAATAGGTATGGTTGCTCATTCTATGTTGGCTGCCTTGGATAATAATAGTAATATGAAGTTGAAGTAAGTCAAGGGTGAAAATGGTAAAAGTACAGCCAAACTTTCATTGTGAAGGAGCAATGTCTCTCAAAAGACTTCTTGCAAAGATCTAATGTCATGTACATGAATTCACCTCAACTCTGGCTCAAAAGGTAAAGTGCTAACTATTTTACAACTCTGGTGTAAATCAGCTGGGCTATAAGTAAAGAAACAGGATAAAACACTCAATCCCACTCACCCATTTTTACAGTAAATTCACTGTATACTTTTGCAACAAAAAATTTTACAAACTAGAAATCATTTCATGCTGATAACATTTGGTTCAACCCCTACGTGCTGTCTTGTGATAGACTAGGACCTCCTCTAAAATAGGACCTCCTCTGCACTTGTGGCAACCCAATGCAAGCAATTTCACATCTCTATTCATTTGATTCTACCTTTAAAAGATGTTATTTTTTGCGTTTCACTATCATCTTGTGAATGCTGAAGTTTGCATGATTTTTGGGTCTCCGTGGAACGGTTCCACACCATGTAAGAAGCCCTGTAACACATGCAAAAGGAAGGTGCTACAAGTATGCTAGCTACAGAAAATTGTTTGCTTAGATTAGAACAGTGGTTCTTAACCTTTGCTTAACTCCCGAACCCCTAGGTTATTCTGCAAGCTTTCGTTAACACTAGAAGTACCGCAGGGGTCATTTTGACCCATAGTATCATGTTATTTGCGTATATCTGCAAGGTTGATTCGAATAGAGATGTGAAACTTCCTGACTTTTCCTAAATTTAGTGGTTGTACATGCTAATGGCAGTTTCGGAAAAAAATATATTTTGAATTAGCTTGTAGGTGGTGATATACCTAGAAGTACCAGCAGGGGTCATTTTGACCCAAATGGTTTTCTTTAGTTTCTGTGAACCCAACCATTTTGCAAAGCAATCTTGAAATCAACAGTTTTGTCTGGACAGAATTTTTGAAATGTTTCTACTGCAATGACATCTGCAAGAGACTATTGCTTTTGTTTTGAAGGGAGCTTTGAGCTTTGTTGAATAGCGTTTGCGAAAAAAATAGAGTCAAAATAATTTGCTCTTCTTACGAAAAAATTTGTCCAATTATTCGAGCGCTTGTGCAATGCCAGCTTCAATCCTTTTTTTTCTTTTGCTTCTAATAATTCACGTTGAATGCAAACGCTGCTTGCATTTCAACAAAGATTTGATGCAAACAGTTTTTCGCTGAAAAGTCTGGTTGCAATTTTTGTGATGAGCTATACAGTATGTTTGTTTTTTCTTTGGCAGCTTATCAAAAGGTGTACTTTTGTTCCATATATAGCTGGCAGTCCATTTTTTAGAAATGCTCAGCAGCAGCAAAGATATTCAGAGTAAGTGCGATAACTTATAAGTAGGGCGAGTAAAAGTCATTAAAGTCATATTTTTTTGGTGGCACAAAAAGCTATGAAACCTATAATAATACAAAAACTACTTTGTTACGGGGTGTATTGAAGAAGTTATAAAGTCATAAAAAGTCATATTTTCTGCATTTGGTCATAAAATATGACCTTTCATTTTTAGTGAAAGTACTATCGTGAAGTGGGCCTAAACGGCGAGTTGCAACAGCTTCACAAAAACCAGCCGTAATCAGAAACTACTATATTAGAATGAGTCCTGGTAAATCCGATACGAGAAACGAGCACAGCAGGCGTTTATGACGTCACAAGAATGTAGGTTTTTAATGGAGCAATAACACGTGTAGCCACAATCGGCTATTTTTTGTTTAGTGAAAGTACTATATATTGTGAAGTGAGCATGCCAAAAATAAAAGTTTCTGATGGGAGAAAGGTCCGATCGATTATAAAAGACTTTAAAGAGTTCACAGTCACTCCAAAAGATGAACTTTACTGCCCGCTATGCTGCTGCATAGTTAAGCATGAGAAGCGATTCTTTGTGGAGCAACATGTTGCTACTCTCAAGCACAGAAAAGGCGTTGAAAAGGCAAAGAGTGCTGGAACTTCCGATACACGTCAAACATTTATCAGTTCTGGTGAGCACCAAGATTTTGCAACAAAACTTGTTTAAGCTTTTGCATCAGCTGATATACCGATGGCAAAAGTAAATCATCCAGCTATTCGACAGCTTTTTCGAGACTTGGGGCAAAGCGTACCATCTGAAACTCTTTGTCGTCTGAAAGTTAAAGAACTAGATGAAGCATATGGGGTACGGCTTCACAAAATCAAGTTCATGAAATCGAAGTGCGGTTAAATAACATCATACGAACGATTACCTGTAGTAAGAAATTTGCCCACGTCACTAAATTATACAAAAAACTAAATTTTTTAAAAATAAAAGATGTGTATAAATTAGAACTGGCTAAATTTATGCATAAACTATTCAATAATAAATTACCAGAGATGTTCCAAAATAGCTTTACCAAAATTGGAAATATTCATAATTATGAAACGAGAAATAATATAACTGCCAATTATTTTCTCCCCCGTGCATCAAAAAAAACAGGTCATAAGAAATTACAATATCGCGGTGTCAAACTTTGGAATGAAATTGACGTTAATTTAAAGAAACTACCTTTGCATACCTTCAATAAGCAATATAAAAACGCACACTTAAGCACCTATTAATAACTCGCTAGGTCTCATGTAAAATTAAATGCATTATAGTTGATCCTGATCTTAATTATTGTGTTACAATTGTACGTACTAAAAAGATTTCAGTTTAATGTAATACGTCCCTCGGGAAATAACATTCAAAGCGTTTTATTGCCATAACTTTTTGAGTCAGCGAAATTAAAAATCCGTGAAGTCGAAACTAATGTGCTATCAAATTACTTTTAAAAAAAAAACCTTAGTCATGAAAAGATGTGATCGCACAACGAGAATTCTCGTTTTACACAGGAAACAGGTCTATTAACTATTATTTACCATTTACGTAATTAAGTCAGTCATTTGTATTACCCTTGTTGTATTGTTGTTTTGTTTTGTTTTTCTTTTTTTCTCTTTTTTTTGAACTACAGGGAGCACCTTGACTTTGATAACCTAACGGTTTTTCGGTGCTTCCTCACAAAAAATCGCTTTGTGCTTATGTAAATGCTGTTGCTCATTTGTGAAAATAAACTGTTTCATTCATTCATTCATTCATATGATCAGAAGCTGGCAAAAGACTTGAGTGAGAAGCCGTTGTTTTTTGTTATAGATGAAACTGAATTAAGAGGTAAAAACTTTTTGCACATACTTTGTGGTACGCTGGATAAACCGGACTGCTGCTTTTTGGTTAGATGCTCTGTGATTGATGGTTTGGCTAATAGCCAAAAGATAATCCATGAACTGGATGATGTCATAAAGAAATTTAAGGTAAGGAGGGAAGACGTCAATTTGTTGATATCTGATGCTGCATCCTACATGTGCCGTGCAGGCAACGTTTTAAAAGAAATATATCCAAACCTCCTGCATGTTACCTGTCTGGCACACTTAATGCATAACTGTGCTTTGAAGATAAAAAGTTTTTACAAGGAAGTAGACAACTTGATTGCTGCTGTAAAAGCAAGCGTTGTGAAGAATAAAACCAGAGTTGCTGATTTTGCTGTTTGTGGAAGACCTTCGCAGCCAGTTGTTACTCGTTGGGGGAGTTGGTTGGATGCTGCTAACTACTATGCTGAGAAACTACCACAAGTTTGGGAAATTGTTAATTCATGGAATGGTGAAGGAGTGATTGTGCAAAAGGCCAAAAGTAAAGTGAATGAGCAAAAGCTGAACAGTCAGTTGACTGAAATTAGTCAATGCTACAATGGGCTCTCAAACCTAATTCTTAAAATGGAAAATTCTACATACACAATACAAAAGGCCTATGAAGATATCAACTCTCTTGGTTTTGGAAGTGACCCTCTGCAGCTGAAAAAGTACATAAAGAAGCGCTTGGAAAAAAATGATGTAAAAATCATTGTGGAGCTAAGTAGGCCAGATATTCCACCAGCATTATATGCAAAATTGTTGCAATGTCAGCCTACTTCAGCATCTGTCGTTTTCCCTTTTGAAATCATTCCTTCGTCCAAACAGAAATTTTGCAGATGCTAACATTGAACACTACATGAAACTATATTTCAATGCTTAGCCTATTGATTAAATGCATAAGACATTTGAACTTGAGTGACACTGAGGAGTTGATGATTTTCAGGTGAAATAGACGTGTTAATACATCATTGTTTTTCTTTAAAATATACCCAAAACACTTGCATTCGACTTGCTAATTATGAGATTAGCAAAATATGATGCTCTAAAAATAAAGTCATATATTGTCATATGTTTCAAAAAATAAAGTCATATTTTTCGATTTTTTAGGTCATAAAAAATGGCCCTACTTATAAGCCTATTGTAGAAGTTTTGATAGTGTAAACCTAACTTATCAGTAGTACTAGTACAAGCAAGTAATTTTCAGCAACAAGAACCTATTGCGTTGTATTGATTTTGCAGATGAAATTACATTGCATAACTGCATGCACGATCACATAGACTGGCTACAGATAAACTGGCTCTGATATCAACAATTTGGAATACCTTTGTCGAAAATTGTCTTAAGCATTATAGACCGAGTATCAACATTACTGTGGATGAGCAACTTTTCCTACCAAAGCTCAATGCAGATTTACCCAGTACATGCCAAATAATCCCGACAAATTCGGCATCAAATTTTGGATAGCCGCTGATGTGAAAACTAAGTATATGCTAAATAGCTTTTTTTATATGGGAAAAGATGATTCACGTCCGGCAGGAGTAACATTAAATGAGCACGTTGTTTTGCGACTACTTGAACCTTACAGAAAGACAGATCGAAACGTGATCACAGACAATTTTTTACGTCGATAAATCTTGCTAAAACTTTGAGGCAGCAGGGGATCAGCATTGTCGGAACTGTAAATCGCATCTGAAAATAAAGGAGGATCTCTACACAACAAAAGTTTTCAAACACGATGGCTCATCTTGACAGTTTATCAAGCCAAAACAACAAAAAAACGTTTTGTTGATTAGTACAATGCACTCTACTGTTGATATAGGTGACGACCAAAAATCTAAGCCTAAAACCGTAAACTTTTATAACTCTACAAAATTTGGAGTTGGTGTGGTTGATCAAATGGCCAGAAAGTACATTGTAAATGCAACTTCTCGAAGTTGGCCTGTGCAATTTTTTTACGAGCGTACAACATATTAGATTTGGCTGCCATCAATGCTCACATTTTATATAAGTTGGTTACTGGCTCAAAAATCTATTTATATTTTGCGATTATCCGAAGAGCTTCGTTGAAGATTTGTTGAAGAAGGAAAAACTAACTCACACGAGTCCAGTATCACCAACAGCAGTATGCAGAAAAGCCGCAAACGAAAGAACTGCCAAAGTAAAATCTGTACTTACAAAACACGTGAAATGTGCAGCAGTTGCTCTAAGCTTGTTTGCGGTGAATGCATTGGAAAACAAGAAAAACTTATTTATTGTAAAATTTACTACCAATATATATTGTTCATGATGTGTTTTGTCATGTTTTTTTGTACCAATGCATGCAGTATTACTTTAAAAGCTTTGCCAAGATTTTGAAATTTAATCACTCAAGAATCGAACCTACTGTAAGTTTGATTTATTCATGAAATAGATGGCACATGTCCACTGAGTCTACAGTTGAGTTAATTGAAATTTAAAAATGTAAAAAGCGTCGAAAAAAGATGGGTCAATTTGACCCCACTTGGTACTTCTATGTAGGGCAAAATCTCTGGTACTTCTAGTGTTAAACCCTAAATTTTTGCTCAATCACATAAACAAAAATCAACCATATTCAATTGTAATACATTTCTATATCAATGCGACTTCTGTTGTTGGTTTTTCGGTGAATATTTGTGAAATTCGAGGCTTTGTCTCGGAAACAGCAATTCTCTGTCACTTTCGCATGGAAGCCTGTTTCGCTTTTTTGCTTTAAAATTCATTGGTATAGAAAACGTATGCTCTCATAAATAAGTGGTGACAAATGGCATGAGAACCTCAAGGGCAACTTTAGCAATAAGAGGATAACTTTGATTTGTTGGCACCAAAACCTTTGAAGATTTGTTGTGTTGAAGTCACATTTTTTAACCTCGCTTTCTTGAAGCTCAATAATGTCATCAGTTTGTGGACTGTTTATATCTGCTGTTGTAGTATCATAAGAAAATGGCTGACGTACCCATGCAGGATATTGCATTTGTTCAGGAAAGTAGTTTTCAAATGATCTTTGCAATTTCTGCAAATGCTCAGTAAATACTGGCAGAAGCCCCTGAAGTTTATTACAACTTAACTTCGTCATTAATTGCAGAACCGTTACTTACTACCTCGTCCAAAAGTGAAAAGTTAGCAAAGTTGTTATTTTCCAATCGCTGTCGCCGTAGCTTCAATTTTCTTTAAAAAGCACTCATTTTCTCTTCAGCTTCTATTACATTTTTACCACCTCCTTGTATTTGGAAATTTAACTGATTGAGGGCATCAAAGATCTCAGCCAAAAATGCAAAAGTAAGGATAAAACTTGAGTTCTCAAAGTGTTTTCAATGCCGATGGTTTTGACTTTTCAAAAACTCCAATAATTCTGCACGCAAAGCAAAAGCATGATTCATCACTTTCCCCTACGATAGCCATCGTACTTCAATGTGATAAAAAAGGACTTTGAATTTTTAGTCTATTTCTTCGCACAGCTGCATAAAAAGGCGATGATTCAAAGCCCGACCCCTCACAAAATTAACCGTTTCAACAGCAATTCTGAGAACGGTTTCAACAGTTTCAACAGCAATTCTGAGAACGTCAGCGAGTGATGATGACACTTTAGATTCAAGTGCGTGTTTGTGCAACATGCAATGTGCAAATGCAATATGTGGAGCAACATTTTTGATCAATCTTCTTAAACCAAACTTGCGCCCTATCATCGCAGGAGCCCCATCAGTGCACACGGCAGAAACCATATTCCAAGAAAGACCATTGCTTTTAATAAAGTCATCCAAAATATTTTTTACATCGATGGTCTTTGCAGTTGTTATAAGTTGTTTGCAAAAGAGAAACTCTTCTTTAATTTCCTATTCTTTAACGTACGTACGGATGCAATAAGCTGGTTTAAATTAGCAACATTGGTTGTTTCATCAAGTTGTATGCTGAACTTTGTTGGGCTAGCCTTCGAATCTGCTACTACCTGACTGAGAAAGTCCTCACCGATGTCATTTATTTGGCTTTTCACAACGTCATTTGGGAGTGGTACAAAAGAAAGCTTGTTTTCAGCTTCTTTTCCCAGCATAATCTTGGCCAACTGCATTGCACCTGGCTTGACAAGTGTCTCACCAATGATATGAGGTTTTCCCTGTTTTGCAATTAGGTATGCCACTTCATACGACGCCGTGAGAATCGGTTTATCCACTGAAACAAAACCATAAGATCTAATGGTAGCATTTGCATCTAATCTCGCCCTCTTGTGCTCGAATTGAGTAAGTGTGGTGTCCATATATTTCCCTGTACCGTAAACTTTCTTAAAATGTTCTCGTAATTTTGCGGGTGCTAGGCTGGAATTACTCAACTTAACATTGCAAAGAATGCATTGAAGGTATTGAGTTCCATCACTTTTTGTTGCACAAGTGAAGCCGTACTGCGCATAATTGTCTGACCACTTTTTTTTTGGCAGGCATGTTAAGGTAAAGTTACAGATAGACTTAAAACAACAAAAAAATTTTTTAGACCTAAAATTATTATTAATCATGATTCTTAATTCTGAAACACTTAAAAATATTTTTTAGACCTAAAATAATTTTTAAATTATGATTCTCAATTCTGAAACTTTTAATAACATTTTTAGTCCTAAAATTATTCACGGCTTAATTTCTTCTCGTTTTGAATGATGATGAAAACAATAACAGTTATTAAATCGTTTCAAATGCATTTAGTGACCTAATTCAACTCCAACAACTACAATGCAACTTATTCTGAAAGGCGATAAGCTTTATAAAACACATTTCAATTATATTTTGCCGGTTGCTACACTATAATTTTCACTGCTTTAATTGGCAAAATAACGAAATCTTCTTCAGTTTTGCTACCGGCGCCTTTAAACTTAAAAGTACGTTTGGATAACTTGCCTTTTGTAAAGACAATGAGAACAATGACTTTTGTGAACGATGATAGACAATCAAGTGTTATACCTCTGCATACAACGGATTCAGTGTCAATATTAAAAGTATACCAACGGTCAGTGTCAAACTAATCTATTTTCTTTGTTGTTTTTGATAGAAACCAACTTTAGGCTGGGAAAAATTTTCAAAAAATAATCTTTTACAGGACGTTCGCGTCGAACCCTGGTTAAGAACCACCGGATTAGAAGGTATTTAATCACCTTACAAATCGTATCTGAATCTATTTTTTGAAATATGTTTGTGATCAAATAAATTAAAGATTACCACCCGTTATTGCTATTTAAGTTTTTGATTTTTAGAAATTTAGTTTTTTTTTTAAGTATTATTATTTTTTTTTTTTAGAAATTCAAGACATACACGTGCCTGCTTTGGCGAAGCAAACAATAGCTCGTAAACAGAAACCATCCAAGGTTGAAGCTGGGAAGCTTCACAAATATGTTTCCATACTTGATGTTTTTGTATTTTTTTAACTAAAAATAAATATTTTTTATACCTTAAATTTTGTAATGTACCTTACTAATCAAAAGTAAAATATAATATATCAACTATATGTTGTGCTCAAAACAATGTCAAAGACATGAAAAATAGAGCAATTGTTGAGCAACTCAATCTGCTATCAAAGATGCAAAAATATTGCTGTCCATTTGAACTTAATTTTTATCTATTAGTAGGACTAAATTTAGAATTGCTTGTTTAGACACCCAACCAAATAAAAGTACTGTCTAGTGTTTTGACTAAGAACACAACATCTTGACAAGCTTAGGAGTTGAAACAAGATCCTAAAGATTGCAAACATCCTCAAACCCACTCTTGCCATTTTGTTGTATCCTTGGGAAAGACACTTTACAGCACATTCCCCTGCTTGGTGGTCTTGGCAAGCAGTTCTAAATTACAGTCATATCTTATTAAATCACAAGCGGACAGCAATATCTTGGCATCTCTGGAAGCAGTTCGGGGTAATTGACTACCCTATGTATTAGCGCTTCCGTCGCTTCCCTGCGAGTCAGGAGGATAAATATAGAGACAAAAATAAAAAATAAAACCAACACTTTGACTCAGGCCATGCTTCTGACTAAACAAAATTTTTGATACCAGCCTACTTGATGTGATACGAAAAGATAGCAAGCAATTATGTTGATGAATCGACATTTCATTCAAGATACAATGCTTTATTTATTTACTCTTATCTAAGACCGTCAGCATATTGGCTTTACGAAAACCTTTGTATCTTTCATCTTCTTTCAGAAACCGTTTTCTTATGGCGATTACTGCACAAGCAGGTATAAGCCTGAACATCAGCACCTCAGTGTCCAGACATAGCTTGTTAAAGCTTGATATGCTGGTAATGCAGTTTCCATTTATTAATTTTTTGGATTATTTCAACTTTTCTGCAGCATTTGTTTTTAATAATGGCATAATATAACAATGCTCGCAGGAACAGTGAAAATATTTTTCATTGCTTATAGGAAATTATTTGACGTCGTATCAAACTATTGTGCTTGGTCTATTTTATTAAATTCCTTTGTAGGTTCATATAAAAATCTTTTAATCACAGTGTTTTCCATTTTTTCCTTTTTACCAGCTTTAGAACTGTACTTTCAGTAGTTGATAGCAGCTGCAGCTGTAGTTATCACTTATAGCAATCGTTGTCTCAGTTGTTTTGCCAGTCATTGACGTCATCACTCACGTGCGCCATTAATGGCGATTTTTTCTTTTTGGGATAACTGGCATAATAGAGACCTTTGAGTAAAAATTTTTTCAGGGTTGATTATTAACTACTTAAAGAATATTTTAAGCTCAACATGTATTTTGACTGAACTTCCCCTTTAAAGTAATTTTATTCAAAATACTCATAGAACAATACAAATAATCAAACAAATTTTTTTGAGGTGAATACGAATATGTGTAAATAAAGTTTGTTTTTGAGAAAATGTTTTAAAGCAATATGAACATTAAAACGGCTTTTTTTTAGTATGAATACGAAGATGATTAGTTAAAGATTCTTTTCGAAAAAACGTTTTGAAACAATAGGAACATTTAAACGGTTTTTCTTCAGTGTAACTACAAATATGACGATTTAAATTGGATTTTACAGAAAACTTCTTAGAACAATACAAACATTCAAACGGTTTTTCTTTAGTGTGAGTACGAATATGATGATTTAAATTGCATTTTACAGAAAACGTCTTAGAACAATACAAACATTCAAACGGTTTTTCTCTAGTATGAGTACGAATATGACAATTTAAATTATGTTTTAGAGAAAACGTTTTGCAACAATAGGAACATTCAAACAATTTTTCTTTAGTATGAATACGAATATGAGTAGTTAAAGATTGTTTTCGAGAAAACATCTTAGAACAATACAAACATTCAAACGGTTTTTCTTTAGTATGACTGCGAATATGACAATTTAAACTCTGTTTTTGGGAAAACGTCTTAGAACAGTGGTTCTCAACCTTTTTATCCCGCGGACTATTTCCCCATTAGCATAAGTATTTGCGGACTCAAGTAATAGGAATAAAAAATAATTTAGTTCAGCACTACAATAGTAAGTTAAAAAGCAAAAGCGGTTTATTAATTGGGAACACATGCACTGAAAATTTAAGTAAGAACCTTGTCCCTAAACTTATTTCACAAGTTTGTCGAAATCAGAAATTATGGTCGTCAATGCACATCTGGCATCGTCTTCCCGTTGACGTTGGTTCCAGTACTTAGTTTTAACCATTGCCAATGTTGAAAAGCCAGCCTCACACAAGTATGTAGTCGGAAAAGCCAAAAGAGCTTTTGTTGCTTGCTTGCAGAAATCAGAAAGATTAGGTTCCTTCGACCAAACATTTGCCCAAAATTGAGTCAGAGAAACAATTTTAAACTTGTTTCTCCACATATGTCGACTTTGCGGTTCTATCAACTGTTCAGCAATGCAGCCCATTTTTTAAATGAACCTCTAGCACTGACATTTCAAACGGACTTCGCACCCAGTTAAATATTTTGCTATAATTGTGAGAAGGAATATATTGATCCAGCTCAGAAACAAATGCATTGAGGTGCTCAGGAAAGATTTGTGAAATGCTGAGCAAATTAATATTTTTCCCCTAAACAAATAATTTCAATGCTGGAAAAGCAGCCAACTTCCCACTTTCCATTTGATGCATCCACAATTCTATTTTATCTTTGATTGCATCAATGCCTTCTAATACATCTAAAAAAATTTTATTTTTTCCTTGCATACAGCTATTAAGTTGGTTCACATGGATGAAAAACCAGCTAAAAAAAGCAACTTGGCAATCTATTCGTCATCGCCAAAGCGATCAAAAAATCTTTGTTTCTGTTCTTTTAAAAAGATGCTAATTTCATTTCGTAGGTTAGCCACTTTCTCCATCACCTTTCCTTGCGATACCCAACGAATGTTAGAATGGAACAGAAGCCCATTGTGTTCAGCCTTATTTCATCACACAATACACGAAATAAACGAGTGTGCAAGGGACGAGATTTAATAAAATTGTCCACAGATACAACTTTTTTGAAAACTATGGCAAAGTCTCCTTGTATCTCTTTCGCTGTCAAATTTTTTCTTTGGATAAGACAATGAACAACTGAAATGTTTTTATTTTCCTTTTTCACAAAACTCATAAAGCCCTTTTTACATCCCATCATGGACGTAGCGCCATCTCGCAAACAGACACACAGTCAGACCATTAAAGCTGATGTTTTTTAAAAAACGAATTTACTTTCTTAAATATTTGCTCTCCTGGTATTTTTGGCAAGAGGATGGCAAAACAAAAACTGCTCCATATAGTCGTTTGTGTCAAGGTATCGCACGAATATCATGAGCTGTGCATCATTTCCAATATCTATTGTCTCATCCAATTGCAAACTAAATTTTCCACTGCGCTTTACAGAAGCAATAGTTTGTTGCAGAACACCTTCTGATATTTCTTGAATACGCCACTTGATGGTGTCATTTGACAAAGGAACCATAGCTAACTTATTAGCAACGGCATCACCACACAATATTCTGGCCATTTCCACAGCTGCTAGTTTAATGAAGTTCTCCACCGCTGTATGAGGTGCTTTTTCTCAAACAATTTTCCAAGAAACAAAGGAAGAAGCAAGCACTGCTTTATTGTGAGAGTAAGCTACTCTTCCCCAAGCAGCTGGGCAATCAATGCGACTTCGCTTTACCTGATGTTCTTTTTCTTTAAACACATCAAGAGTTTTGTTGACGAATTTTTCATGGTTTGCTTCCAGGTGTTGACAAAGTTTTGCTTCTTTCAAAGAGTTGTGAGCTAAGACTTTTTAGCACAACACACACAGTAAGTAGCCTTGCTTCACCATTTACCTCAACGGAAGTAAACCTCAGCTGCAAGTAATCATCATTATATGCAAAGACCATTATATACTTTCGCTTTGCCATAAATAGATATTAAATTAACTTGTTAAATATCTTAACTTGGATAAAATAACAAAATTTAAATAAGTTAACTTGGCTAAACTCTTTCAAATAAACTGACTCAAAAATCGTCTTTTAACGACAGAACGATATATTTGACCGGTCAAAACCACATTTCTTCTGAAAGAGAGCTTGTTAAATTTTTTATGACATCATAATGCGCAAAATTACGAGGTACAAAATTCGGTATCGTGAAAAAGGCGGCAAAACTTATATGAAATATTAAGATGAAGCTCAATGACGGACAATACCTAACAAATGGGAATGGGCGTAACATGTACAGATAATAATTGAACAAAAATTTATAAAGTTAATGTGCTCGCGGACTCACCAAAACATTATGCGGACTCGGGGTTGAGAAACACTGTCTTAGAGCAATACAAACATTCAAACGGTTTTTCTTTAGTATAAATACGAATATGACAACTTAAATATTGTTTTCGAAAAAACGTTCTGGAACAATGCAAACATTCAAACGGCTTTTTTTAGTATGAATACGAATATGACGATTTAAACATTGTTTGTGAGAAAACGTTTTAGAACAATACAAACATTTAAACGGTTTTTCTTTAGTGTGAACACGAATGTGGACATCTAAATTGTCTTTTTGAGAAAACATTTTCAAACAATATGAACATTCAAACAGTTTTTCTTTAGTGTCAACTCGATTATGACGTCTTAAAGCACCTCTATCCAAAAGCCCTAAAAAACAATACAAAAATTAAACAGGTTTTCTTTATTGTAAATACAAATATGAATATTTAAAATAGTACTTTTCAAATTTTTTGCCACATTCTTTTCTTTCAAAACTTAGCTAATACCATTTCCTCAAAATTAAATGACAAAAATCAATTTTGAATAAATTTTAATTTGTTCTATAAATACTTTAGCCAAAAAATAAATCGGGTCGTCATGCACGTGTAAACCAAAAAAGATTTTCATTTTAATAGAAGACTTTTATCAGTATTTATGACTTAATTGTTACGAGCATTTCAATTTTTTTATTCAACTAAATTTTTATTTAAATTTTCAAGTTTCTCTTGAATGCTTTCTTTCACAATTGTAAATTCCTACTTAAGGAGCCAGCTGGCTAGCATTAAAAAACAATGATTTAAATGCTCGTTTTGAAAAAATGCTTATGTGAATACGATTTTTTTTTATCAAAAAATCCTGTAAAACAATATGAACACTTAAATGATTTTTCTTTGGTGTGAGTATAATAGTGGTAATTAAAATAAGTCTTTCTAGAAAGCGCTTGAAAACAATTTAAACGTTCAAATAAGTTTTCAGATTTGTAGAATATAAACAAAAGCAAACAGTTTCTGAACATTACTATTAGGATTCTTTCTTTTATAAGTCTTAGCAATGCTTCATAACTAGGACAAGTTTTTGCAACTTTTGCAACTTTTTTTTACAGCTTACAACAGCTTCCAAAGTCTCAGAATTTATGTAGTACAATGTTTTAAGCTGTTTTTAGGAATTTTAGATTGTAACTTTTTGCAACTTTTTTCTTTTTTATATGCAACTTTTTACTGCAACTTTTATCAAGTACGGCGGAAAATGTAAGTGTGATTTAACAAACATGCTGTAAAACTACTTCAATACAGTTTTATTCTTTTTGATTTGCATAACAAAGAGCTATGTGACAGATTACCTGCATCTTAACCCTTTGAACGTCAATGTACCAATTTTGGTACATCGCCAATTCATGACTGAAATGCAAATGAGCCAATTTTGGTACATACCTTTTTAGAAGAATTTTTTAATGCTTGATAAAATAATTATTACAAGTTATCAAGGAAAAAAACTAAATTGCAATATGTGCAGCGGTTTTTCTTTGGTTAGAAAATATTTTTATGTAACACACATATATACACGAAAATTAAAGGGACGTTCAAAGGGTTAATGTTATCTATGACGCAACAATTGACTCACAAGCTAGAAGTTCTACAACCCTAGCCAAGTACGATAGTGCCCGAACTTAATTAGAAGTTGAAGTAGGACTTGGCTTTTAGCCAAGCCCGCACAAATGGAAAAAGGTTATGTCTAGTATTTTGAGGTCAAGTTTTGTGAGAAAGCGTTAGTTAAACTGTGTGCTTATAAAAGTGCATTAGTTATTTATTTGCAAGTAAGAAACAATAACCTTGATATGATTAAGAGGACAGTTTACGGAATAGAGCAGTCAGTAAAAGCGACCTTAGGCTACTGGTATCTTTAAATAAAGTTGCTCTGATAGCTGTTGGTAATATTACAGAAAATAAGTTTTTGATTTTTAGATATAATATATATTGTTTAAAAGAACTAGTGTTACATCAATATCATATAATAGAATTTGTAAAAATTTATACCAGAATGCCAAAAAAAGCGCAATCGTCACTTTCCAAGGTGCGAGCCTACAAAGTACACTGCCCTATGGAATTCATGGCCACTGCTTGTGGAAAATTGTTCTGTACACTAGGCTCTACAATTGTGTCGCATGACAGGAAATTTTCAGTAGAGAAACATTGTCAGAGTACAAAGCATCACAAAGCCCTGTCGTTAACATCACAGCAATGACAGCAGCCGCTAAGCATACCAACAGCTAGTTTCGACTGGAATGATTATGTTGGAAAAGTGACAGCTGCTTTCCTTTTAGCAGATATTCCCCTGTACAAACTTAACAATTCTGACCTGCAGGCCTTTTTTAAATATATTGGTCAAAAAGCTCCATCAGAGTCAGCATGCTGAAAACGAATCGATAATATGGGAAAATATGAAGTTAATGGAATTTGCAATATTCTCTCAGATAAGCATACCATTGATGAAGCTGATATTTCAGGGTCCAAATATGTAAACACCCTAGTTGGAGATGTAGAACAGTCAGAAACAACTAACCTGTTGCTTTGCAAGATTCTTGATGCTTGACCAAATCAACAAACTGTTTTACATGCTGTAGATGATGCAATTCGCACCCTCCAAACAGACAGAGACTATTTTGTTTTATTGCTCACAGATGCGGCCAGGTACATGACAGCAGCAGGTCATGTGGTTAAACAAATGTATCCGAGGCTCTTTTACATTACTTGTGTGGCTCATGGTTTGCATAATGCAGATGAATGAATCCGTGCTAACTATGAGGATGTTGACAAGCTAATTGCTGCAGTAAAAGCTTCAATGGTGAAAAATAAAGATCGAAGAGCAAAGTTTTCAACAAACAACAGTTCATTATATTCTGCTGCTCTTCTGGTAAAAACAAAAAACTTTTGTTAAAAACCTTTTTAGTTTATTAAAAACTAAAAATTAAAGCAAACAGTCTACGTTTCCGGTGCGGTTACAAGCACGCTTCGTCAGGACAAAAGCTAAAATGACTGCAAAGTTAAAAAACTTCAACTTAAATTGTTTTCAAAAAACAGATGCCAAACATAGCGGGAAATTACTCAAGCGTAGTAGCAAATCAGTATTTCAAAAAAACAACAAGTTTCATGTAAAAACATTGAAATGCGCAACACGGAATCGATCAAGTGTGAGAAAACAATTCAAAACAACAATTAAATTTTTTTATAAAAAGAAGTTAAATAAAATACAAAAAACAGATTTTATACTAACTCATTATATATTTCATTGTAATAGACACCTTCTTTGTCATTTATCAATGAATTAGTTTTATGTATAAAATATGATTCCAAAAACAGCGTTTATAAAAGTCTGGTTAATAAGTAAGAATTGATGAGCCAAGTCAGTTAATTTTATGGTCGAATTTTACAGCATGTTTGACAAGAGCACTTTTTTATTTTTGTTGTTATCATCAATTTTCGCCAGATTGCGTTGGTAAAGGTCACAATTGTGTTCCGCACAGCTTGTTTTAAAATTACGACCTGTTTCTCCTATATACAATTGGACATCAAAACTTTTTAGAATTCTTGTAATTTTTTCACTGAGTCCTGATACATACGGTAGAATGACTGTACCTTTCTTTGCTTGACGATTTGAAGTAACTCTGCTTTTGGTTTTTGAAATATTCATGCGGTTTATCGTCTGCTTTAGAAACTAATCTGGATAATTATTATGTCTAAGAGCTTCCATCAAATTCTTCATTTCAATTGTTTTGTCTTTCTTTTTAGTTATTAGTTTCGAATTTATTCTGTTCAAGAGTGTGTAAATGAGACCGCGTTTTTGACTAACGGAATGTTGTGAATTGTAATTTAAAAATCGATTCGTGTGTGTAGGTTTTTGATATAAAGTTGTAGTCAATTTTTCATTGCGTTCTTTGACTATTAAGACATCAAGAAAGGGCAACGAATTATCTGATTCCAATTCTACGGTAAACTTTATACTTTATTCTATGTTGTTTATATGCTCATGGAAAGCATTTAAGACATCCTTTTTAATTATGACAAACGTGTCATCAACGTATCTTTTCCATAAGGTAAGAGGATTTGGAAAAGTTTGGAGAGCTCTGTTTTCTACATTTTTCATAACAAGATAGGCAATTGTGACCGAAATAGGAGAACCTATAGGTACACCAAAAATTTGTTTGTAGCAATTTTCACAAAACTGTATACATGTGTTGTCTAAACATAAATTTAATTCTTCAACTAATTCTTCTATCGTTAAATTAGTGCGTTCTTTTAAACATTTATCATTGTGTAATAAATTAAATATGACAGATTTAGCAATATCAATAGGGATTTTGGTAAATAAGGATATAACATCAAAAGATACCAAACATTCATCATCATTTATATTTATTTCTGCAATGCTATCGATAAATTCGTATGAATTTTTGATTGTGTATCCATTTTCGCCTTTACCAACGCAATCTGGCGAAAATTGATGATAACAACAAAAATAAAAAAAGTGCTCTTGTCAAACATGCTGTAAAATTCGACCATAAAATTAATTGACTTGGCTCATCAATTCTTACTTATTAACCAGACTTTTATAAACACTGTTTTTTGGAATCATATTTTATACATAAAACTAATTCATTGATAAATGACAAAGAAGGTGTCTATTACAATGAAATATATAATGAGTTAGTATAAAATCTGTTTTTTGTATTTTATTTAACTTCTTTTTATAAAAAAATTTAATTGTTGTTTTGAATTGTTTTCTCACACTTGATCGATTCCGTGTTGCGCATTTCAATGTTTTTACATGAAACTTGTTGTTTTTTTGAAATACTGATTTGCTACTACGCTTGAGTAATTTCCCGCTATGTTTGGCATCTGTTTTTTGAAAACAATTTAAGTTGAAGTTTTTTAACTTTGCAGTCATTTTAGCTTTTGTCCTGACGAAGCGTGCTTGTAACCGCACCGGAAACGTAGACTGTTTGCTTTAATTTTTAGTTTTTAATAAACTAAAAAGGTTTTTAACAAAAGTTTTTTGTTTTTACCAGAAGAGCAGCAGAATATAATGAATAATACACCTGATAGCAAGAAAAATAGCATAATCAACAGTTCCCCGCAACCCGTAGTCACCAGATGGGGAAGTTGGTTGAAGGCTGCAAAATACTATGCTAAAAACTTTCCGAGTTTGTGAGATTGTTAATGCTTTTGAAAGTACAGGGCAGTTAGTGGTGAAAGCAAAGGAAACAGTCGCGGCTGGAAGGCTTGCTAGAAGCCTAAGAGGAATTTATCAATGTTATCCTAAACTTGTTGATGAAATACAAAGAGTAGAGAGCACAAAATATACTGTTGCTCAAGCCTATGAAAGAGGTTACACATTTGAGTTTGGCAACGATCCAGCTGGAATAAAATTGTATTTGGCTCACCTATTCAAACTGAATAGTGACCTAAAAGAAATTGTAGAAATCACTCGGCCAAACATCAGTCTAGAACTGTATGCCAAATTGTTAAATTGCCAAGCAACTTCATGCACTGTGGAGCGAAGTTTTAGCATTCTAGGCAAACTCTTGGCAAAAGATTGCCATTTCTCTCCAAATAATGTTTGCAAATATTTAGCATTATATGTCAATAAATCGCTTGAGTAAATCACTGTCGTTTAAAATGCTTGTGCATAAATGCAACTTTTTGCAACTTTTGTTAAAAATAAATGCAATTTTTTCAATTTTTTAGTGCAAAAAAAAACTTGCCCTATTCATGACATATTACTATTTTTACCATTGTGGGGTTCGAAAAACAATTACCAAAACTTATAATAATCAATTAACAGCAATTTTTAAATTTTTTACTGCAACAAAAAAAGCTACAAATTTTTACAAATATGATCTTCAAAAAATTATATAAGAATATACATAATAAAATCAATCAAAACTACAAAAAACACAAGCAGTGACCTCGAGAATAAGAGCTAAGTTAAAGATTTTTAAGGTGCGTTGTGCCAGAAAGGTTTGTCAATAAATACAATTTAGGAAGAGAGTAAAATGTTTTCTTAATCCATACCACGACTAAATATAACAGCATAAATGAATTCATCAGTAAATTAAAAAAAAAAAAAATTAATAACAAAACAAACAAAAGAAAACCATGATAAACGTTTTCGGCTTGCGTCAGCCCTTTTCAGATAAATAAAATGATTTAAAGAACTATGCACTGTAATTTAAAAAAAAAGACGAAGTCAATGATTTGAATTACGTAATATGAGTTAATAATGACAGTATTGAGACATGGATATGGCGCAAACCTATACACACTGGTTTACTTTTAAATTACAATGCGTATTGCCCTAAAAAATAGAAATTTGGATTAATATCTTGTTTATTATATAGAGCTAAATTAATATGTTCGAACGATTTGTTATTTTTGAATGAAGTTGGTTCGTTAGAAATATATTTGCGTCTAATGGTTACCCAATTTGGTTTTTTGAAAAATGTTTAAAAAAGTTTAATGAAAAAAGTATGCATTCTCATTCTTCGTCCCCCGATTATGTTTATAACTTGAATATCCCATATTTTGGCCATGACTCCAGACGTTTTTAAATTAAACTTAAAAACATTATCAAATCTAAATTTAAAATAACTTTAAAAATAAATCCTGTTTATAAAACGTTTAAAGTTTCATAGTATTTTCAATTGAAGACTCGTGTTCCCCCGCACTATGCTCAAACATTGTGTATCAGTTTTCATGTTCGTGTGATTCGAACTTGACGTACATTGGTATGTCAACCCGTCATCTGAGCACTAGGGTGGGTGAACATTTAGGTTTCCATTTGAAGACCGAAAGCTCCGTCAAAGAACATATCACGTCGTGTGATACTTATTCCAATATAAAATTCAACGTAAATTCGTTTAAAAGAATTAAAAAATGTAATTGTAATTTCGAAACCAAAATTTATGAAGCGTTATTGATGAAAAAACATAACCCCAAACTTAACCGAAAATTATTTGCTAATGGAGCATCATTTTTATTAAATATATTTTAGATTAGTAGTTTGTGTTATTTGGATTTGTTGAATGTATCGGCATTGTTGGTATCATTTTGGCGGTCACATTTTTAAATTAATTCCTTTATGTTGATAAAAAAAACGCGTGTAAAAAAAAGATGTCACAAATTATTAAGTAATTCAAATCATTGACTTCGTCTTTTTTTTTTTTAAATTACAGTGCATAGTTCTTTAAATCATTTTATTTATCTGAAGAGGGCTGACGCAAGCCGAAAACGTTTATCATGGTTTTCTTTTGTTTGTTTTGTTATTAAATTTTTTTTTTTTTTTAATTACTGATGAATACATTTATGCTGTTATATTTAGTCGTGTTTGTCAATAAAGTTGAGAAGACTTGTATATAAAATGTATATCGGAATGCAATGAGGTATAGATCTGCTGACCAACAAATGTAAATGATATGAGAAGAATGGGGTCCACCCATGGCCCACTTAAGAATACGCCCGGATATGTTACATTGGAGCGAAAAAATTACCAGGCCGATGCGATTGTAGTGATTTCGTAACACGCGTCTGGCTTGAGCAAAAGCTGTATTTTAACTGATCAGCAAAAACGAATGTATTGATAAAGCGTGCGGGTGGTGTGACGTCACAATGAGCTTATGTAGACAGTTAACTCAACATTTATCAGTTATAAATCGTTTTAATCGTAAAGGCAGGCGTAAAAGTTTGTTTGGGAATCAATATTAAGTTAAAGCGAATGACCAAGAAAAGGATAAAATAAAGTAAAATGCTTTGATAGGTTGATGGTTAAATGTTGTTGTGACCGTTTAAAATCAAATTAATATGCAATTTAACAAGATAAAATCCAGATACTAAAGCAGTGTAGTTTAGACTAGACTAGTTGTTATAAAACTAAGAATGCAGCTCATCGTAGAAGAGTTTAAAGTCGCTACCGAGTAAAAGTTGTGATCGTAGCCCCGCAATCAAGATGTTAGAAACTAATTTACTCTAATTTGCATAAGTATTAAGTAGCTTAAACTATTTTTATTAGTTTCTGGTTAATGCTTTCTACTTTAAGAGTCGCGACACTAACACAAAAACCTTAAAGTTTTACATAGTCTATGTTGGCTACCAGAATATTTTGTCATTTTGAAAGATTACAGAAAGCATTTATTTAATCGTCATTTTATTCAATTTTCCTATGTCTTATAGTACATAGTTTAAAAGTTGATTTGGTAAATAAATGTGTAGTATATGGTTATACTTCAGGATATGAAACAAATAAAGAAAAAGTAATAAGTTTTGAATTTCCAATTAAACGACCATAGTTAATGAAAAAATGAATTTTATTTGTAAATCGACATAATTGGACCCCTTCAAAAAGTTCTGTCATATGCATTAGACATTTTTTAAAGATTATTTTATGTTGTTGTTCTTCCTCCAAGGATATTTAGGAGTAGCCATCCCTTAATCTCTCAAAAAAGCCAATTTAGATTTCCACTCTTGGATTACCTCTGCTGCTTCTAAAGGCTTTTTCCACAGACTAGTGGTGTTATGTTTTGTTGGTAATTGACTACAGTTAAAGAGGTGATTAGTATCATTTGTGTGTGAGACAAGCATAGTGGGCATTGTGGCGTGTAAGTTTCAGGGTTTACTGTGTATGTAAGTAACTTTGTGAGAGTGCTGATTTGTTGGCTCTGAGCTGTGGCAGTTTTGCATGCACATGACGTGATAATATTTGTTCTGATAAATGAATGTCATAGGGTGTGGTGTTAGTAATTTTTTTGTTTTTTCTAGAACTGAGGCATTGTGAGGTGATAGTAGTGTGAATGTGTTTGAGGTTTTACTCTGGATTTCTCAGGTGTTATGTCTGGTTTTGAGATGATGATGTTGGTGTGCTCATTGTTGTAAAAGGTTGTGGCTTTCATATTTCTGGGCAGATTTAAGTATGCATAAGATTATGTAAAAGGTGTATTTGTGCTTGAGTCAGTTGTTTAAGTTAAATAGCACAAAGTTTGAGATGGCTGTCCATTGGAAGGACTTTGGTTTCGTCATGTATGTTGAGTGTTTGTATCTCGTGTACAGCCAGTAACGATTCGCAAAGCTGTGCTTTGAATGGTTTGCAGTTTCATGATGTTGGTGTTTGATATAATAGGGCTCCATATGGTGTTTGCGTAATTCAAAATGGGGCGAGTAATAGCTGTGATTGTGCTGACAATTAATTGCTTTTGTTTACCCGATTTGGAAGAAGTGAGTGCTTTTAGAATATTAAGCGTTTGTTTTACTTTAGTGATGGTAACACTTATATGTTGTGAAAATGTTAGTTTTGGGTCTATAACGGTTCCAAGAATTTTCGTGTGTTTTGTTGTTGGTAATGTTTGATTGTTTAATTTAAGTGAAAGAGTTGTGCTATATTTGGCCGTGTCTAGTGTAAAAAGTGTGGTGGTAGTTTTGTCTGTGTTTATATGAAGATTATTAGTGGTAGCCCAATCATATATTTTGCGGAGATATGGTTGAATAATTTGTTGGGTCTTACGGTGCTTGGTGTGCGATGTAGTGATTGTTGTATCATCAGCATATGTTGTGATTTGTAAGTCTTTTGGAGGGCGTGGAATGTCAGAGGTTTAAATGTTGAATAATGTTGGAGACAGAATTCTACCATGTGGTACTCCAGTGTTGATTCTTTTGAGTTTTGAGAGTGTGCCATTGTATTGAGTGCATGCTTGTCGTCCTTTTAAGTAGTTTGCTTTGAACTTGAAGATGATGTTAGGAATGTTTGTTAGTGTGAGTTTATGTATGTTTACTGTATCAAACGCCTTGCACATGTCCAAAGTTACAGCTACAGTGCGTTGTGGAGGTCTTGGATTCTTGAAACTTATTGTGATTTGGTGGCAGATATTGAGCAAAGCAGTGTGTATTGAGTGTTTATGTTTGAATCCACGTTGATGAGAAATCGCTGAAATGTTTTTTGTCATGTATGGTAATAGTGTTTTCTCTAGTGTTTTGGCTATGGGTGATAGAAGTGATATGGGTAGGTAGTCTATGCCAATGTTGTGGTCAATGGGGATGATTGTGGCACGTTTTCAAAGATGGGGTATTATGTTAGTGTTTAGGGCAGTGTTGTACATGTTTGTTAGGTATCTGATTGCAAGTGGCCATAGTTGTTTGAGGTGTCTGATGTCTATGCCATCAGGTCCAGTGGAATTATTGTTTGTACTGTTTGAAGGCGATTTCATAAATTTTCGGAAGAAAAATACCATAAAGTGGGAGTTGGAACCTTTTCCAACTATACATATGCAAAAAGCTTTAAAGCGTTCTTCAACATTACAAACTCCATCAACTTCACGAAAACTACCAAAAGTGAGGATGCTAAAAATTGACAAAATCCGTACTTTTGATAATTTAAATGCTAATCATGCACCATCCGGATAGAACTACTACTTGACAAATTATTTACATAATTTTTTACGAGATTGTATATGATGAAAAAAGTGGGTTTTTCAGAGCTGAAAAAAGTATAAAAATACGAGCAAAAAGAACCTAATCGCACGCTATTCTTTCCTTGTTTTATTATTAAACATTTCCGTACCGGTATTTATTTAATTGCATTTGTTGATGTTGTTTTATGTTAAAGGTATTAAATTTTTTTTACGTGTATATTTCTTGCAATGCTAAGTGTTTTATTTTACTTTTTAAATTGTTTGTACTCGAACAGACTCAAACTGAGAGTTAAGCAAAAAAATTCTTAAAATAACAACTTCACTCGCAGTTTTCACTATGTAGTATTGCAAAAACGATCGAAACAAATATTTAATAAGTAAATGCATCAACAATCTTCGAAAAATGTTTTACCGCATCGGCCTGGTAATTTTTTCGCTTCAATGTAACATATCCGGCCGTATTCTTAAGTAGGCCGTGGTCCACTCAACCAGTAAGAATGCTTCAAATAAAATGTGGCAAAACACTAAAGGACGGAGTAAGACGTAAGTCAATACTTAAGAGACTTGTGTTGAACCAATGAATGAATTTTTAAGAACTCAAAGATTGAGATGGTTTGGGCACATTAAATGGATGAGCAAAAAAGAGTTGTGGAGGCACAGCTGCAAGCAATAGCTAATCACTGCCAGCAAGAAAAACACATTCTATTCCTTTTTTTCAAGATGAAAATGTATAATAGTGATGAATAAATACAAGTTAGCATTTTTTATATCTAATCACCAAGTTCAAGCAAATTATTAAATAATCATACCAAGTTGTTGAGCATATTGACCACCACACCCAACCAACAACTTTGTTGATTGTCTTTTCTGCTCGGTAGTAGATGTGTTCATGATACTGTGCAACTAAATTATGTTCTTTATTTCTTCATAATGTAAAATTTTGTATCTCAAAAACTATGTAAATAGTTAGTTTTGCAAAAAACAAAGTATTACAGTAAAAAGCATGCAATCTAAAGTGATTGTTTATGGAAGCAAACAATAAGCTTGAATATAAGAAGTTATTTCTCAACACTTTTACTAATATTTATTAAACACTACACTTTATTAATTGAAACCACAACAGTCTGTTTCATTTTATCGAATCGTCAGGTGGTTATTTATTCAAATAGAATTGCTATTTTAAATTTATAAATATAATATACTTGCTCTAACCGTGTGTTATTGAGCGAGCACTGTACCGGCAAAGTGAAACATTACTGGATTATATGTATTTTTTTATAGAGTAAAATATAAAACTTTACCACATAAACAGTTAATTATTTTGACTAATTGGTGATTTAAGAACTAGTATATTACAGGTAATAAAGAGAGTCGTAAAGTCAATTTTTATTAAAGTTTAGAAATTATGAATTTACTTCTTGGTTTAAAGATTAATTCAATGGTTTAAAAAGAAGCTTGCTCGTCCGATAATTCAACTAAGTTTGATGGCTTTCTCCGTCCTTGTGATGCTGAACTTCTTGGATAAAGTCAACGAAATCCCCCCAAGTTATAAACTACACTTATATTAAAAAATGCGAATCTCTGACGCCCGATCAAGAAAAAATATAGTTGCAATTTCGAAAAAAGAGGGGCAGTTTATTTTTATCTGCGATTTTACGAGCGCAGCAACTTAGGACAACACAACAAACTTGTTCAACAAAGCAATGGTCACTTGACCATTCAACAAAATTACGGTCACTGTTCCTTCAGCGAAGTTATGGTCATACTTTTGATGAGAGCGATGTCTCTCTATTTATAGCAAACTTGAATTGGACCACGTGGCTTTGACGACAATCTTTTCAATGAAATCAATGTCATGCACCGCGCAGAATCACTGCCCAAAGCGAGGTCACATCGCTACTATTCAATTAGAAAGATGCATTTACGATAATAATTAACAGCGGAGATAGGCCATCACATCTAATTTAAACAGGCTATAAATTGATCGATCGTTTAAAAACGTCAAATACACCAAATCTCCTCGCTATTGGCAGCTGCAGAATTCGCGTTGTGAAAGATCACGATGGTAATTTAATTTTTCGCCGGAAAGGCGATTTGCTTTACGAAACAAAGCGGCCCCAATTATGACACTTCATTGGCATAATTCAAATTACATAAAGAATAAAATAAACAAATTGCAAATACTATACTTCAATCTCAGGTATACACAAATAAAAAATGATTGATAACGGTACTGTGGACACAACGCAACACGCAGTACAAAGTACAATATGTAACAAACACTAGATCAGGGGTCGGCAACGTTTTCTTTCCAGTGTGCCAATTTGTAAAATTCAATGTCAAAATATACGTTTGCGTGCCGATGAAAAATTGCGTTATATAATCAGATCTGAGGACAATAGAGATTGACGTAAAATTGCTTGGATAGTTTGCACTACCTAAAGTTACTTGTTTAACTGTACGTAACTAAATTTCACGACAAATTATTGAAATTATTTTTATTGTACGTATATACACAAAAATATTCACAATAACATTCTATTTTAGTGAAATCCCTGATGTTTTTTCTCACTCAGAACTTTAATATTTGGCTTATAATTTGTGACTTTTAGCTGAACATAAGCTTCGGAATTATCGGCCGTGAGACGACTGCGATGAAGGCTCAAGACAAACTTCATGTGCGAAAAAATTTGTTTGCACAAGTACGTTGATCCGAATACAGAAAGCAAGGCTTTTGCTACGTTTTTAAGATCATCAAAAATGTCCGGCAATGATGCCCAACACTGCAATATCAACTTTGAACGATTCTTACGATCCACAGTTTTAATAGCCTGACGCAATTCAGCAAACTTGCTCGTTCACAATACCGAAGACCTCAAATCAATCAGCTGCATATGAAAGTCGCCAACATTCATCCAATCAAATAAAGACAAATCTAAATCGTCATGGCTATCTGGTTTAATTAGACACAAAAACACTTCACCAAAACCTCGGGTGTCTTGAAATCTATTGCAAAATTGTGTCTTCAGTTCACTCATATAGCCACCAACTACAGAAGAGTTAACTTCGTGATCACACGAAAATGTTTGAAGATTTTTGAAACAACGGAAAGTGGAACTTTGAACATCTTGAATATGGACATCGAGTTTTGCTACAAAAGATATCCACGTCTCAAAAAGATCCAACACTGTTTGACCAGCACCTTGCAAACAAAGATTTCATTTGTTTAAGTGTGTAGTGATATCTGTAAGAAACAATAAATCCACAAGTCATTTTTCGTCATTCAATTCTGGGTAGTTTTTTTCCTTGATTCTTGTGAGGCTGTAATACCTTTAGCAAACAAAGTATACCCTAATGCAGTAATTTCTGTTAAACCAATTTAGCATTTTTTTATGTTGAGCTTTAGTGAATATGCATTCAGACAATTGGCTATTTTGTGTAAGTGAATTTTATGTTGCTCTTCATTCTTACTAAAGACAAGAATATCATCAATGTAGCAAAAACAAAAGGAATCTGTACCATGCATAACATGATTTATAAATTTTTGAAAACTACTGCTGGCATAGGTTAAGCCCTGAGGTAATTTATTGTATTCAAAATTTCCACGATTGGTGCTAAATGCAGTATATTTTCTATCAGATGGTCGTACATCAAGTTGCCAGAATGCATTTTTGAGATCAAGAGAGGAGAAGATTGTAGCACCACGAATTTGTTGTGTGAGGTCACTGATTCTGGGAATAGTGATGTTAATTCTGGGAATAGTGATGTTAGTAATAGTGATGTTAATATTGCTAACAACATAAACCTAGAATTACCCAGTACTACTGTATCTAAGGTCCATTTTCAAACCACTTCCTCTTCAGCTCTTCCACCTACCTATTCAACCCCTCAATTACTCTCAAATTTTTTACCCCACCCAACCGATTATTGTTCATACTGTTCCACAACTAAAATTTGATCCAGATAATGTTGAAATATTTTTTTGTACATTTGATGCCTATTACTTTAACAAAAGTTTGAATGAAGAACAATTATATTTTGAACTAATAAAATGTTTATCACCTGAACAATTTCATAAAATATCTTTACAACTAAATCATTCTATAAGAAGTTTTGCTGTTTTGAAACAAGCTTTAATTAATGCTTATAATGTACCATTGCACACCAAATTTAGTCTCCTAAGAAATTCACCTCCTTTGGGAGATCGAACTCCAACTCAGCTTTTGCAAGACTTAAAGAAAATTATGGGCACTTACAATATTAATGATGCTACAATTGCTTGGTTTTTAAAAACAAAATTTCTAAATAGATTGCCCATTCATGTACAATCCATACTTGCAGCATTTGAATCTCACAGTTTGGAAGAGATTATCAAAATAGCTACTTCTATCATCCACACAGAACATAATGTACAACCTTCTCAAACTAGTTCTGACAATGCTTTATCTATTCTTATTAAAGAGCTCAATGCAGTCAAATTGGAATTAGCTACATTACGACAGAATAACAGTTCAATATCTACTCAATCTAACTCTTTTTTAAACAATGCCTTACCTTCCTTTTCTCAAAATAATCAACCATCTCCACATACTCTTCCTCATTCTATTTATAATTACTCATCGCATTCCCCAGCTGGCCCTCATCATAATCTATCAAGAAGAACTGAGCTATATAATGGACAATGTTTCTATCACCATTATTACTCAACCAATGCTAAATATTGTGCACCTGGTTGCAGATATTACCAAACTTTCAAAAAGCCTTTAAACTACCAAGGCGGTGTATCAACTTGAATACCAAATCAGCCATGTTCATTAACACTATTAATACTGCTGATACATCGCCAATTAACAACAATTCTTTTATATGGTTGAATGACACTCATAATAATCTTCAATTTATTGTTGATACAGCTAGTCCGAAATCTCTGGTACTCAAAATTTCCTTATTTTACTTATTCTAATATTGATTGCCAGTTGTTTACAGCTGATGGTCAGCCACTTCATCAAAATGGTATTATTGATCTTATACTTCAATTTGATAACTTTCCAATTCACACTTTTCACATCACTTTATCCTGGCCAATGTTAAGAATCCAATTCTTGGTTTAGACTTTCTTTGTAAATACCACTTTATTATAGATGCTTTCTCTAAATCTATTAATATTCAATATTCTTCTGATCATAATCAATTGCCACCATTACAGAACATTGATTACACTTCTTGTTCATATAAATATATATTCAATCTTTTCCCTGACCTCACTTCTTTAAATACTCCTATTATCAACAAAAAACACTTCTGTGAACATATTCTTGAAGCAGAAGGTCCTCCTGTTGCTTTTCGCCCTAGAAGATTGAGTTTAGAAAAAGCAAATGCTCTTGATGTCATTTTAGATGATTTATTAGAACGTAAAATAATTCGACCTACCTGCAGCCCTTGGGCTTCACCTGTTCATTTAGTGAAAAGAAAGATGGAACTTTTCGCCTTGTGCAGGACTACAGAGTATTAAATTCAAGAACTAAAAAGCAAAATTATCCACTTCCCAGAATCAGTGACCTCACACAACAAATTTGTGGTGCTATAATCTTCTCCTCTCTTGATCTCAAAAATGCATTCTGGCAATTTGATGTACGACCATCTGATAGAAAATATACTGCATTTAGCACCAATCGTGGAAATTTTGAATACAATAAATTACCTCAGGGCTTAACTTATGCCAGCAGTAGTTTTCAAAAATTTATAAATCATGTTATGCATGGTACAGATTCCTTTTGTTTTTGCTACGTTGATGATATTCTTGTCTTTAGTAAGAATGAAGAGCAACATAAAATTCACTTACACAAAATAGCCAATCGTCTGAATGCATATTCACTAAAGCTCAACATAAAAAAATGCTAAATTGGTTTAACAGAAATTACTGCATTAGGGTATACTTTGTTTGCTAAAGGTATTACAGCCTCACAAGAAAAAGTTAAAGCTATACAGCAACTTCCAGAACCCACAACTATAAAAGAACTTCGACAAGCTCTTGGCCTAATTAACTACCAGCATAAATTTATACCCAATGCTGCTGGTATTTTGGCACCTTTAACAGCCTATCTTAAAGGCAATGTTACTAATGCAATGAAAATTACATTGGATCATGAGGCTAAGCAAGCATTTATTGACATCAAACAAACTTTAGCTAATATTGCTTGCCTTGCTCATCCTTCTGATAATGCTGTTCTTTCACTTCACAGAGATGCCTCTAATGTTGCTATTGGAGCAATATTGGAGCAAAAAGTAGATGGTAATGCTGAAGTATTAGGATATTTTTCTAAAACTGTGTCAGATGTACAACGCCATTAATCTACATTCAATCTTGAGCTTCTCAGTGTCTATTCTGCCATTAAATATTTTGAATACATTCTTTTAGATAAATCTTTTACTCTATATACCGACAATAAAGCCCTAGTTAACAGTTTAAAAAGCCATCTGAAAAACATACATCAAAACAAGTCAGAGAATTATCTTACATTTCTCAATTTAATTGCACTCTTTGTCATTTACCAGGTAAGGAAAATGAGGCTGCTGATTGTTTATCTCGTTTGACTGTAAATCATATTTTTGAACAGCATAATCTTCCGATTACATTTGGTGAATTTGCCCTTGCCCAGCAGCCACATATTAATACAGACGTTTTTAACTTTCCTTCCAACTCTCAAATTAAATTAAGTAAAATCACTATCCCTGATTCTTCATTTCCCCTTCTTGTTGACACCAGCTTGGGAATACCTCGTATACTTTTGGCACCTTCTTTAGAGGAACAAATAATTAAACATTATCATTCTCTTAACCATCCAGGTATCAATGCCACACATCACCTTATTAAATCACGGTTTGCATTTAAAAATATGAGAGCTAAAGTGAGTGATTTTGTTCGTTCTTGTGTGGGCTGCCAACGATCAAAGACCACACGCCATGTTGTTTCTGCCAAACTTCCCATAACTATGCCTAATAGTTGTTTTGAAAGAATCAACTGTGATATTACTGGTCCCTTTCCACCTTCTAATGGCTTTTCTTATATTCTTCTGTGCATTGACCCTTTTACACGTTAGATAGAGGCATTTCCTATGCCTGATCAAACCACCACTTTTGTCATACAAAGCTTAAACTTTCAGATGCAATATTTTGGTGTACCTGCTGAGATACATACGGATTCTGGATGTCAATTTACTTCATATCCTTAAAGCAATATTGCCAATTTATGGGTACTGTACATAAAATCAGCAGTGTTCGATACCCTGCATCTAATGGCTTAGCTGAGAGAGCAATCAAAACTGTTAAGACTGCTCTTACAGCCAAATTAGATTCTTCTCAGTGGGCATACCATTTGTCTATCATTATTTTATCCCTAAATTCTCAAATTAAAGAAGATTTAAAGGCCAGTCCTGCTGAATTACTTTATGGTCAATGTCCCAGACTTCCAGGTGACCTATTTATTTCCTCTGCTCAAACTCATACTCCTTCAGCTTCTGAACTTATTGACAGTATGAGGCTTTTTGCTGTTTCTTCACAACCAATTTCCACAAGAGTCCAACAATCTGACCCTGTTCACTTGCCTAACACTTTAAATACTTGCTCTCATGTCTTTATTAAAGATGACCCCATTCATCCCAATCTTACTCCTGCATATTCTGGTCCTTTTGAAGTTGTAACTCGAAACAACCATACTTTCAAAGTTATAAAAAGAGGCAAAATTGTTTCTGTTAGCATAAATAATGTCAAACCTGGCTTTGTGCAAATTACTAATTCTTCATGCAATAACCCTACAAATGAAAATGTCATTACTTATTCTCGACCTCACAGATCTATCAATTTACCTTATAGACTTAAAGATTATATAGTTTGACTAGATTAACTTGCTATTTTCTTTACTCTATTTTCTTTACTCTATTTTCTGTGCATCATCATTGTAAACTGACATGACTACATTATTAATAAACTGTCAATTATAGACTATGTGATTATATTTATGCTATGCACCTTTGTCATTTGCTTTTATTGTTTATTTTGTTGTCTTTATTTTGTATTTCTTGCAACCCCATCAAGAAATAATTGACTATTTAGTGGTATAAACTGCAACTGCTTATATGCTACACCTTTAAGACATAGTCAACTTTCTTTGCCTATTTTAGGTTTTGTACTTTATGTACCTCCTTTATTTTGGTTGAAGGACTATTATAATAATCTTCATAGTCATTTTGTACATTATCATGCATATGTTATCATGTCTTTTTTCAAGTTTGCTGTGCATATTATAGAGTGGAAAAATTTTTTGCTAAAGTGTTTTAATATCTCGAATAATTTTCAAAAACACTTTATTGTGTTAATTCATATTGCTTTGTTATGTATGATAAATAGGCCTATGTCTACAGTCATGTAAATTGATATTTTTATGTACATTGAATGTTGCATAAATTTGGTCGGTTGGGAAATCTGTAGCGGGAAAGTATCCCACTACACACTTAATTGGTTCATACAGTATTTAAATTATATATTTTGGCAACCCGTTTTTTACAAAACCTTTTTTCTTTATCTCGTTTTGTGGATAAAATGAAAATGTGCTTTGCTTCTCTCTTTTTTGGGAATTATGTGATTAGATAGACATCATCAATGTCAATAAAATATAAAGTTGATTTAATTTGTGGACAATGTTAGTCTATTATTGATAAGTTTAGAAGACTTCACTAACAACGTCTACACTTGTTTACATCTTTGCAGTCGGAGTTTAACCCTTTCCTTCATATTGTTGTTCTGGAACAACATTTCTTTATGGCGCGTCATAAACGCTTGATCTCTGACAAGCCAATCATAACCATTTTTTTTTGTTTGACGCCCGTTTGTGCCAGGTGCGCGGAATCTCTTGGACAACCTTGCCAGACTTGGCATCCGCGGCTCTGAATGGACAAATCACAAATGGAAAACGGAGTATTTGAAAATGCTTCCAGGCTCCGTGCTTTTGTGCCCGAGACCGGTTCCAGGTCTGTTGGAATGGGCTTACCCCGAGTTGCTTGGGTTAAGCTCAACCGTCTGCGGACTGGTGTTGGGCGATTCCATGCGTTCATGCACAAATGGGGTCTCGCTCCTTCACCGAGTTGCGAATGTGGCGCCTCTGAGCAAACCGCAGACCATGTACTAACAGCGTGCCCTATACATCGGGCACCACATGGAGCACGAAGTCTGACGGTTTTGGATGATGAAACTCGATGCTGGCTTAATGACATCACTGCCAGCATCTGATCCAGGCAGTGCAGCAGTCTGGGGTAGTAAAAGGATAAACCCTCGGCCCCAGTCCTGTTTGTGTCTGGCCTGGAGTGGATGCCCTTCAAACGACGACGACCATTTCTTTCTGGTTTTCATAAAGCTTGAGCCACGTGCTGATGACTTTATTTGGAAGTTTTGTGCTAGCTTATATAATGGGTCACTAATGTAATTTTTTAAGCCTTTAAAAATTTTAAATTCTGAAGGAAAGGGTTAAACAGAGTTCTGTTTATAGCTAATCTTAAATTTAATTTGTTTTTTTAAAGGTTTTTTGTTACCGTATTTTATTTTATTAAATTCTCTAGATTCCCCTGATGAACCATGCAGGTGAAACAGTCTGTATGGGAGTTACTTAATACGTTTTAATGCTTTAAATTTTAAAAAATTGTGCTGAATTCTGTAATAAATTGCTCTGATTAATATCATTGAGCATTCTGATGACCAGGTCAAGCAACTTCATCAAATATACAGCGACTATAATACATCACAACGTAAAATTATACACAAAAACAATTCTACTTTAAATTTCTATAAATGGGCCTACCGTTACAATCGTTTTGATTATCCAAGAAGTTTAGCACCACGAGGACTGAGAAAGTAATCGAATTCCGTTAAATTATCGGACGAGCCAGCTTCTTTTTGACGAAAATTAAATTTACGAATCTCTTTATTACTAAAAATTGAATTTAATCTGTAAACCAAGAATTAAATTTATAATTTTTCTTGAACTTCACCAATGTCGTTTGAAAAAAAAACAAATCTATTCCTTGTAAATTATTCGCCCAATCGTCGCAATTTTCTTCTTGTAAAGCATTCGCCTATTCTTACTTCTTGTAAAGAATTCAACAAGTTTTAACACGATCGAGAATGAAAGCTTAAAAGCGAGTTTATAACTTTCCTATTGATAAATTTTTATTTTTTCAAGAAAAAATAGCAATATTTTGTTTAGCCCAACAATAGTTTTTAACTGTTTCTTGTAAAGTAAGCTAAGTGAACTGTTTTTTTCAAAATAGTAAAAGTTTTTTAGCATCATATTAATTTTTTTGTTGTTTCTTGTATTCGCTTATTGATAAGTTGATGTCATTTAAAAAAAACGAAATGTATTTCTTGTAAAATATTCGCTCAGCTCTAGAATTTCACTTCTAGCAAAGAGAGAGAGAGAGAGAGAGAGAGAGAGAGGCAAGTTTAAAACGAGAGAATTAAAATATAAAAAAACACACTTATGACGTAATAATCAAATTTTTCTTTGCTAAATCATTCACTTTTCGCAAGACTACGCAGACTACTTTTGCTATTGTTAAGTTTTTTAAAACTATTATAAAATCTAGGAGCAAAACGATCGAAAGTTTTGCTTAATCTAAGAACAAAAACAATTGCCAAAATAGAGCCAAGCGTCTTCTACGCATTTCGCTTTAACTCAATGACAATTGCCACCTGTTGCGATCAGGTGGTCACAGCTCTACGTAAGAAACTGACACATGCGCAATATCAAAAGGCTAACGGCAATAAGGGAGCAGAATAAACACAGCCAAAAAGCGACAGGCAATTTATTGTGCTTCCTTTGCTGATAGTCTTTTGATATTGCGCATGTGTTAATTTCTTACGTAGAGCTGTGGCCATCTGACCACACCGGGCGGCAATTGTATTCATATATTTTTGTGTGTGCTACATCTAATTTCATTCAACTGAGGATGCTTTGAGTTAAAGCGAAACGCGTATAGGATGCTTAGTTACACTATAAAATCAATATAGAGAATATTGTTGTGTATTTGAAAACAGGTTATAGTACATCTTTGGCTTTTATAATCCATAGCTTTTTTCAAAAAATCCTGTTTGTATCAACCGAAATTGAAATGCCTCTGAGAAAATTTCACGGCCCACCTGAAACAGCTTCGCGGCCCACTGCTTGAGAAGCACTGGTTTAATGGAATTCGATTACTTTCTCCGTCCTCGTGGTGCTGAACTTCTTGGATAATCAAAACGATTGTAACGGTAGGCCCATCTATAGAAATTTAAAGTCGAACTGTTTTTGTTTTCTATAAGAATAACGCTTGACCCATCCATAACGCGGCTTGCGTGGTTGCATCACTTAGAGAAAAAATATATACGAGTACGAGTATAAAAAAAAAAAAATGCCTAAAACAAAACAAAAAAAAATGCATAAAAACAACAAAGAAAAATTTAGACATCCTTGTTTATTATTATAATATTATTTGCTGGCATGTAACCCCAGCACAGGGAAAAACAGGGAGGCACAGCGAGACCCCAGCACAGAGATCACGTGTTTAAATAGAGTAAAGGGCAAAGACAGCGCTCCATTACAGTGGAGAATAGGAGCATCGTCGCGATCCTAACGTATTCACCAACAAAGGCATTCGGGATCAATCTAATCTTTTGGGCATTGAGTATGATTTTTGAGGGATAGAATGCGCCTACAATAATATTTTTTGGAAGAAAGAAAATCAATTTTAGATCCAAATAGTTTACTTTAATGTGATGTACACCAGATTTAATCATAAAATTGTCTGATTTGAGGTAAACTTTATTATTTTAACGCATAACTCTCCTAAATTGATTTTTTTGCACCAAAAAGATTTCGGAAAAATAATAAAGTTAATATATTTAGCGCAGTTTTATTTAATAGGTTTAGGCTGTTTGGTAAAATTGAGCAAAGTTATGATTCCAATAAAACTGTTTCGCCTCCTTGATTTGAATTTTTTTTTTTCTAAGCGTGAATAAACATCGGTTCGCTCATAAAAAGGCTTAATAATATTTTTTTGTGTCGCTACATAGTTCGAGAACGTTTCATCAAATCAATTCTTACGATAAAATCAGTTAAAGGTTTTAAAATTACAAAGTTATTCACATAGCTGCACCAGCCAAAAAAATGTTGAAACGCAATACAGTTTTGCCCAAATTTTATTGACGTTTGTTCGAATTAGAGTATGATCTTTAAGTATTGAAAAAAATTTTGTCACCAATTTGAAGTGAAATCCGAAAAAAAAAAGATTTCGCCTCAAACATCAATTGTTTTTCTGTATTGGGGAACCTTATCCTGCAGGAGCAGTTCATTTTTTGTGCACAAAAAATTTGTTTTGCTCAAATACTTCCTTGTCATTTCTTGAAATATTCTGAATTTGCCAAAACTTTTGAGATTTGGGTTGCGATTGCACCATCTGTCTTTCCAGTTCACACAACTATACAGTTTGTTATTCACGGTAAGCTGGTGTTTGAAACAGTAATTATCTCATGTTTGTTTTATTCTACTCCAAACATGATGCTCCTGATTTCCTAAATATCATTTTAAAGTTGCATAATTTCGTTTATTGTTTTGATGTTTATGTGCTTATTTTTTATGGCTTTGTGTTTATATTCGCTTGATTTTAGAATTACGAAAGAAAACGAATAAATCAGCCATTGAGTTTTTAAGGATTTTTAATTAAAACGTCAATCGAAGACAGCACAGGAATCAAAGCAAACTTAAATCGACCAAAGCAGTAATGAAAAGTTGATCGAAAAGAATTTTAAGAAACTGTCCAGTGTTGGTTCGTAACAAGTCAGCCATATCGCTTGTTCACTTTTACATGGGACGTTTTTGTATAAATTTTGAAATTTGTAATCGCAAAAAATGAAGCAATACCGTATATTTATAATTCGTAGAAGCTTCTGTAAGCAGAAAGTTAAACTCTTTGTCTGGTTACTCAAAGTATGAATCCTTAAATGAAGATAAAATTGCATTATTAAGAAAATACAATCCATAGTCTCCGCGAAAATTTGAAATCTATATCTGATTTGATAAATAAATAGCCTATAAACGACTTTAAGAAAGCAGTGAAAGATTTAGAAGTCGAACGAAAATGATTTCCAACAAAAAGAAAAAAAACGTCTAATTGAAAACGCTCGTTTGGGTTTGACTTATGCTTTTTAAAACTTAAATGATAAAAAAGAAACTAATAAATCTAAAGAATTCGAAACTAAACCTAAGTTTAAATCACGAGATTTGACAGTAACAAAATAGAACGGTAAAGTAGTTAATCACAATGCGCGGCAACTTCGCTTAAAAATTATTTTCAATTAACCTGACGAAGGCTTAAATTTGCCAAACGTTTTTGGCAAATTTAAGCCTTCGTCAGGTTTCATAATACGTTGTCTTTCATAACTTTAGTTTAATTTATACAAAGACACAAAGCTTATAAATTTATAAATCATAAGATTTTCTCTAAAACATAGAATACATTAGAAGATTATTTCCTAAACTTCTTGGACCACGGACCCCTATTTGTGAATCTTATTTTCACGGCTCCCAATCTTATGTCACATCAATTTTCTGCTAAACCAACGAGAAAAAATAATAAGACTCAAAATTAAACAACAAAAAATCCGTTAAAAAATAAACCATTATAAACAGGCATATCATATTTCCGAAGGAGAAAACCGGGACGCTCGTTAACAGAAAAAAAAACCATCCCTAAAAAAATATTCTCTAAAATAAAGTTTTCATGTTATGGATTACTTTACCAATCATACGTATATATTAGACAAATATTGTCATATCGTCGCGGACCCCTTGTGCAGTCACAGTGGTGAATATTCCAATTTAAAGGCCCGAGGCAAGAATTTTCAAAAATTGATGTTGTCTGAGAAAAAAAAAGGTCTGATCTTGGCTTGCATATTTTTCTCTAAAAAAAAAAGTCTTCACTCGAATTGTTCTCTGAACAAACATCGTTTTTTCGTTTATGTTTCATGTGATTTAATTTAGGCCAACGTGTGTACCGTGTAATCATAATAGTATGAAGAAAATCTACCATCGCCAAAACCCTAATAAAATTAAATAGTCAGCATTCATAAACGATGTGTCTCTGTTTTAAGTTCAGTTCGTTTGATTTATTTTATTTCTGCTCCGCCACATAGTACAAGCACAACTATATGGCAATTTTGACTTCGTCGTCGTCGTTTGAAGGGTATTTACTCCAGGTCCGACACAAACAGGACTGTGGCAGAGGATTTATCCTTTTAATACCGCAGGCTGCTGCTCTGCCTGAATCAGATGCTGGCAGTGGTGTATGTATCTTCTTGGAACATCACGATTTTACTCCGGCAAACTTAATTATTAATTTTAGCGCTCAAACGAATATATTCGATCAAGGCCGCTTCATTTTAAGAAGCTGTTTAAATTTTATATCATTGAAAAAATCATTTTTTGTGAGTACAATGACATAAAGTTTTAAAAAATTTATTTGAAAACAAGTTTGCAATAAACAAAATAAACGACCCCGCTTTTTTTGGTAAAAAATCTCTTTTCTCCCAAATAATTACATCTAGCAGCAAAATAATTTAAAATTTTAAGTTGCTACGTGTCGCAATAGTTCTACTCTATCTGTTGGAGAAAGTTTTGTCCTGCTAGGGCGCGAAATGTAAAAGTTAGATGCTATAATGATCCCCAGGGATTTACAGCAATGCCTCATTAGTTAGTAGACCAATTGCTTTTTCAACTTTGTCCGTTCGTGTGTGTTTGCGCGCCATTGTTTGAATCTTTGCGCGCTTGACATTAACCAAGAAAAAAGATTTGTGCCTTTTTTTCCGTAACAAACCAAAGGAAAAATATCAAAGCCTTTGGCCTTGATCAGCAATGAAACGTTGTTTTTTGTCACTGAATATATCATTATGTAACACATTTCAATCGAGATACTATGTTTTAGTTTTTTTCAATTGATTCATTTACAATTAGATTATAATTAGCAAAATATTTTCACTCTAGTAAATAGAAATTTATAAATCCATTTTTGTGCAAATACTTATACCAGCGGTTCCCAAACTGTGCGCCGCGAAAACATGCGAAAGTTGTTGTACTTACTGCTTTTCTCACAATAATTGCAGTGTGAAAGTTGTTAGCAGCAACGTTCCCTCTAAGAGTTTCTTTAGTGTGCGCGGGATGAAAGTCGTGTGAGCAGTGGTGGACTGGATATTGGGTGAGGCGAATGAGGCACTCCCCCTAGAAAACAACACATACAGTTTTGAATCCGTTGCAGCTGTTTCTTCAGAGAACGATTCTGATTTAGGACCTTATTTTTTTTTAGGGAACACCCTGATTTTTGGAGAGAAATAGGGAAATCAGAGATGAAATCGAAGTGAAGACCTTTTTTTTTTTAGAGGACATCATGAGTTTCGGAGAAAAAAAAGTTGCTCAAAGAAGTAATTGAACTGAATACCTTTTTTTCATTCGAGTATTGTTAAGTTTTCAAAGGGCACCGTGAAAAAAAGTTTGGGAACCGCTGACTTATACGTTTTGTGTGATAAGCAATAAATTATTTTTACAAACAGGCGGTCACCGTGCATATGCCACACCAATCCTTTATTATTTTATGTGTCTCTTTTATACTGTGTAATTTTTATTGTTTGTTTTTTTTCCTGTTATGTACCGTGAATCTGAGTTAAATAAACAAAAATAAATTGTTATTTTAGATTTCCATATTTATCAACTTAACACAAGAAAGGGTTTCGCAGACGCCATAAAGAGAGCAACTGTCAAACTAGTATTCCAATTTGCTTTCGGAGATTCTAAGACATTGTTGTCCCGTTCAAATTCTATATTTTGGATTATGACCGAAATCTAGAGCTGCTTGCCAAGTCCGCCAACCAGAGGAAAGAGCCGTAAAGTGTTTTTCTCAAAGACAAAATAATGTGAGTAGTTTTTGAACCGATACCGTATCGATTACATTCATCATCAATCACAGCGCTTTTGCCCACTCGGTCACGCTGTTACTGTTTATAACAAATACGCAATTATAGACACATGATTCAAAACTTATATAGAGAAGATGATGCGAAGGTTGGCGCTAAGGCAGTGTTTCTAAACCTTTTTTCGGCCATGTCCCACCTAATCACTTCTAAAACTCTGATGTCTCGTATTTGGTGCTGCATAACTGCAAGACCTGAAAAATATTTGGGAGGGCAATTCAGTTTGTCCAAGATTAGTGAAGACAAAAAAGTCATCACTTTAAAACTGTCTGATTTCTTCATTTTTGCCCCAAAAGGCTAGTGACAACTAAAAAAAGTGTCACCACTTTGAAGCCAAGAAAAACTTGCCTTGTTTCATGGCAAAAAATAAATAAAAAAATATGTTTTGAAATACAACGACACGCGATAATAATTAATTCATTTAGAGGTTAAACCCATGTGAAGTAAGTCTGTTACTTCTGTGAGTATTTCCTGAGTTTTTATCAATTACTTATATATATTTCCCACCAAATGCTTACAACAATACAAATATTCAAATAAATTTTTTTTAAGTGAATTGGAATATGAGTAGTAAAAGTTTATTTTTAAGAAAATATGTTAAAGAAATAAGAACATTAAAACGGTTTTTCTTTAGTATGAATACGAATATGACGATTTAAATGTTGTTTTTCAGAAAACGTCTTAGAACAATACAAACATTCAAACGGTTTTTCTTTAGTATGAGTACGAATATGACAACTTAAACGATATTTTTCAGAAAATGTCTTAGAACAATACAAACATTCAAACGGTTTTTCTTTAGTATGAGTACGAATATGACGATTTAAATGTTGTTTTCCAGAAAACGTCTTCGAACAATACAAACATTCAAACGGTTTTTCTTTAGTATGAGTACGAATATGACAACTTAAACGATATTTTTCAGAAAATGTCTTAGAACAATACAAACATTCAAACGGTTTTTCTTTAGTATGAATACGAATATGACGATTTAAATGTTGTTTTGCAGAAAACGTCTTAGAACAATACAAACATTCAAACGGTTTTTCTTTAGTATGAGTACGAATATGACAATTTAAATTCTGTTTTTCAGAAAACGTCTTAGAACAATAGGAACATTCAAACGGTTTTTCTTTTGTGTGACTACGAATATGACGATTTAAATTTGGTTTTTGAGAAAACGTCTTAGAACAATACAAACATGCAAACGGTTTTTCTTTAGTATGAGTACGAATATGAAAAGTTAAAGATTGTTTTCGAGAAAACGTCTTAGAACAGTACAAACATTCAAACGGCTTTTCTTTAGTATGAATAACAATATGATAATTTAAATACTGTTTTTGAGAAAACGTTTTGAAACAATAAGGACATTCAAACGGTTTTTCTTTAGTATGAGTACGAATATGTTCAGTTAAAGAATGTTTTTGAAAAAAGGTTTTGCAACAATAGGAACATTCAAACGGTTTTTCTTTAATATGAATACGAATATGACGATTTAAATTGCCTTTTTCAGAAAACGTCTTAAAACAATACAAACATTCAAACGGTTTTTCTTTTGTGTGACTACGAATATGACAACTTAAATGATATTTTTGAGAAAACATTTTAGAACAGTACAAACATTCAAACGATTTTTTGTGAATACGAATGTGGACATTTAATTTGTCTTTTTGCGAAAACGTTTTCAAACAATATGAACATTCAAACGGTTTTTCTTCGATGTCAACTCGATTATGACGTCTTAAAGCACCTCTATCCAAAAGCCCTGAAAACCATAAAAAATTAAGTAGCTTTTTTTTATTGTAAATGCAAATTTAAGTATTTGAATCAGTAGTTTTCAAACTTTTTGCCACATTCCTTCCTTTCAAAACTTAGCTACCACCATTTTCTTAAAATTAAATAACAAAAAACAATTCTGAAAAAATTTCTATTTGTTTTATAAATACTATAGCCAAAAAAATAAATCGGGTCGCCATGCATGTGCAAACCAAAAAAGATCTTAACTGTAATAGAACAATTTTTATCAGTTGTCATGACTGTTACGAGCATTCCAATTTTTTTATTCAACTTAAATTATATTTAAATTTTCAAGTTTCTCTTGAAGAAGCCAACTGGCTAACATTAAGAAACACTGATTTAAATGCTCGTTTTGAAAAAATGTTTATATGAGTACGATGTTTTTTATTAAAAAATTCTATTAATTAAAAAATGAGAAACACTGATTTAAATTTATTAAAAAATCATATGAACTTAAATAGTTTTTGTAGAAAGCGCTTTAAAACAATTTAAATGTTCAAATAAGTTTACAGATTTGTAGAAAAACAAAAGCAAATTGTTTTTTTTAACATTACTAGAGTTGTTTGTTTGGTCTCAGCAATGCCTCATGACATGTTTTTACCATTTTGGGGTTCGAAAAATAATTACCAAAACTTAAAATAATCGATTAAAAGCAATTTTTAATTTTTTACTACAACAGAAAAAACTACAAATTTTTACAAATATTATCTTTGAAATTTTTTATATCTAATCACCGAGTTCAAGCAAATTATTAAAAGGTCATACCATATTGTTGAGCATATTGATCACCACACCCAACCAACAACTCCATTCCTTTGTTGATTGTCTTTTCTTCTCGGTAATAGATGTGTTCGCGATACTGATAAGCAACTAAATTCTGTTCTTTATTTCTGTACTATGTAATATTTTGTAGCTTAAAAACTATGTACCGTAAATAGCTAGTTTTGCAAAAAACAAAGTATTAAAAACTATACAATTTGAAGTGAGTGTTTATCGAAGCAAACGATAAGCTTAAAAAGAAGTTACTTCGTAGACCTATATATATTTATGGACCTATGTACATTACAAATTATTTTCCACTTTATTTCAAAATTTTTGCCTTTATTTTTACAGAGCCAAATATATTTGGAGAGTTCAGTTGTCGTTGTTTTGTTGGAGAGTTCAGTTCAGTTGAAAATGCAACTGAACTCTCCAAATACATTTGGCTCTGTAAAGATAAAGGCCAAAATTTTGAAATAAAGTGGAAAATAATTCGTATTGCATCTTCCCACAAAACCGGATCCAAATTTTGTCAGCTATGTTTAACAGAAAAATTGATAATTTTAACAAGCGACCAAAAGACTTCATTAAACAAGCGCTCGGAATTATTATCTAAATATCGGCACAAAACTAAATTTAAACTGAAAAATTTTAATCCATGAAATATTCTTTGCTATTTGTGCATTTTTCTTCAATTATTGCAATAGTATCATTATTTTATCACGCTTTCAGATAAAAATATTTTTTTGACGTCACTTTACTATACTACGCGCCTTGCATGGTTGCATCACTTAGAGAAAAAAATATATAAAAGTATAAAGTACTGTCTATAATACAAGTATAATATAATATAATACAAGTATAATATACTGCTATAGCTTTGTATAGCCGTATAGATCAGAAATCATACGACAACATTAATTGTAAAGAAAGAGCAGCTATACAAAGCCTAAAAAGAAACAAAAATATCATAATTAAACCAGCTGACAAAGGCGGAGCTATCGTAATTTTAAACAGATACGATTATATAAAGGAAGGAAAAAATCAACTCAACCAACAACAAAACTATCAACCACTTTCTTTAGACCCGACTAAGAATTTCAAATTAGAGCTAACTAAACTTATTAAATCTTTTCCGGATTCCTATAAATCCCAACTCTTATTCTACATTCCCCCCAATCCACAACCTGGAAAATTTTACCTTCTACCCAAAATCCACAAACCTAACAATCCTGGCCGACCCATCATTTCTAACAATAACACTCTTACTGAACACTTATCACACTTCGTAGAGACCCTATTCAAACCTTATGTACAGGCTGCCAATAGTTTTATCCAAGATACTACCGACTTTTTAAACAAGCTAAAGAAAATCAAAACAGTACCGCAAAATACCATTGTGGCTACCCTGGACGTTTCCTCGCTTTACACTAACATAACCCACAACAATGGCCTAAAACAGGGGTTTTCAACCTATAGGCCATGGCCCAGTAGTGGGCCACAGTGGTTTTTTAGTGGGCCATGGAGCATAAATCAAAATGAAAGCATTATGTATAATATATATGTATAATTAGGCTTGCCATCCATCCCATTTTTTAGGTATTTTTCTGGCGTCCTGTGCAGTCAACCACATGAAGACTTTTTTTTTAGAGAACACTATGATTTTGGGACAAAAATAGGGAAAATTGACAGCAATTCCAAGTGAAGACCTTTTTTTTTTTTTAGAGAACACTATGATTTTGGGATGGGAATTTAATTTTGTTGACCAAAGTGGGTTCTTAAGTTACCTTGGGTTGACAAATAGGCCATGGTAAAGAAAAGATTGAAAACCACTGGCCTAAAAGCTCTCAAGAACCGACTTTCTGACAACCAACTAATTGACATCATCATCCAATCCACTGAATTCATTTTAAAACATAACTATTTCAACTTTGGAAACCAACAATTCTTACACGTTAAAGGTACTGCAATGGGAACAAAAATGGCTCCTCAGTATGCTAATATCTTTATGGCCAACCTGGAAAAAAACTTTTTACAAAATACCCATAATAAACCATTAATATACCTCAGATACATTGATAACATCTTTCTGATCTGGACACACGGAGAGGAAAAACTATTGCAATTTTACAAAGATTTTAACTCAGAGGACCCGGACATTCACGTTACAATGAACCACTCGATCGAAGAAGTTAATTTTCTGGATACCACCATTAGACTAAAAAATAACACACTCCAAACTTCATTATATAAAAAACCCACCCATTCCCAAACCTATTTACACCCCACCAGCTCCCATCCATAATTTTTAGCCAAGCTCTACGCTTCAAGCGTATCTGCTCTGATAAAGAAAAATTAAATTTACAATTGACTACATTAAAAAATGCGTTTACCGCACTTGGATACAAACCCAAAACTGTCAAAAACCACATCATTAAGGCCATGTCCAATCCCTGAGAAGCCCTTCTCAAATACCAAACCAAACTAGAATCTTATCGCACACCCCTAGTCCTTACTTACCACCCCTATCTTAGACCTATCAACAAAATCGTCAAAAATTTGCAATTTTTACTAAACAAAGACCCATATCTTAACCAAATCTTCTCTGCACCACCACTTATATCATATCGTCAACCTCCTAACCTCAAACTTCTACTTACATCTGCCTCCTTACCAAATGAACGTTTCATCACGGGCACCTTTCCCTGCAATTCTCCTAAATGCCATCTCTGCCCCAACATAAACACTAATCCTACAATAACTGGTCCTAACGGAGTCCCTATAAAAATCTGCGGAAATTTTAGCTGCAATTCATCAAATATCATATAGGCAATTTCATGCAATCTTTGCGCTAAAGCAATCTATATTGGACAAACAAGCAACTCTATCAGACAACGGATGAACGGACACAGGAGCGACATCAAACAAAATAGAAACAAACCAGTAGCCGAACATTTCAATAAACCCGACCATACTTTGGACAATCTCAAATTAGCAGTAATCAAAGAAGTTAAAGGCAAAACAAAGCAACAACGGGAAGTGGAAGAACAAAAAATTATTTTCAAACTCAATTGTGTTAACAAAGGTTTAAATAAAGATTATTCATTTATGTCTAACTACGTGTAATATTTATTTTTATAAACTTGAGGGTCATTTATGTTTTTCACTTCTTTCTCCATTTCGCATCGTTTTATACTTGCATGCCATTTTTTCGCATTTGCTTTTTGCTTAAATTGCTGTAATTTACCCTACTGCCATATTTTCTCAAACTTAGTCTTTTTTACAGATATTTTCATATTTCATTACGTCACATATATCTGTCTGTTACGTTTAATGCCGTTGTGTAAAACTTGTTTTGATTGCATTTTCATTCCATTGCACCTGATGAAGTGGGCAGTAGCCCACGAAAGCTTGTGCTCAAATAATAAAAATAGTCAACTTCAGTGCACAATGTTGTTTCTCTCAGTATTAAAATAGAATGGTGAAATAGTTAATTACAATGCGCGGCAACTTCGCTTAAAAATTATTTTCAATTAACCAACCTCATGAGCGATGCCGAACAATTAATAATCTTATAGCTTTGAGAGATTACTTTCTTATACCATAAAATTGCTATGGAATACACCCATGTTGGATTTAGCATTTCTAAACTTATTTATTTACATTATTTAAGCAAGAAAAATCAAGAAAGAATAGAAACAAACGTTTTTGGCAAATTTAAGCCCTCGTCAGGTTTCATATGTGTTGTCTTTCATAACTTTAGTTTAATTTATACAAAGACACAAAACTTATAAATTTATAAATCATAGATTTTCTCTAAAACGTAGAGTACACTAAGACAGCGTTTTCCAAACTTTTAAGACTACGGACCCCTGTTTGCGAATCTTATTTTCACGGCTCCCAATCTTATGTCACATCAATTTTCTGCTAAACCAACGAGAAAAAATAATAAAAATCCAAAATTAAATAACACAAAATCCGTTAAAAAATAAACCATTATAAACAGGCTTATCATATTTCCGAAGGAGAAAACCGGGACGCTCGTTAACAGAAAAAAATCCGTCCCTAAAAAATATTCTCTAAAAAAAAATCTTCACTTCGAATCTGTCTCGGATTTCATGGTATGGATTACTTTACCAATCACATATATTTAACAAATTTTGTTATATCGTCGCGGACCTTTTGTACAGTCATCACGGATCCCAGTTTGGGAAACCCTGCACTAAAATACACAAAGTTTTATCGATAAGAAAGTCAAACCTAGATTTAAATTGTCAATCATATTTTTACTTAAGTGATTTTTAAAATTCTACTCGTTTTTTTTCGTTTATGTTTTATGTGATTTAATTTAGGCCAATGTGTGTACCGTGTAGTCATAATAGCATAGAGAAAATCTTCCATCATCGTAACCCTAATAGAATTACATAGTCAGCATTCATAAACGTTGTGAACGAGAGAAGCGAGTTTAAAACGAGAGAATTGAAAAATAAGAAAAAAAAGTTGTAAACAGTCGGGACGATTCTTTACTTGCTCCCAAAAATCATTATCATAGGGTACGTTGATTCAACTTTATTAAAATATACAGAATTGGTTGTACACCTCAATAGCTTGCCGGTAAATGGATTCAGAGTTTAACCTTTTGAAACCTATATCGGTTCTCGAAAAATATTTCCACTTAAAAAATTTTTAGTTATGCATCTGTTTACCATGCTCTCCATAAAGAATGCCATCAAGGCCCATGAGCAGTAGCGTATTTAGGGAAGGGGGGCATTGTGCCATTACCGCCCTCCCTTGAAGATCACTAATACGAGAAATCAGAGACAGATTCAAAATGAAAACCTAAGCATATTTCACTAAGCATATTTGATTTCAAAAATCTTCCTTTCCTTTCAAAAAAACTCGCTACGCCACTGATCATGAGATATCATTTGGCTACAAACATAGTTTTACAAATTGATGGGTGTAAGAGAAATTGGCCTGGAAGCTCTTTCGCAACTGTTTGAACAAGGTTGCGAACTACTGCGAAATCTGCGGTGATTTAATTAGCTATTAATAAGCACTTCACGGCTATTTAATCGTAACAATTATAGATTGCACCAACTGATACGCAGTGATCACTATTTCTGAAATATGAAACATAAATGATCCAGACAACACTGATACGCTTTCTAATTTGCTATACCAGCACTTGCTCTACGCCTCTATCTTGTCTCACGTTGTCTAATGGCATGGTACAAAATGATTAAGAACAAAGAACTTTTTTCTAACGCGGCAAAAAAATCACGTGCCTTTACGATCACGTGTCTAAATAGAGTAAAGGGCAAAGACAGCGCTCCACTGCAGTGGGGAATAGGAGCATCGTCGCGATCTTGATTTTGCGATTACAAATTTCAAACAATTTTGAAATTTGTAATCGCAAAAAATGAAGCAATACCGTAGATTTATAACTCGTAGAAGCTTCTGTAAGCAGAAAGTTAAACTCTTTGTCTGGTTAAATGAAATTAAAATTATATTATTAACAAAATACAATCCATAAATTTGAAATATATATCTGATGTGATAAATAAATAGCCTGTAAACGACTTTAAGAAAGCAGTGAAAGATTTAGAAGTCGAACGGAAATGATTTCCAATAAAAAGAAAAAACCGTCTAATTTAAAACGCTCATTTGGGTTTGACTTATGCCTTTTATTTATTTATTTTTTATTTTTTATTTAATTATTTTTTTTTATCTCTATATTTATCCTCCTGACTCGCAGGAAAGCGACGGAGGCGCTAATACGTAGGGTAAGCAATTACCCCGACCTGCTTCCGGAAATGCCAAGATATTGCTGTCCACTTGTAATTAAATAGAGATATGACTGTAATTTAGAACTGCTTGCCAAGACCACCAAGCAGTGGAAAGTGCCGTAAAGTGTCTTTCCCAAGGACACAACAGAAAGGCGCGAGTGGGTTTTGAACCAAGACCATGTTGATCATAAACACGGCGCCTCAACCACTCGACCACACTGCCGACAAAACTATTTTTCGAGAAAAAGAAATTAATAAATCTAAAGAATTCAAAACTAAACCTAAGTTTAAACTTTGAGAGATTTAACAGTATTAAAATGGAACAGTAAAATAGTTATTTACAATGCGCGGCAACTTCGCTTAAAAATTATTTTCACTTAACCAACCTCATAAGCGATGCCGAACAAGTAACAATCTTATAGCTTTGAGAGATTACTTTCTTATATTATTGCTATGGAATTGCTATGGAATACACCCATGTTGGATTTAGCATTTCTAAACTTATTTATTTACATTATTAAAGCAAGAAAAAACAAGAGAGAATAGAAACAAACGTTTTTGGCAAATTTAAGCTCTCGTCAGGTTTCATAATACGTTGCCTTTCAGACTTTAGTTTAATTTATACAAAGACACAAAACTTATAAATTTATAAATCATAGATTTTCTCTAAAACGTAGAGTACACTAAGACAGCGTTTCCAAACTTTTAAGACTACGGACCCCTGTTTGTTAATCTTATTTTCACGGCTCCCAATCTTATGTCACATCAATTTTCTGCTAAACCAACGAGAAAAAATAATAAAAATCCAAAATTAAATAACACAAACTCCGTTAAAAAATAAACCATTATAAACAGGCATATCATATTTCCGAAGGAGAAAACCGGGACGCTGGTTAACAGAAAAAAATCCGTCCCTAAAAAATATTCTCTAAAAAAAAAAATCTTCACTTCGAATCTGTCTCGGATTTCATGGTATGGATTACTTTACCAATCACATATATTTAACAAATTTTGTTATATCGTCGCGGACCTTTTGTACAGTCATAACGGATCCCAGTTTGGAAAACCCTGCACTAAAATACACAAAGTTTTATCGATAAGAAAGTCAAATCTAGATTTAAATTGTCAATCATATTTTTACTTAAGTGATTTTTAAAATTCTACTCGTTTTTTTTCGTTTATGTTTCATGTGATTTAATTTAGGCCAATGTGTGTACCGTGTAGTCATAATAGCATAGAGAAAATCTTCCATCATCATAACCGTAATAAAATTAAATAGTCAGCATTCATGAACGTTGTGTCTCTGTTCTAAGTTCAGTTCAGTTCATTTTTTTAAATTTTTGCTCCGCCTCATAGTAAAAGCACAACTATATGGTAGTTTTGACTTGATGACCATTTAATGGTCTTTTTGCTGTCCTGTTATTTTATTTTATGAAATTCTCTAGGTCCCCCTGATGAACCGTGCAGGTGAAACAGTCTATAGGGGAGTTACTTAATATGTTTTAATGCTTTAAATTTAAGTATGCTGAGTTCTGTAATAAATTGCTTTGATTAATATCATTGAGCATTCTGATGACTAGGTCAAGCAACGTCATCAAATATACAGCGACTATAATACATCACAACGCAAAAATTATACACAAAAACAATTCGACTTTAAATTCTTATAGATGGGCCTACCGTTACAATCGTTTTGATTATCCAAGAAGTTCAGCACCACGAGGACGGAGAAAGTAATCGAAATTCGTTAAATTTACGATCGAATTTCGTTTTCTCAGAGGAAAGTAATCGAATTCCATTTTTTCAGAGGCACTTCAATTTTGGTTGATACAAACAGGATTTTTTGAAAAAAGCTATGGATTATAAAAGCCAAAGATGTACTATAACTTGTTTGAAATACACAACAATATTCATATTTGAAGAATTAAGAGGATTTGGAATTAATTTTTTAAACAAGCTGCATAAAGATGAGAAACACCAGACTCGAGTTTCGCTCCCATTAGAGCTCAATTCGATTCGCGGTAAGATAAGCATCACTGATGAGCTCTAATGAGAGCGAAACTCGAGTCTGGTGTTTCTCATCTTTATGCAGCTTGTTTAAAAAACAACAATATTCTCTAGATTGATTTTATAGTGTAACTAAGCATCCTATACGCGTTTCGCTTTAACTCAAAGCATCCTCAGTTGAATGAAATTAGATGTAGCACACACAAAAACATATGAATACAATTGCCGCCCGGTGTGGTCAGATGGCCACAGCTCTACGTAAGAAATTAACACATGCGCAATATCAAAAGACTATCAGCAAAGGAAGCACAATAAATTGCCTGTCGCTTTTTGGCTGTGTTTATTCTGCTCCCGTAATGCCGTTAGTCTTTTGATATTGCGCATGTGTCAGTTTCTTACGTAGAGCTGTGACCACCTGACCGCAACAGGTGGCAATTGTCATTGAGTTAAACCGAAATGCGTAGAAGATGCTTGGCTCTATTTTGGCAATTGTTTTTGTTCTTAGATTAAGCAGAACTTTCGATCGTTTTGCTCCTAGATTTTATAATAGTTTTAAAAAACTTAACAATAGCAAAAGTAGTCTGCGTAGTCTTGCGAAAAGTGAATGATTTAGCAAAGAAAAATTTGATTATTACGTCACAAGTGTGGTAGCAACGAATGATATCTCCTCAAATTCTACAAAAAGATTTCGGAAAAATAATAAAGTTAATCATAGCCGTACCAGCCCAAAAAATTTTGGGGGGGCAATGAAGTTTTGCCCAAATTTTGTGACGTTTGCCCAAATCATGATTTTATAGTACATTTTGGATATGACAAAAAAATTGTCTGAGATTCTCAGAAAATCATGGTGATCTCTAAAAAAAAAAAAAAAAAAAAGGTCTTCACCTAAATTTGGGTTATTATTTTTTTATTGCCCCCCCTGCCCCCCCGGCAGGTACGGCTATGAAGTTAATATATTCAGCGCAAGTTTTATTTATTACGTTTAGGCTGTTTGGTAAAATCGAGCAAAACCAGGATTCAAACAAAACTGTTTCACCTCCTTGATTTGAATTTTTTTTTTGAATAAACATCGGTTCGCTCATAAAAAAGCTTAATAATCTTTTTTTGTGTCGCTGTATAGTTCGAGAACGTTTGATCAAATCAATTCTTACGATAAACTCAGTTATATGTTTTAAAATTATAAAGTTATTCGTTTAAGCACTTCACGGCTATTTAATCGTAACAATTATAGATAACAACAACTGATACGCAATGATCACTATTTCTGAAATATGCAACATAAATGATCCAGACAACACTGATACGCTTTCTAATTTGCTATATCAGCACTTGCTCTGCGCCTCTATCTTGTCTCACGTTGTCTAATGGCATGGTACAAAATGATTAAGAACAAAGAATTTTTTTCTAACGCGGCAAAAAAAATTACGTGCCTTTAACCATCACGTTCAGTTCAGTTCAGTTCAGTCGTTTTTTATTTCCGCCACTTGTCGAGCAAAATACTTACATCAACATAATTACACTACGGAAAAAGGGACATGCAACAAAACGAAACAACGTTGAAACATGCAAAAACTCAATAAACTACACTAGATAAGGTAACGGCTTGCGTGCTTGCATCACTTAGAGAAAAAATAGTATAAAAAATAAAAAAAATGCCTAAAACAAAACATAAAAAAACATAAAAAAATGCATAAAAACAACAAAGAAAAATTTAGACATCCTTGTTTATTATTATAATATTATTTGCTGGCATGTAACCCCAGCACAGGGAGGAACAGGGAGGCACAGGGAGACCCCAGCACAGAGATCACGTGTCTAAATAGAGTAAAAGGCAAAGACAACGCTCCATTACAGTGGGGAATAGAAGCATCGTCGCGATTCTAACGTATTCACCAACAAAGGCATTCGGGATCAATCTAATCTTTTGGGCATTGAGTATAATTTTTGAGGGATAGAATGCGCCTATAAACATATTTTTTGGAAGAAAGAAAATCAATTTTAGGTCCAAATAGTTTACTTTAATGTGATGTACACCAGATTTAATCATAAAATTGTCTGATTTGAGGTAAACTTTATTATTTTAACGCATAACTCTCCTAAATTGATTTTTTTGCACCAAAAAGATTTCGGAAAAATAATAAAGTTAATATATTTAGCGCAGTTTTATTTATTACGTTTAGGCTGTTTGGTAAAATCGAGCAAAGTTATGATTCCAATAAAACTGTTTCGCCTCCTTGATTTGAATGTTTTTTTTTTGCTAAGCGTGAATAAACATCGATTCGCTCATAAAAAAGCTTAATAATCTTTTTTTGTGTCGCTACATAGTTCGAGAACGTTTCATCAAATCAATTCTTAGAATAAAATCAGTTAAAAGTTTTAAAATTATAAGGTTGTTCACATGAAATTGTTATATACGCTGTACTGTACCAGCAAAAAAATGTTGGAGCGCAATACAGTTTTGCCCAAATTTTATTGACGTTTGTTCGAATTAGAGTATGATCGTTAAGTACTTCAAACATATGAAAAAAATCGTCACAAATTTGAAGTGAAATCCAAAAAAAAAAGATTTCGCCTCAAACATCAATTGTTTTTCTGTCTTGGGGAACCTTGTCCTGCAGGAGCAGTTAGTTTTTTGTGCACAAAAAATTTGTTTTTCTCAAATCCTTCCTTGTCATTTCCCGAAAAATTTTGAATTTGTCAAAACTTTTGAGATTTGGGTTGCGATTGGAACCGGGACGCTCGTTAACAGAAAAAAATCCGTCCCTAAAAAATATTCTGTAAAATAAAGGTCTTCATTTTGAATCGGTCTCGAATTTCATGGTATGGATTACTTTACCAATCATATATATTTGACAGATTTTGTCATATCGTCGCGGACCCCTTGTGCAGTCATCACGGACCCCAGTTTGGGAAACCCTGCACTAAAATACACAAACTTTTATTGATACGAAAGTCAAACCTAATAGTCGGCAGTGTGGTCGAGTGGTTAAAGCACCGGACTGATGATCAGCATGGTCTTGGCTCAAAACCCATTTGCGCCATTCTGTTGTGTCCTTGGGAAAGGCACTTTACGGCACTTTCTTCTGCTTGGTGGTCTTGACAAGCAGTTCTAAATTACAGTCATATCGCTACTAAAGTACTAGCGGACAGCAATATCTTGGCATCTCCGGAAGCAGGTCGGGGTAATTGCTTATCCTATGTATAGCGCCTCCGTTGCTTTCCTGCGAGTCAAGAGGATAAATATAGAGATAAAAAAAAAAATTAAATTTAAATTGTCAATCATATGTTTACTTAAGAGATTTTTAAAACTCTGCTCGTTTTTTTTCGTTGATGTTTCATGTGATTTAATTTAGGCCAATGTGTGTACCCTGTAGTTATAATAGCATACAGAAGATCTACCATCGCCATAACTCTAATAAAATTAAATAGTCAGCATTCATAAACTTAGTAGCTCTGTTTTAAGTTCAGTTCGTTTGATTTATTTTATTTCTGCTCCGCCATATAGTAAAAGTACAACTATATGGCAATTTTGACTTGATAACCATTTTATGGTCTTTTTGCTGTACAATTCAGTCTAGCGGTTAACCTTGTTTTCTCTTTTGTTAGGTTCACCAACCTTCTATTAACTGTATTAATATTTATAAAAAAAAAATTAATATTTATTACTAAGTAGTCTCCTGAGTGTATCACGTTTTAAACTGTAGTGCTTGATATTACTGTAGAACTGGAGTCAAAATAATATTTTTCTTGTCTTTTCTTTGCATAGATGAATACTTTACAGAAATGATAGGTCCTTTTAAAAAGCCAATGCCTATTCCTCTCTCTTAATTGCATTTTGAATTAGTTACACAGTTTGTATTAGAAAAATTGTTTACTTCTACGGCTTAGAATTGTAAATAAAATTTTTAAAAAATATAAGTTTTAGTTTAATATAACAGAATGTTACGTAATGCAAATCGCTTCTTCGGAGGAATTTAGATTTGTTTTTTAATTAACTGCAATAACCTGTATTCGTTCTGAATGACCTAAATGCTTTGTCCTGATTAAATAACCTCAATGTGACCTCGTTTTGGCAGTGATCATATAAGGGCATAAAATTGATTTTTATTGTTAAATTTGTTGGCTGAGTCACGTGACCCAATTCGAATTTATTATAAATAGAGAGAGATCGCTCTTATCCCACAGTAACCAGAATTTCGGTCTGAGAAAGGTGACCATTGTATTGTTTATGTTGCATTGTGTCAGTAGCTGCGCGCGTGAAACCGCAGATAAAAAATAAATTCAATCCTCTCCTTCATATTCAAGTTACAGCTACAGTATATTTTCTGAATCGGGCGTCATAGAGTTACGCATATTAAATAAGGGTAGTTTGTAACTGGGAGGGATTTCACTGATCTTATTTAAACAAGTTCAGCACTAGACAGATATAGCTATTGAATTACGAAAATCGTCGAACACGCCAGCATTCTCTCAACGAAAAGTGAACTTAAGAATCGCGAGTCTCTCCTTCATCAACAAAAATTGAATTTAATCTCTTTTTCTTCTCTACAGAGCTTAAGCGTGCAACTACCTGAGAAACACAAAATGTGACTCAGCATTACAGAAATGGTTTGGTTTAAACTTATTAACCCCTTAATGGATTATCCTGAACATACACGTGTGTCACGAACGCATCTTCTTGGAACATCACAAGTATACTTGGGCAAAATTAATCATTAATCTTAGGGCTCAAACAAATATATATTCGATCAAGGCCGTTTCTTTTCAAAAAAAAGCTGTTTAAATTTTATATCATTGAAAAGATAATTTTTTTGTGAGTACAATGACATAAAGTTTTAAAAAATTTATTTGAAAACAGGTTTGCAATAAACAAAATAAACGACCCCGCTTTTTCTTGCACAAAAAATCTCTTTTTTCCCTAAATAATTACACCTAGCAGCAAAATAATTTAAAATTTTAAGTTGCTACGTGTCGCTACAGTTCTACTCTATCTGTTGGAAAACGTTTTGTCGTGCTAGGGCGCGAAATGTAAAAGTTAGGCACTGTAATGATTCCTAGGGATTTACAGCAACCTCACTTGTTAGTAGACCAACTGCTTTTTGAACTTTATCCGTTTGTGTGTGTTTTGCGCGCCATTGTTTGAATCTTTGCGCGCTTGACATTAACCAAGAAAAAAGATTTGTGCCTTTTTTTCGTAACAAATCTAAGGAAAAATATCAAAGCCTTTGGCCTTGATCAGCAATGAAACGTTGTTTTTTGTCACTGAATATATCATTATGTAACACATTTCAATCGAGTAACGTACGCTCGTATTTTTGCTAAAGAATCATGCTATACCGATACTATGTTTTAGCAAAATATTTTCAATTGGTTGATTTACAATTAGATTATAATTAGTAAAGTATTCTCACTCGAGTAAATAAAAATTTATAAATTAATTTTTTATGCAAATACTAATACGTTTTGTGTGATAAGCAATAAATTATTTTTACAAACAGGCCGTCACCGTGCATATGCCACACCAATCCTTTATTATTTATGTGTCTCTTTAATTCTGTGTAACTTTTATTGTTTGTTTTCTTTCCTGTCATGGACCGTGAATCTGAGTTAAATAAACAAAAATAAATTGTTATTTTACATTTCCATATTTATCCTCCTATCACAAGAAAGAGTTCGCAAACGCCATAAACAGAGCAACTGTCAAGCAAGTATTTCGATCTGCTTCCGGAGATTTCAAGATATTGCTGTCCTGTTCAAATTCTATATTTTGGATTATTAGTCTTTTAGAGATATGACCGAAATCTAGAGCTACTTGCCAAGTCCGCCAACCAGAGGAAAGAGCTGTAAAGTGTTTTTCTCAAAGACAAAATAATGTGAGTAGTTTTTGAACCGATACCGTATCGATTACATTCATCATCAATCACAGTGCTTTTGCCCACTCGGTCACGCTGTTACTGTTTATAACAAATACGCAATTACAGCAAATGATTCAAAACTTATAAAGAGAAGGATGATGCAAAGGTTGGCGCTAAGGCAGTGTTTCTAAACCTTTTTTCGGCCATGTCCCACCTAATCACTTCTAAAACTCTGATGTCCTATTTGGTGATGCATAACTGCAAGACCCGAAAAATATTTGGGGGACAATTCAGTTTGTCCAAGACTAGTGAAGACAAAAAAGTCATCACTTTAAAACTGTCTGGTTTCTTCATTTTTGCCCCAAAAGACTAGTGAAAACTAAAAAAAAGTGTTACCACTTTGAAACTGAGAACAACTTATCTCTATACTATTTGTTAAGGGGCTTTAACATGTTTTTTTGGATGATTATAAATTCTGACCTCTCAGCAACGCACAGCCGTATATAAAAGCACGTGCGCATTTGCTTGGTATTGTGACGTAACAGAGGGTTTTTCAGAAAGTTTAGCCAAGAAAAAACTTGCCGCGCTTTATGGCAAAAAATAGATGAAATGACGAGGGAAAATAATTGATTCATAAAGGGGTTAAGCTCATTTGAAATACTACTTGTGTGATTATTTCCTATGAGTTTTTAGCAATTGCTTATATATATTTCACACGGAAGCTTTTGCAGGAGTAAGAGAAAAAAAGCTCATAATTTTATATGAAGCTAGAATCATACCGAAAACTTCTGTCTTATTGGTTGTAATGTGTATCTTTACGCTGATGATGCAAAAATTTTGAGATATGATTGTAATAAGGTTTGAAACTGTATTAACATGATGGTGTCATCGATTGGTAATCACCAGCTAACTCTGGCTGTTTAGAACTGAAAGTTTCTTTCTAATTCTTTTTTAATTGATGATTTTACCAATCCAAGAAAAATAGTTAAATTGATTTTAATCGTAATTAAAAGTCGAAATTGTCGGGTTAATATTAAAACATTGACTAACAATAACTACCTTAGCAGATAAAAATGATTTCCTTCAAAGTAGAATAACGAAACGTGCCAGCTCACTTATATTCCCAATGGAATCTTTACAAAGTAGCTACTCAAAACCTTCTTTTTTCTATGCGAGTTTTCAAATTACCTCGTGACGTAAAAACGAAGGAAAAAATCAAGCAATGGGAAATGTGATTTAACTATATAAATAAATAAGTTCAAACCACTGGCTTCAGCTAATTGTCAATATTTGCCAATTTTTTGTAAACCTTAAAACAACGGTTCGCAAGTCTTTTTGAAGCACGCACCCCATCCGGAAGAAAAAATTATTTTCGCACCCCTTGCACCATTTCATGTATTGTTTTTGTATTATCATCGCTGACATTAATAGTCGCAAAAGTCCCTAAAACAAAAAATTAAACAAAGAATTTAAAGAATGATAACAAACAAAGCGTATGTATGAATTTAAACAAAACACAATCAATGGCAATCAATCAAGTACAAAGAAGTTTATTTACTTGTTTTTTCTTGCCTTTTCATATCTACAAGTTTCTCGTATCGTGGTTGTCTGTTACTCGAAGCGGCGCGTAACTTATTTCCAGGGTTTCCAACCGATTTTTATATTTATTCTTTGAGTAAACCAAGGAAGAAAACCCGGCATCGCATAGAGAAGTAGTCCGGAAAGGAAGAAGAACAGCCAATGCTTTTTCTGCCAATTTTGGATATGTTTTCATTGGTGCACTCCAAAAATTCTTCAAAACATTCGACTCAAACTCAATTTCCATGTTTCGACTTTCCTTCAAATCAATAAGATCCTCCTTGTAACTCTCGTCATCAGGAAGCTTATTTAACTTGAACTTAAAGGATCAATTATCCAACTTTCTATGGCGTTTAATCCACCCCGAGAAAAGTAATTGTCCAAAAATGTGCTGAAAGATTCCATATTTGCGACAATTTCCAACTGCACATTTCCTTGCAGGCTAGCAACACCTTTGACAACTATTTCATCAAGAAATGAGAAGTTTGCCAAGTTGCCACCCTGAAGCCAGCGACTTCAAGGAGGCAGTTTGCCAATGAAAGACTTCAATTTTTCGGACGGTTTAACCATATTGATTCCTTTTCCTTTCAGTTTCAGCATTATATCCAGCTTCGACTCCTCTACGTTTATTTTTGAAATACTCATTTAACTTTGACGGTTTTAGATTAGAATTAAAAAACATAACATCGCAGAGAATGCACTGCGGCCTTTCAACTCCGTCAACTGTAGTGGCTGTGAAACCAAACTCACTGTATTCTTCATTCCACTTGCTCACTTTGCCTTTTGACATGCTGCAATGTAGATCGTAAACATCAGAAATATGACTGCAATGATTATAAATAGGCCTTTACAATATCCTACACTTTTTTAACCTTAATAATGCTTCTCGCCACATTTTTATAAAATAAAATCTTTTGCGCAAAATAACCAAACAGCCGAAAGTATCCCAACTGGTCGATTACTGACTACTGACTACACAAACAGGGGGATATTAACGTAGGAATAGGCCCTTCACGTGGTTTAGGCAGACAATGAGTTTTATGACGTGAAAAATCAGTATTCTATTACATCACAGTGAATTGTTCATAAAACATGAATGAAGTGGATACTTCTGGATTGGTAAGATCTTGCTGATGGTCCGTAGCTCCTTTTCTTTTTGCTTTGCATCGAAAAAGTCCACAGTAGGTGGGCAGAAACCGCATCCTACACCTCAACCGTAAATCCTTAACTTGGTCAGTAATATAAATTTAGCTACAGTTTGGCAGAGAAGTTGGCACCCCAAGAAAGCCCCTTCTTGCACCACAAATTCAGAACCGCTGCCTTAGAATATTAATCAAGTATATCATATTAATAATTATAATATTTCCTCTACATTCAGGGGTGCAACTAGGGGTTTGATTTGGAGAACATAATTAGCCCCTTTTTAAACATTTTTGTCAGCTCCCATTTCACCTGATGTCACTCTCCTTTGAGTGTTGATACGCAACAAGATAAAACTTTTGCGCTGATAAGTAAAGTGACGTTTTGTGTCAACTTAACTATAATAACTATTTCCTGTTTTTATCCTCGAAGGATAGAGACGAGGGCGTTTTCACTGTGCTCTTTCAATGTTTTTATAGATACTTTTTTGTTTCGGACATTGTCCTAAAATTTTAAGCAATTTCGGCAAGATCAGGAGCACCGAAAGCGAAAGCGGGCAATTTCTCCCCTGCCTTTTAATATTCTTAAAACGCGGGGGAAGAGGGGGCAGATTGTGCTCTTTAAAATTAGAATTACAGATAAATTTTTTTTAGTTATGCTCTACAATTAACCTATATAATCTTGATCACCATTAAATCCAACAATATTTGTAAAATTACAAAGACAACCGTGACTCATAGCACAGTAATAAAAGCAAGATAAAAGTTTTAACGTATGCAATATAGAGTTATTGATATCGTAAGCGACCTAAATTTCTGGTAAACATCTTATTCTACTTAAATCAGTAAACTGAATTATATCTTAGCCGAAAATCAATTTTTGATCCATTAACTGATGGCAAATAGCCATATACAACAATCAGGGATACCTAAACTACCATCACGATAGTTTAGGTATTCCTAACAACAATTATACCAAGCGTTTTACAAAAAAGAATAAAGCATCAGAAAATTTTTAAGTGCTCACAAAGAGTAAAAGTTTCCAGTAACAATAAAAATATTTTTGATTTAGAAGCAAAGAAATTGTGGCGTTAATCTAATTTTAACAAGCAACACAAACTGTCTGACTTGGCTGCTTAATACTCACTTATGGCCGACATTAAAGTTTAAAAATAAAAACCCCAAGACTAAACGCGTGACGTTCTTAGCCCTTTTGAAGGACTGTGGTATATATATGTGCCATGATTGTGATTAGGCTATAGCGTAACATTTTAAGAGTCTTGTTCGTTTTGATGTGTTTACAGAAGAACTCGCAGACCTACATGCTCATATTAAGTTATTAAACAAAGAAAGTACCACGCCTATGAAAAAAGTAACCAAGATATCAACAGTTTGCAAAGTTTTAAGCGAAAAGCCGACTAGCAAGAAATGCTTTTTGGAAATACATAAATTGCTTTAAATTTACTGCAGCGTAGCTCCCGTTTCGGCTTTTGCAGAAAAATGTTTCAGAGTCATGAAAAGAATCAAAACATGGTTTAGAAGCACTATGAGAGATAACAGTCTCAATAATTGAATGTTTGCAAACATTCATTGAACTTGTTGGACAATATCAATTTACAAGCCGTTGCAGATGACTTTGCCAGCAAGCAAAACACTAATAAATTATTTTGGGTTACAGTTGCATTAATTGTGCAGCGTTAAATAATTGAGATCAAACCTCAATCTAAAGGGTCATTCATGCTCATGTAATTATGTTTTTTCTTTTACCCAATTGTTAATAGCTCTATAAGTTTTTTATTGTTCTATCTATTAACCTTTGGTATTCTTGATAGCGTAAATGTTTTAGCCAGCGTTTTGTTGTGATTAACGAAAGACTATTCACTGATTAGCATGTGACGAACATTTTGTGATATTCCCAAGCAAAATGCATTCGATCTCTATCTATCTGCTTTTGGCTGCCCTGCATGGACGTCGCGATGGTTGAATGCTATTTTCGAAACTAGCTTGTGTGCTTTTGACAACAGTTTAATTATGGGTAGCCTATGTTGGATAGCTTTTGGTTTAGTACCAGTTAATAGAGTTGTATTTTTTTAATGTCTAGCCTAATTGAGAAAAATTTGTGTAAAATTGACTATTACTGCGGCTATCGCAGTGAGTGGTCATGACAGAGTCAACTTAAAGGCTTTTGCAAGATGCAACATACCTTAAGATTAAGATTTTGAACTCTAGGTTCATTAAAAAGAGTTGGAATTGGCCAAAAATTGATTGAACCAAAATAACAGATTAGCAAAATAAAACTTTTCTGAGATACCGGTCTGTCCTGTGCAAACTGAAATTCTATCACGCCAACCAAAATTTCAAATTGCAGCATGATTACCAAAATTTGCTTTTGTTGGCAGTGCCTTTTCAACAAAAAAATGCCCTTTTTTTAAATTTTGCCCCGCCAGGCAAAAAAAACTCCGGCACCCTGGGCAAGATGTCCGAAAAACTTTAAATGGTTTGTACAAAAGTGCTATCTACAATTGCGTTTGCTATTTGCAGGAGCTACTAGGTTCAACAAAAGTTTTGCATGATGCTTTAATTATGCACTAACATCGTTTATGCCCGACGCGCTTATCAAACACGGCATGTGAGTTGCGAAACGATTGCGAAAACTATTATTGTATTGACATTTTACCGTATTTTAAAAATAACTCGAAACCTTAAAGCTTTGGTCAAACTTGCTGCTTGCGCGCGGGATGTGGTACGATATGTCCATTGCTAAGATGCAGGCAACAGTAATTTTATTCCAAGTTTGTTTTTATTTATAAAATATCTAATTTATCATAGCTTTTATTATGACATCATACACATTTCTTGTGACTAAATTTGTTTTCAGAATATGATGTAGATTGTAGAATATCATAGTTTTTTTAGCAAGTTTCTCTCCAAGACCTTTGATATTTCTTATTGTCGTTGTTACATTTTATAGGTGAAACACTTTGAAGCTTTTGCAAGACAAAGGGAAAGGCGGGGCAAAAATCATAGTTATTTTAAATTGGCGTAACGGCTCCGGTGCTGGACTAAAATAAACAAAAAAAGATTTTATAATTGCTCTGACAATATACTATCTCATGAATATAATTTAAAACCCGTGACAACAGCATAAAAATTTTATTTTAGAAAAAAATATATTTTACTTACGTTTCCGTTTTGCCGTGGGCTCGGGGCATAACGGTCATAGTGTCCGTTTTGCTTTAGGTAAAATTAAAAATAGTTATTATTTTTGTTTTAATTTTTAAGTAGCCAATTAATATTAATACTTCCGCATTGTGGCGACTAAAAATACCAAATAGAAATATTTTTTACACAGACATGGTAGTGTTAAAATGATTAACATAAAAAGTGTGCACTATAATTGTACTCGTTATTTGTTAATCTTCCAAAATCCTTACTGCGATATTTAGACTGTGTAATAAATAGTGCTTTACGTTTTGTATATAATGTACGTTACAGTCAACACATCACACCATATTACATAAAAGCTCACATATTGCCTTTAAAATTTAGAATAGATTACAAAATTTGCCTCACTGTGTTTAATTGTTTGAATGATATTGCTCCTCAATATTTACAAATGCTGTTATCGTGGAATGCACCACTGTCTCCAATAAATTGTAACACAAATGTCAATCCTAGAAAAACCAAAGATCCATATTTGTTAGTAATTCCATCTGATTTCGGAAAAAAACCAGATACCACAGTAGATGTTTTAGTCAATATGCTCCCCGCTGTTGGAATAAACTTCCATATGATATTAGAAGTTGTAAATTAAAATCCGTTTTTAAAACTAAACTTAAAACTTTCTTTTTTGAACAATTTTTATCAGAATCATAAATAACTTATTGTATTTAAATAAGGTAATATTTATTGAATATTAGTATTACTGTAGCTTTAGTTTGTATATATTTACTTTATGTTTTGTTTTCTTTCTTTTGTATATGTTTGTACATCTGGAGTTTTGATGTTTTGATGTTTTGCATGTTTTCTGTCTTTATTTGTATCTGCCAAACCTGAACTAGTATTTATTTTATTGACACTTATAATTCCACTACCGCTCTGATGCAACCACTTCTTTGAAGTAAATATTTTCCTGAGCGGGATAGAAAATTGTTTATTATTATTGTTATTATTATTATTATAATGAAATTTAAAAAAATTATAATTTTCAAAATTTACAGCTGCATAAAACTTTCAATAAATACAAACGATGGCAAAGCTAATTGAAGGAGATACTTGAAAACACTTTGGGTTTCTTCAAGAAGTCACCGTAAGCAATTTTTGTTTGTGAAATTGATTCAGATCCCCTGTGGTTACTAGTTGCTTCTTGAGAGATCTTTTTCTCTTAGTTTCTTCTTTATTCCATCTTGGTTTCAAAAGGGGGGATTCTGGGTTAATTTCAATGAAAAAAATTGCTTATGGTGAATTCTTGAAGAGTTGCAAAACTTTTACTATTTTAGACTGCAATACCGATGCATTCAAACTTTAGGCAACTGGGTTAAAACTGTAAATACCAGCATTTGAAAGGAATTTTTTAAAGAAAATAATTGAACTTTGAATGATTGATTTGGAAACATGTATGTGGGCTAATTGAAAAATTTTTATCAAGACTTTGAAAAAAGAATAAAATAACTTTTGGCTATTCTAAATACATTTGAATGTGCTATCTTAATTCCTTTTCCATTTTAGATATCCTTAAAAAGTCACCATAATCAAAGAAGATTTCTGGTTAATTGCACAAAAAAAAATTTCAGTCAATCTCTTCTTGAAGAGACCCTGCAATTCTTATACGTGATGTCTAATTTGTTTCCAAATAATAAATATTTTTATTTTTGCTTTTTTATAATTGTTATAAAAAGTTTAAAAAATTAAGATTATGCTTTGTTGCATTTGATTTTGCAATTGATATGCAATTTTTTCAATCCAAATATTAAAATGTTATACATCATTTCCGTATGATTTTAAATAATAAAAATAATATACAGGGTGATTCAGCGAAGTGTGCACAAATACTTTTCTTAGTTTTATGTACATGTATTTCGTCCATTATTAACTTTCAATTATTAACATTTCAGTTTCTTATTATTTAAGAGTTAAAATTTAAAATCTGGTATTAAAGTTCACCAAAAGACATCTTTTGTCGGAGGCCACTAAGAAGAAAAGGCTCGATAGAGCAAAGGTTTTGGTCAAGAAACTTGTCGATGGCACGCAGCCTCAAGTTTTATGGACAGACGAAAAACTTTTCACTGTTCAAGCTGTCCATAACCATCAAAATGACAGGATTTGGCTTCCAGACATAAACATGGTCCCAATTGAGCGTCGCAGCTCTTTCAGAAGACAAAAACCCGCCTCCGTAATGGTATGGGCAGGCGCAACATCAAAAGGGCTGAAAACTCCTCTCATATTCATTGAAGAAGGGGTCAAGATAAACCAGACCGTCTATAGGCGAATGCTGGAGGAGAAAGTCCTTCCCTGGGTCCAAGAAGTAGTCGGGGAACAAGGAGTTACTCTTCAACAGGACGGTGCAACCTCCCACACGGCCAACTCAGTTCAAGCTTGGACCCAGGGAAGGACTTTCTCCTCCAGCATTCGCCTATAGACGTTCGATGCAATTTCAAAGGTTTTTGGGAGAAAGAGCTTTGGCCGCCGTCTTCACCAGACTTGAACCCTATGGATTTTGGGTTATGGTCTATTTTAGAGACAAAAGCCTGCCGTACTTCTCATCCAAATCTGGACTCTCTAAAGCGAAAATTGACATCGGCATGGGACGAAATTGACCCAGAAGTGGTGCGTGCCACATGTGCCCAGGTTCTGCCACGACTTCGGAAAGTAATCAAAAACAAAGGGGGTTATATTGAATAACTTGTATATTTTCTGAAAGCTTATTAAATTTACTATCTTCACAGCATATAACTTGTTTCATTTGACCTAATTATAAGTCCGAAAGATGAGTTTTTATTTGTGCACACTTCGCTGAATCACCCTGTAGATTTCAAGTTTCATTAGAATTTTATTGTTTTAACACAATTGATAGATGAAATATTAATAAAAGTAAAATAAAGTGAGGCAAACACAACAAGGTTTGCAAAATATATCAGAATTAACTGTAAAATAACAGTCTCTTTTAACAGTAGAAAACAGCAATAAACATTTGTACACTTGCTGTAAAGGCTTTTAATCAATAAAGTTATTCATTAAAAATTTTTTTCAAAAATTACTACATTCAGGTATCAATTGCTAATCAAAAATCAACCTTGAAATTATTATAATTTTGTAATTTGCATTGCTTGTTATGACTTTTTTAAAAATTTAATTTATTAATTTTTATTTAAGCTTAAAAAAACATCACTAGCCTGAACTTCTAATTTTAGCCTTAAATTCTAAAGACTTTAATTTTTTAGAGCAAAAAAAATATTACTTAAAATTATTACTGGTAACAAATTTTTCTAATCTAAATTTAATTTTTTATAAATACAAGCAACCAGTTTTAACATCCAACCTATGTTTTTTGCGAGTGAGCGTCATAGAAACTTTATTGGGCGTAAATTTTGATTTCGAAAACTGCGACTAGTCGCGCCAGAAAATCTAAAACGCGTCACAACAGCGTGGACAAAAGCAAAATGATTCAATAAATAACAAAAAAAATACCCCGAACTTCATGTGTAGTGGAAACACCTCTATAGTGGCGTGGCGGTCAAAATCAAACGAAGATTGACTTTTATGTGTTAAGCGAAGCATAAAAAATTAACAAATAAAGAAAAAATACTCCAGCACACGCTCGTAGTGGAAACGGGCCTTTACTGTGAATGAGTGTAATAATAAACCGGCTAGCTGTAATGTTTCTAAACAAACTAATGAAGATAAAAAAATTTTTTATATCCCGTCTTCCTACTGCGAAGTTAACATATAAAAAGCGTAAAGCGAAACAGGCCACCCATATAACTGGTTCTTGGTTTAAAAAATCTATCACTGTGAGTGGAACAACATTGAAAAGACTAAAATAAGCCTACGTTAAAAAAACCTTTAGCAATAAATAAAGCAAATAAAAATAATGAAGCAAAATATATCTCTTTGCTTTGTATACAACTTTATAAAGAGCCACCACCAGTGATGACTTTAGTTGGGTGCGAACGGAGCGGCCACACCCTTCCTAAAAACATCAAAAAAGCGGTTCCCCCTACGCAAATTGTTCTATTTCTTCATAGTAGCTCCAGGACGGTGTCACCTTAAAATGAATACCTTTTTTTAAAAAATCACTTTGTTTTGCGACACTAAAAAGTGGCCTATAAAGTGTATTTTCGATTTTTTAAACTTTTATTGTATTTTAATTTCGTTTCAATACATTTATATTATATGACTTATTTATATTACCTGTATAATTTCTCGGTCATTAATACCTTTTATAGAAATATCACTTATATACCAAATTTTAAACTAGAGATCATTCATCTAATTAAAAACTGTTAAACAAAATTTAAAAATTTTCTTTATTTTCAAGCTTTCGATTGACGAAGTTTAATAAAACAAGCACAATACAAGTAGAAAAGCACAAAACTACTAGTGAAGATATTATGAAAACAAAACAGTAAAAGACAATTTACAATAAAATATATTGCGAAAAAGTTTAGGTTTTGGTAAATCTTGATACGATAAGTTGTAGTACATTTTTAGGTCACCAAATTGTCGGAAAGCAATAACGTCATTTGATAAGAACACAGAATTAATTCACTTTAGAAATTAAAGCGTCTTGCCACGGCACTTCGCCGGACTCGCTGCAAAAGTAATTTGCAAATGTTTCACGAATTTCACAAGCTTCTGTAGCATGATTACTTTCTTGACTTTTTAGGCTAGAAAAGGCGGCGCCTTCGCATGACAATATTCCCTCTTCGCTTTGTGCAAACGCATGTTGCTGTCCAAGTTGGTTCAGCAAAAAATTGTGTAACACCACAGCTGCTTTTATGACTTTCGTCGTATTTTTAGGCGACAACCCAATCGGCCTACGTAAACATCGAAAGCGCGATGACATTATACCAAATGCGTTTTCTATAACTCTTCTAGCTCTAGATAATCTGTAGTTATAAATTCTTTTTTCCGGTTTAAGTTAACTGCATTATATTTCTTTGTTATTGTTTTATATGATGTTACTTCCACAAATTTTAGTTTTTTTAATTTTGTAGAAGTTATTCGGTAACTTAGTACGTTATTTAATCGTCTAACCTTTCGGCGCCTGTAAGGAAGGCCTCGCCGATAACGCAATCTCGGTGTCTACTAAAAGATAAAATTTTTAATCCTTTTGCTGGATCTGACCTTCCAACCAGCGACAGCAAAAATATAGTCTAGCTAAATCACAGCTCAGACTACCACAGTATCTTCTTTATTAATAAATATGCCCCAATTCACTTAGGAGCCCACAATAGTATAAATTCAACAGCAAATACAGATTCAGTAGCTTAACTCTTCAGCTTACTTCTTCACAATAACGTAGACAACCAAAGACTTGCGACCAAAAACTATAAATTTCCACAGTTAACAAATTTCCAATACTAAGTTAACACAACGAATCATCGAATCATAGTACTGCTTTCCAGCGAGTCTTATTTATACCAGTTGGTAAGGTTTCTCGATCATTCTGAAATTTACTCAATGACCCAATCACCAATCACAAATAAGCATTATTACGTCACATGCGAAAACAGGTCATGCGGAAATCCAGAATGTTTTCAATAAAGCGAAATTATGCAGTGTTGCCATTTTCTTGTAAATAAATATAAATTATTTAAATTGCTTATAAAACCGTTATTTCTTCGGCTATTTGAGTCGGACCAAAGCGAAATCAAAAAGATTTTTTATGAGATTGTGAAAATACATAATGTGGGCGATTTTTAAGAACGGAACATATGGTTTTGGGAAAAATGAATTTTGTGTGTCTTTCTGTCTGTCCAAGGTATGGGCGCATTAAATTTGAACTAAGAGGAAACGCTTCATCACCAACTAAAACAAATGGCGTTGGAGTGGCTAACGTTTCCGACAAAGGCACTGGTGGAGGAAGAGGTAGTTGCTGACCTAACAACAATTTGCCAAATAACGAATTTTTAAACGCACTACCATTACTCTGACGGCCATAAGCACCAATATCTACAGCAAGAAATTTGTACTTTGCGTCGCAAACAGCCAAAAGTACAAGGCTAAATGTTTTTTTATAGTTATAAAACATAGAACCAGAATTTTTTGGTGCTTGTATTTGAACAATGAACATGCTTTCCGTCGATAGCTCCTACACAATGCGAAAATTGCCAAAGTTTTTCGAAATCAAATGATGTTTTTTTCCACATTAATTCGTCAGGTTCTGGCAATACTTCGGGTTGTAATACATTCCATAGAGCAGAGCATGTTTCCGGAACAATACGAGATACAATTGTTTTACTCATCCGATACGCCGACGCAAGGTTAAAATAACTGTCTCCCGTCGACAAAAACCTAAAAAAAGTACATAAGTCTACATTGTAAATTATACTAAAAAGGTAGCCGAAGCCATTTTTAATGTATGAAAAAAAAATTCATCTCTAAAAAAGAAAAAGATCTTCAATTTAGGGGGGCCGCTATTGAGTGACCCAAAACATAAAAAGCAACTTTTTAGAGTCTCAAAAGATAGTGATCTCTAAAAAAAATCTTTACTTTAACAAGCACAAGTGACACAACCTAAGCAGAAGCCGAGCATGCTGCTGATTCAAAATATTTTTTGTTTTGACGTGCCATCAACGTCCAGGTGCTACTATAAAGAAATAGAGCAATTTCTTGTGTAAAGGGGGTCCACTTTTTGATTATTTTAGGGTGGTTCGGTGCAGCCGCACTGTTCGTACCCTATTACAGCCATCACTAGTTACACCTTGTGCACAAATTTTTTATCGTATAGCAGAAGCATTAAACTAAAAACAGCCATCCATTTATTAATCAGTGCTAGCAATCAACTGCTGTTTTCTTAATTTAAAGCCCCCCTACTGTAAACACTCTAAAATAAAATGCTGTTGACTTGACTGATTTAAAAGGCCTATGTTGAGAAAAACTCTGGATTCTGATGTCCATTTAGAAGAGCTAGTTACAAAACAGCTAGTACAAAATAGCTAGTGTCACAAACGAGCTAGTTACAAAAGGGTTAAGGTTAGGGTCAGCTAACCCTAACTCCTAACTCTAGCTATTTGTGGCCAGCTCTTTTGTGGCACCAGCTCTTTTTTGGCTAGCTGTTTTGTAACTAGCTCTTTTGTGGTATAATCCTGCATTTTATATAAGCTTTTATTTACAATTTACAATTTACAAGCATTGACTACATAAAAAATTCGATTACCGTAAAACCTCTAATTGAGCGCCACCCTGTTTTTTCAAAAATCGCCGTTAGCGATTTACTAACCCGGATTCCCCTGCGGTTACTATCGCTTCTTCCCAGATCCATTTTCTCTAGGTTTTTTTTTTTATTCCATGCTAATGTTTATGCTGAAAGAGGAATTTTGGGTTAGCTTTACCGCAAAAAGAAATTGCTTACGGCGACTTCTTGAAGAGACAAGGTGGCGCTAAATTAGAGGTTTTACAATAAATACAATAAAACCAAATACCTTAAAGTTACAGCTAATCTTTCCCCAGCTAAAATAAGATTGCGTAAATGAGTTTTTTTTTTTGAATTGTTGTACTAATTTTGTCAAGAAGTAGGGGAGACCGGGTCTGGTTGACACAAACTTCAAACTTTATAATCTAGCGAATAGATGGTCGATTAAAAAAAAATTTTTTGTTTTTTTCTTTAGTTTAAGCCTTCAGCTATAACTTAAGAGTATTTTTTTGGTTTTTCAGCAACAATAAACATGTTTTTGGACTGTTTTAAAACAGTCAATTAAAGTGTGACAACCAGGACAAATCTGTCCTGGTTGTCACAAGCATTGGGGTAAAATGTCACAGCTATTTGTGAGTCGACACTCACTCAGTTGCTTTTAAATTTTGCTAGACGCCAAGATTAAACAAACAATTTATTGATAAAAAACAATACGAAAATATTATATGTTAATTTTGTTCTATGACGTAAGTCTCTAGGGTTTTTCTTTTTTGCTCAACGTCGCTTTGGTTTCCTTTATGACGTCTGTCTGGCGGGAGTGCTTGATATTGTTTGTACTCAGCTGAAGTGAGCCTCATGTTTTTAAAGCTACAGTTTTTAACTTTAGAGATTAAGTCTTTTGTGTTTGATAGTGCAATGTGCAACCAAGTAAAGTCAAAGTTTTAACCTTGTATTTATTTTCTATTTGAATAAGAATCATTGGTAATTGTAATTGGTAAATAATTTGTGTCGACTGATAAAAGATTTTGTGGAAGTACTTTGCTACGCAAGTTATTGTCCAACACGTGTAGTGAAACGTTTTGGTCAAAGAAAATTTTTGGTGAGTTATTGTAACGAATTTGATTGGCGATTTTTTATTGTTTCTGACTTCGTAGTTTTACCGCCGTGTAAATATTAACTGCTTTTTTATGTTAAACCGCATTTTTGTTTCTGCATGTAAAATTTCGAATGTATAATTTGTTTTTTGTTGTTATGCAGAAACCGCTAGAGGTGTTGTGAGCCGAAAGCGCGTTTAATAAATATTTCCTTCGCGCGTCTGACCAAAATGCCTGTGCAAAGGTCATATTATATATATGTCAAATGACAATTAGATAAAATCAGAGCTGTGTTTGAGAAAGGATAAGTAACAGTAACAGCTGTGTTTGAGAAAGGATAGTCGGCAGCGTGGTCGAGTGGTTAAAGCACCGGACTGATGATCAGCATGGTCTCGGTTCAAAACCTACTTGCGCCATTCTGTTGTGTCCTTGGGAAAGACACTTTACGGCACTTTCCCCTGCTTGGTGGTCTTGACAAGCAGTTCTAAATTGCAGTCATATCTCTACTAAATTACTAGCGGACAGCAATATCTTGGCATCTCCGGAAGCAGGTCGGGGTAATTGCTTACCCTATGTATAGCGCCTCCGTCGCTTTCCTGCGAGTCAGGAGGATAAATATAGAGATAAAAAAAAAAAAAAAAAAAACCAAATAGGCATTCAATCTGCACAGTTAGTTGCACAGTAATGAAAAAATCAAATGTTTTTACGCTCATTTTGAACAAGTTACACCGATGTATTAATTTCTCTTTGGTTCTTCATCGGCATCACAGTTACGACACACATAACTTTGAGATAAAGAAATGCATTTTTTATGTGCCCGATTTTTGCATGAGAAACACTGCACCCAAATCTCTTTTGACTTGCTATTGGAATAGGAGTTCATACATGCCAGGCAATACCATTCTTGTTTAGCAAGGGCAGTTGGTTTTCTCTTCTCTTTTTGTTTTCTCTTTTTGTGGGCGAACTATTTTTATAAAACAAATTGTATTGTACATTCTTAGGTAATCGCACCTTTTTGCTGGACTTTGCCTGCGCGATTGCTGTTTTAACTGGGGTGTCAGTCAGGATTTCTGACTTTCGTTTTCGCGACCTTTTTCTTTTGTTATTGCTGCGCGGTTGAGCTTTTGGAAACGGACGAACTTGAACTGGCAATACACTTTCTGATCTAATAAACAATGGACTGCTCAGTGCTTCCGATTTTTGCTTGGAAGGATTTACAGGTGCATCTGATGATGTAGAAGGTTGCTGTTCTATATTAGCAGCAGTGTTATCTGCAATCTTGCTATTTCCAAAGAGCTAATCTTTTAATAAGTTTTCCGGAGTCTTGTTGGAAATCGTTCCTGCTTCTCCAGCTGCTGGCAATAAAATATCATAATCAGTTACATGTCCTGGCAAAAAGTCCGAGTCAGAAAATATTTGGCTGTTAAAAGGATATATCCCGGTTGATTCAAAGCCTGCTTGAATGTTCGATGGCGTTACAGCATTTGTATATGCAATTGCAACCAAAGCTGGCAAATCATAGATGGTCATTCCTTTACCGGGGTTATTAAGATGCCACTCATCAGCCACTGTATTAAAATATTTTTTAAATGGTCCGTATATAGATCGATCCAACGGTTGCAAAAGATGAGTACAGTGCGGCGGAAATGAAAGCATTACAATGCTATTTTCTTCAGCGAAGTCTAATCCTTTAATGCTGTTCCGTTCCTAAAAATCGCCCACATTATGACTATTCACAATCTCATAAAAAATCTTTTTGATTTCGCTTTGGTCCGACTCAAATAGCCGAAGAAATAACGGTTTTATAAGCAATTTAAATAATTTATATTTATTTACAAGAAAATGGCAACACTGCATAATTTCGCTTTATTGAAAACATTCTGGATTTCCGCATGACCTGTTTTCGCATGTGACGTAATAATGCTTATTTGTGATTGGTGATTGGGTCATTGAGTAAATTTCAGAACGATCGAGAAACCTTACCAACTGGTATAAATAAGACTCGCTGGAAAGCAGTACTATGATTCGATGATTCGTTGTGTTAACTTAGTATTGGAAATTTGTTAACTGTGGGAATTTATAGTTTTTGGTCGCAAGTCTTTGGTTGTCTACGTGATTGTGAAGAATTAAGCTACTGAATCTGTGTTTGCTGTTGATTTATACCTGTGGTTCCCAACCTTCTCATTGTCATGCACCCTTTTTGTGATTAGGCTGAAACTTGTGGACCCCTTTAATAAAACCAGTTAATATTGTTACGTTTATGTGGTCTCCACTGGAAAAGAAAACCAAAGTTTAAATATTATTGAAGAGCATACAAAATACCTCATGGAAAAGTTTAGTAATCTACACTTGCAATGAAATAATAACAGTTTGAGCAAAGTATACCGTGCAATGAATTAGATAGGAAGAAAGATTGCAAAATCAGCATTGCTACGTCATTTTAGCCTTAAGCTAAGTTCTGCAATTTTTCGCTGACATAAATAGCATATCTTAGGTGTGCTCGGTGTCCTGAACCTGTAAGTTGAGCGAGAGCAATTTGTTGTATTTTTCATTTAAACTGATAGGCATACTTAAGAAGAGCAAAATATGGAAAACTAGTGTTTGTGTGTCAATTTAATGTTTTGTGAAATCGTAGCAGATGGATGTCACTCTGAAAGATTTTAACAACTGATTAGAATTGTCACAATTACAACAGATAAGATTATAACACTGAAAGTGAAAGTAGCTCTTATGGCTATAGTTCAAATAAACTGTAGAAAGTGAAGTAAGCTAACATCGTCTCTGTTAATTTGCACTGTTGATTGAATTTGACAGATTGAGCAAAGCTTTCAATAAACACATCTGGGCATTTTTATTTAATTTAAGAATGCGGTGGAAGAAGAAGCAGAAGTAAAATCACTCATAGGCTATATTGTATGGGGCTTACATCTCTAAATAGTGTTTGAGAAGAAAAACCTTAATGTGTCGTTTGTTTTTTAAGTTCTTTCTAATTGCTTATAAAGCTCTTAAAATTACAATTGCATTTCTCATTACTCAAATTACTCGCAAAAAGACCAAACAGTTTTAAAAAGACACAGACGTTTCTCCAAAAGTACTCTGAAATTAATAAATCTCCAAAATTTTGATAGAAGTTTAAATAAAACCAATGCAAACCTTATGTAAATTTCATCTCTTGCTATAGCGGAAGAAAATAAACCTCAAAAGAAACTGAAAAAGCCGTGTGCAAAAAAAATTGCCGGAGTCGTTGTTGGAAAGGAAGCTATCAAGAAAATAGTCGGCAGCATGGTCGATCGCTTGAAAGCGCTATAATTTAATGGCGAACTTAATCGAGACGGTCACTGTTCAAAACCTATTCACGCCGTTTTGTTATGTTCTTGGGAAAGATGCTTGATGGCACTTCCTCTGCTTGGCGGTCCTAGCAAGCAGCTCCAAATATTTCAGTCATATCACTAATAAAAACTAAAAACTAAAATATAAAATTTCAAACGGACAACAATATCTTGGCTTTTCAGAAGCAGATTGAATTAATCACTTTACAGTTACCCTTATTATAGTGTCTATGCTGCTTTCCTGTGAGTAAAAAAGATAAATATAGAAATTAAAAATAAAAAATAGCTGCTTTATCACTCCCAAACAGTACTCAATTAAAACGCCCAATCCGGTTTTACAACAAGGCTTTGTATCGAAACTACGCAAAGAATTCGTCTTGAATTGGAGAATAAAATAAGATGCCTTTCAGAAATTTTTTCACGAATAGACAGGCTACACAAAAACAAACAGTGTTAAAATATTGCATTGAATTTTATTACTTCAATACTGTTTTGAAGCAAATGCACATATTCGTTCATATTATCTAGATTTCGCACTAAGTTGTAGAATAAAGCTTGGTTTCTAGCGTTGCGCAGACTACATTAGTATTTTTTGCAAGCAAAACCACATGGCAGTTTCGTTTCTTTTGCTGTAGCTTATTGTTTTCATCTTGTGAATGAAAAGGTCATGGACCCCTGAAAATCACTCTGTGGACCCCTGGGGGTCCATGCACCCCTGGTTGGGAACCACTGATTTATACTATTCGGGCTCCTAAGTGGATTGGGGCATATTTATTAATAAAGAAGATACTGTGGTAGTCTGAGCTGTGATTTAGCTAGACTATATTTTTGCTGTCGCTGGTTCGAAGGTCAGATCCAGCAAGAAAATTAAAAATTTTATCTTTTAGTAGACACCGAGATTGCGTTATCGGCGAGGCCTTCCTTACAGGCGCCGAAAGGTTAGACGATTAAATAACGTACTAAGTTACCGAATTTAAAAAGCTTTTAACCAGCGGAACATAAATTTCAAAAACTCTCCAAAATTTAAAAAACTAAAATTTGTGGAAGTAACAAATGCATATATGCGATTCGTGATTATCTAGTAAAAGAAGGCAAGGTTTTTCGTGGGTGCAGCGAACATGCTCAACAAAGTGCTTTAAAAAATCCAAAAAGTGCTCTTCTGTCATCCATCCAGATAGATTTGCATCTCCTTTGCTTCCAGGTGGCGCTCCATTAAGGAAATGCCTTTGGAATTTTACTCGGGGAAAAATAAAATACGGAGAAATAGAATTTCCACTAGTTGATATGGTGCCTACTACAGTAATAATGTACCTCGCTCAGCTGATGTTGTAGCGCCTATTTGCTTCGTTCCACGTCTTCCAATAATTCTATCAGGCTTACGTACAGTAGTTACGCCTGCTTCGTCCATGTTCCAAATGTCCAATGGCTGAAAGTTATGCCTATTTAAAACTAATTTCAAATTTTGGAAAAAAGAATTAACATTGTTTTTGTTAAAGCTACTTGCCCTAGCTAAACATATACTTTCTGGAGTGCGGAGTGACGATTCGCAGAGTCTTTTTAAAAAAGATGTAAGCCAATCAGGACCAGCTTGTTGTTTGTCATACCAACTTTTCGGTATTTCTATACTGTTAGCTTTAGCAAATCTGTAAGCAAGTTTTCGGCCTTCCTTTGGTGATAATATAAAATAAATATCCGATGCTTTTAAAAGATACTCGACAATCATTATTTCTTGTGCATCTGTAAACACTTGCCTGTTTCTGGTGTACCCCACAGTTGTTGTTGGAAATGAATCTTCTTTAATTTCTTCGTCAGAAAATTTTTTTTATAACGTGAAAGTGTTTTGTAATTGATACCAAAACTCTCAGCAGTTTTTTGAATACTCTCTCCGGTACTTTTAATGTGTCGAACTGCTGTCAACATTTCATCAGGTTTAGCTATGCCTCGTTCACTTTTCCTTCTATAATTACGCGGCATTATAATTACTGTACATATACAGGGTGTCCGTAAAGTTACTATACAGTCTTACAAGTTACTATACAGTTTCATTGTATTATATGTAATAGTTTTTGTTACTATATAGTTTTATTGTATTATATTTAATATTATCGGATGTAACACATGTATTTTCTGAGATTTTTATAATCATAAAGGTGTTATTTCTTTTGTTACAAATAAATATTTTAATACAATATCTTACTGTACTGCAGGGTGTCTGTATAGTAACTTGTAAGACTGTATAGTAACTTTACAGACACCCTGTATATAAACTTTCCTAAACAGTAAAATGAAAACATGATATTCTCACTGGAAATTTAAAATATTTTTAAAATTATGGGTTTTGTGCTTGTTAAATTTTGGAGTTAACTCTTGATTGGCCTATATCTCAAAAGCAAACCAGCAAGACCAATCATTTATTTATGGACAAGACTTCATTTGATGTCTCAAATCTCCCAAGCTGTAAATTTGCTTTAACGTTCTCAATGAAGCAAACGCTATTTTAATAACGACGGAGCGCAAGAATTTTTTTAATTATCAATGCTATTTTAATAGCAATTTTTTTGCTGCAAACGTTAAAAAGTGGGGATTTCAAAGTAGGCTTACACTTATTGTAATATCTTAAAGCAGTTACATATAATTGTAGAGGACTTTTAAGTTCTGTACATGATGTGAAAGCTCTTTGCAAAAAGTATAACATAATATTTCTTCAAGAAACTTGGCTTGCAAAACAAAACTTAAGTTATTTGACTACCATCAGTAGCACTCACTATGCTTTTGGGATTTCCTCAATTAATTATGAATCTGGTTTGTTAGTTGGTAGACCTCATGGAGGTACTGCAATTGTATGGCACAAATCTCTACATGCGTCTCCAATTTATAATCATGACTCCACCATAATTGGACTAGAATTGGGTAATTCTGTTCTTAATGTTATAAATGTATACCTGCCACACTGTTGTCCATCAAACACTGATAAGTTTTTTCAATATTTAAGTAAATTAAATATTATGTTTGAATCTTTTGATAACCCTAATTTATGTGTTGTTGGTGACTTCAATGCTAATGACAATAATCTTTTTGGAGATCTTAAAAATTTTTGTTTAGACCATGATTTGATTATTTCAGATCAAGATATATTACCTGATAACTCTTTTACTAACCTTAGTGACTGTCATGGCACAACTAGTTGGATTGATCATTGTTTGTGCTCTTTTTCACTTCATCATACTATCACTCAAATGGAAGTTCTGCATAATGTAATTACTTCTGACCATAGACCCCTTGCTTTTACTATGTACACTCTTAATCTACCCTTATTTGACAGTACTGCTTTAACTACTTACCATAACAAACTTAATTGGAATAAAGTAACACCTGAACAAAAATATGATTACAGTCTGAATTGTAAGAAATTATTGTCTGAAATAAGAGTACCCGTTTCAGTTCTTAAATGTAAAACTCCTCTATGTAATGATCCTCAACATGTTGCATTTATTGAGAATTTTTATGAACAGATTATTTTTGCAATCAAAACTGCTTCAAAAGACTTGCTTGTATCCAAGCACAAGAAAACCAATAATTTTATTTATGGTTGGAATAATAGTGTTGAAAGAGCACATGTAACAGCCAGAACTGCTTATCTGAATTGGATTAAAAATGGTAAGATCAGAAATGGAAAGTATTATAAAGCAATGAAATCTTCCCAAAGATCATTTAAATATGCTCTTCGCAAATGTAAAAGAAATTATGAATGTCATCAGGCTAATTCTTTAGCACTTGCTCTACATTCTAGGTCCAATGCACCTAAATCTTTTTGGAGCAAAATTAGATCTTCTAATAATCATTGTTCTCTTCCTGCTTCTGTTGGTGGAGTAAAAGGTGCTAAAAATATTGCTGAGATGTGGAAAAAGCATTTTTCTTTTCTCTTAAATACGAGCGTACTAGTAGTTTTTTGGATGCAACGAAATTTGTTGATTTTAAATTACAATCATTTGAGTCTTATCATAACCTTTCCTTGGCTGAATGCACTATTGACACTATCAGTCCATTAATTCATAAATTAAAGCTAAACTGTGCTCCTGGTGTTGATGGTATTTCTGCTGAACATTTTTTATATTGTGATAGTAGTATTAAAGAATATATATGTGATCTTTTTAATATGTGTTTATATCATGGTGTTATCCCAAAATCTTGTACTGACACATTAGTTGTCCCAATAATTAAAAACAAAAATAAAAATGTTTATGATGTTAGTAATTACAGGCCTATAGCTCTTACCACAGTTGTGTCAAAACTGTTCGAATCTTACATGTTACATCATTTAATAGATTTTTTAAAAACAAATGATAACCAATTTGGGTTTAAACCTAATCATGGTACAGACATGAGTGTATTTCTTAAAAAGTAGCTTCTTCATATGTATCTAGAGATACTCCTGTGTTTGCTGTGTTTTTGGATGCCTCTAAAGTAGTGGTTCTTAACCTTTTTTTACATATTTACCCTTTTAACAAAAGTGGTTACTGAATTTACCCTCATTATATTTAATGATGCTCATTTATTAAAAAACAAAATTAGCAAATTACTTTAGTTATACTTATTTAATGTGATGGCTTCCCTTGTTTTTTGGCAACGAGCTGTTCAATGTCTGGTGAAGTAGTAGATAAATGTGCAACGAATATCAGATTCAAAGTCAAGTCGGTTTAGTGCTTTAGATTTGATATTAAGCAATGCAGAGAAACTGCACTCGCACAGGTAAGTTGAAGAAAACGGAACCAAAATATTCAGAGCACGAATACCTAGCCGTGGATAGCAATGTTGGATTTTAACCTAAAACTCTTCTAGGTTGCAAGTGTGAAATTCATCTTTTGCAGAAGAATCATTAGGTAATTCTATAAATTCTTTTTAAATTGCTTTAGGAACATATTCCACTTTACAGTAGGCCTACATAGAAAAGGATTTCTAGCTACTTTTATCAAAATGCTAGAAGTATTTATCTCGGAAAAATATCGTTCAAACTCATTTTGCAAATTTTGTTGGTGACTGATGATGTCCTCCTTCAAATTTTGTTCAAAATCATCTTCAATTAAGCAGTGAAATGATGCAAAATTATCATTATTTGCTTGTTGGCTCCAAAGCTTGAGGTTTGGCACAAACGCATTGATGGCATCAGTGTGCATGATTATATTACTTCCTGGACCTTGCAATTTTTTGTTTAGTTGATTTAATGTTTCGAATATGTCAGCAAGATAAGCTAAGTAGGCTACCCAGAAAATTTGTCTCCACCAAATGCTAACAATAGATCATTTTTTTTGTTTTGCAACTAAAAACAACTTGACTTCTCTTAGTTCAAAAATATGAGAAAACATGTTCCCTTTTGAGAGCCAACAAACTTGAGTTTGATATAAAAGTGCGGTAGGATTGGCATCCATATCTCTGCAAAGCTTGCTGAAGAGTTGAGTATTGAGCGCTGAACTTTTCACATAATTAATGACTTTAATCACAACAGACAAATGCTCGTGAAGTCTTTTCGGAATGGTTTGGAAACGAGTGCCGCTTTGTGAATCATCCAATGTGTTCCTTGAATTGCTAGATTTTTCTGCTTTACCAGGAAAACCAATCCAGAGTTTGCACCAATCATGGCTGGAGCACCATCAGTGCAAACCTAAACAAGCTTACTCCAACTCAATTCGGTTTTGTCAAAAAAATCAATCAGCACTTAAAAAACATTGGCTGCCTTTGATGTTGTTTCCAAAGGTTGGCAGAAGAGAAATTCTTCATTAATCCCTTTATCTGCAACATATTTGATATACACAAGTTGCTATGAAAAATTGGAAACATCGGTAGTTTCATCCAGCTGAAGAGCAAAAACAGGAGAGGAATTAATCTTAATATCTAATATATAGAATTTAATATCAAAGGATATCACTTTGCTCTTAATATTTTCAGACATTTCATGGATTCGCAATTTTATTGTGTCACTGGAGAGTGAGATTTGTTTCATTGTTTGAGATGCTTTTTCTCCAAGCATCAACTTTACACTTTCCAATATGCAAGGTTTCAGAAGGGTTTTACCAATTGTATGTGATTTTTTAGCTTTTGCCATATGCAAAGCAATGGCAAAAATAATGCATGTACAGCGACATTATTAGTCTGCCAAAACATTCCAGCTCTGTCCAGCTTTTGTCTTTTCAGACTGGACAGTTTTAACTCAAAAAAGGACCGGTTTTTGTGCTTATCACACTTGGATGAGCATTTGCTAAGTGTTACTTTAGCGGACCAGGTTTCATAATACTGTTTGAAAAATTTTTATGGACAGGACACACTGAGGAATTTGAAGATCATCCTGAATAAGATATGTAAATCCTAACAATTGTCCTGATACTTTCTCTTCTTTTGTGACATGCTATATTTATGACTAAATTTATGACAAAATCCAAATAATAGGCTAGCTTCGGATTCGCTTTAGCAGTTACTCTTAACCAGGAAGGATATTGTTATGTTCTTATTTTGTTGAAGAAGACTTTATTTATTGTATTTATTATAAACAGCAGTAATTCAAGCACTCACAGAAGTCTTCGAGAGGACATTAACAATTAATTTACCTTTACTTTGATTACCATCTGACTACACTCGTTATTATTTCGATCAAATCAATATTCCAATTATTGACACGTTACCGTATCTAGTACATTATTGTCATGCGATAAAGATCATTGTTATCTCGCATTATGTGAATGCACACTGAAGTGTTGCCCTTGTCTTTATTACGTACATTAAAGCAGTACATCACAGATACTAAGCTGCCAATACCTACAGCTGCCCCGACTTTTCTGTCCCGTCAACTTCTCTAGGCTGAAACCATGCTTAAAACTAAGGCTATGTGTTGCCACCATCAAATTTAAAACTATAAGCAGCTAATTTACCCCCCAAAACAAAGAAATTTACCCCAGGTTAAGAAATGCTGCTCTAAAGCCTTTGATAAAGTAAATCATGATCTTTTATTTAAAACGTTAATATTTAGAAATGTGCCTTTGTACTTCATTAGGTTGTTGCGTTACTGGTATAAAACTCAAATGATGAAAGTTAGGTGGAATAATTATTTATCTGACTCTTTTTTGGACTCTTTTTTGGCCAAGGAGGTATCTTAAGCCCTTACTTATTTTCCCTGTATATTGATGATCTGACTTCTAATTTAAACACTATTAAATCTGGGTGTTATGTTGGAAATTACTGCCTAAATCATATAATGTTTGCTGATGACATTTGTCTATTTAGTCCTAGTTTAGTTGGTCTTCAAGATCTTTTAAATGCATGCTACAATTACGCCCAGTCACATAAAATGTTATTTAATTGTAATAAATCATTTGGCATGTTGTTTGCACCAAAAAATTTCAATCTATCTTCCTCTCCTAAGCTATTGATGGATAATTCAGAAATCAGTTTTGTTCAATCTGTAAAATATCTTGGGTTGCATATTAGCAGTGATCTTACTGATGACATTGACATTCAAAGGCAGGTTAAATCACTCTATTGCTCAGCGAATAAATTGAAACAGCAGTTTAGTAAGTGTAGCTTGGAAGTAAAAAATTACTTATTAAAACATTTTTGCATGCCATTTTATGGAAGCCACTTATGGTGTAATTATTGTAAATATAACTGTAGAAAATAAAATGGATCCTATATCCTGCTGCTTATTAGTTTCCGTTTGGTGGCGTGGTTTATGTCTTCGACCACGAGATAATATAAACTAGATTTCCTTTTCCCTTTGAATAAGATCGTGGAAGGAATAACCTTTTCTTTAGTGTTCGTTTTTTAGATTAAACACTTGGTTTGTTTTGATTGTTTGTGCCTTGTGTGTTATTATATACGTACATTATACCTGCTTTTCTGCCGACTCACTGCGACTGATTTAAGTAAGTGCTTAGGGCTAGGAGGCAGTGTGTAATATTCTAAAGAAAAGGTTTAATAATCTAAGAAGAAGGGTAAGTTTGAAAATTGACTATTTGTGTTATATAGTTAATCTTCTAATTTCTTTAACTGGAATAAGATTGGCTTTATTTGAGTAAACTTTAATTTTTGTTGAATTAGTAAAATTGTTTAGCCTTTATTGAATTGTTACTACTAACTGGTATGTCTGATTCAGAAAGTGTCAATATACCTAGTTGCAGCAAGCGTGATAACATTGAAGTAAATGCGCATAAATTTAGGAGAGAAGTTGTTTTATTTGGAGCACAAATAACAGCTCTCCAAAAGGAATTGCTTAAACATGATTTCCCCAATAATGAAAACTTGTGTGAATTGCAGCTTCACAAATTGAAGTGTGTGCAGTTGATGGAAGAAAGAGACACACTGCACTTAAAATGTTTGGAGGACCCTGATTGCACAAATACCTTAGAGGGCAGAGTTGAAAAATATGAGGAAAGGCTAGATAAAATTTTGGATTTATGTACTAAATTAATTAATCAATGTAATTTAAATTCTTGTAATACTAAAATGATAGGTATAATTAAGAAACACCAAGAATCACTAGATGAAGCTAGTTCATCATCACATGATGGTCAGGTGGAAAAGGATGATATGTTCTCTCAGGAACATAGGGCTAAAATTACAGCTGTCCCAATTAAGGAATATGCTTACAAATCAGGTAATACAATAAATAAGGAAGAAATTAATAAGGTTTCAAATCCAATTAGTGATAACTCGTCACTTTGTCCTCAAGCTATCCCTTTTCAACCTCCCCAAATATTTCATCATTCATATTCATCAAATGTGTCCTACAAACCTAATATTGAGGGGTTGTCGACTCGTGATCAATTTTCAGCACCTCGACTTACTATAGAGCCCTTTGAAGGTGATGTTTTAAAATATATAAATTTTAAGAGACAATTTAAGAGATATATAGAGGAAGTTTATCTTGCGTATGAAGATAGAATGACCTTTTTGGAAAGTCTGTGTGTGGGTGAAGCACATGAAGTCATTACTGGTCTTAGCTGTTTGGAGAATCGTGCTGAAGCATATACTTTATCTTGGCAACGTCTTGAGAAGAGATTTGGAAACCCAAAAAGATTAATGGCAGAGGCCAAAAAGGATTTGCTTGATGGTCCACCAGTTAAGGATTGGGATGCCAAAGGACTGCGTACTTTATGCGATAAAATGTATAAGTGTGAATCAAGTTTCCGAGGATGGGGCAAGGAAGCTCTTCTTAACAATGATGATCTATTGCAGAAACTTTTTTGTCGAGTTCCTTATAAGTTGCGCACCCAGTTTGTGGCCATTGAGAACAGGGGACCAGAGTATGGCACTTTTTCTGATTTACGAGAGCTTGTAGAGAATGCTGCTTCAGAGGCAGATAGTGAATTTGGACAGCTGCTTTACCCCATGAAGGAAAATCGAATTCGAGGAAAGGAAGTAAGGGTTACTGGAAAATCCATGAAGTTTTGCAATGCACAAAATCGTTCTCTCAATCAAGATACAAGATTTGTAACAAGAAAAATGTGCCCATGTTGTGGTAAGTTTCACGGATTATGGAGATGTGATATTTTTAAATTGAAATCAATTGAGGATAAAAGAACCTTTTTGAAACAAGAAAGATTGTGTTTTAATTGTTTTAATGCTGGTCATAGGGCAGCACAATGTAATTCTAAATTTACATGTCTGAAATGTAATAAACACCACAACACTCTTCTACATGTAGATGAAGTCACTAAGCCTACAGCTTCACTAAACCCTATTTCTCCCCCATCAACAGTTAATGAGGGTATTGTGTCAACTGCCCATAACAAGAATTCTGGTTCACAACAGACAATTTTTAAGGTTGTCCCTGTTAGAGTTTGGGTTGATGACCCATCAAAGCATGTGAAAACATATGCATTTATAGATGAGGGCTCAAGTGTGAACTTATGCTCAAAAAGCCTTGTATCAAAACTAGGATTGAAAATGAAGGATGGGAAGATGGCTTTAGTCACTGCTAATGCAGTTACCACCCAAACGAAAAAAGTTGAGAATTTAACCATGCAAGGCTTATCAGAAATAGCTGCATTTCACCTAAGAGAGACCTTGGTCATGGACGAAATAGTAGATGTAAGCTCAAGCATACCTTCAGAAAACTTGGCAAACTGCTATCGTCATCTTCAAGATCTTGAATTCCCTCAGATTAAGGAGAAAAAGGTAGAGTTGTTATTAGGTAGTGACCTCCATCAGGCATATCTGTTAAAGGATATTCGTATTGGAGCCCCTGGAGAGCCTACTGGTATGCATACAGCATTGGGATGGACCATATATGGAAAGGATGATGGAAACCAGGAGGTGAAAGACATACCCAGAGTAATGGTAAATTTTGTACAGCAAATGAGGCCATCAAGGGACTCATGCAATGATATCTTAAAAATATTGGAGCAAGACTTTGCTGATCTTGATGTACCGCAAGTTACCTGCATATCACTGGAAGATAAGCGTGCACTGCAAATAATGAATAAAACTGTAAAGAAGATTGGTGATCACTATTCGGTAGGACTACTTTGGAAAGATGATGATCCACAATTACCAAATAATCGTGAGATGGCTGTAAAGAGGTTGCTTAGTATGAAAAGAAAATTTATTGCTGATCCAAATTTACATTAGAAATATTCCCAAAAGATGGACGATTACATAAAAAATGGTTATGCAATAGCAGTTTCAGGTAATGTTGCACCATCTGGTGCAAACTACATCCCCCACCACTGCACTTCTGTCACCACCAAATTTCGTGTGGTGTTCGATTGCAGTGCTAAATTTCGTGGCTTATCTTTAAATGATTGTTTGTTACAGGGTCCGGATTTGACGACTTCGTTATTAGGAGTCTTGCTTCGCTTCCGTGAGCGACCTATTGCGATGATAGGAGATATCAAAGCTATGTTCTCCCAGGTCTTTGTCGATGAGAAGGATCGCGACGCGTATCGCTTTGTTTGGTTTCCAGACGGCGACATCAGCAAATCACCACACGACTACTGCATGCAAACCCACGTGTTCGGAGCAAGATGTTCGCCCTGTTGCGCTGCGTTTGCTCTTAGAAAGACGGCAGAAGACAACTTGACGGGAGCCGATGAAAAAACCTTGATTGCTGTAAGGAATAATATTTATGTAGACGATTTGTGCGTATCGTGTGATAGTAATATTGAAGAAGCTTCTCGGCTTATTAAGCAATTATGTGATTTACTTAAAAGCGGAGGATTTCGCCTCACCAAGTTTTTGTCAAATAATAATGAGGTAGTCAGTTCAATACCTCTCGAAGACCGAGCACCCGATTTTAACGTTAAGGATGCTCAGCTTCCCTGCCATAAAACACTAGGGGTCGTATGGGATGTGTATGAAGACAAACTAAAGGTTAGAGTAAGTGTTGTTGAAAAACGATGCACAAGGCGTGGCTTGCTGTCTGTTATAGGGCAGACCTATGATCCTTTAGGTGTTTTACAGCCCTTTCTCCTTCCAGCCCGCCAGCTCTTGCAGGAAGCTTGTCGCGAAGGATTGGAGTGGGACGAAGAACTTACCACCAGACCTGGCTTAAAAGTTGAGTGGGATCGCTGGTGCAATGTCCTTCCTTTACTCGAGAGCGTGTCGTTGGACCGAAGCTTTACTGTTTTAGGGAAAAAGGTGACCAGATATGAATTGCATACCTTTTGCGATGCGAGCACATACGGTTATGGCGCGTGTTCTTATTTACGAGTTTTGTACGATGATAGTGAAGTACGTTGCTGTTTTGTAATGGGCAAGTCACGAGTAGCGCCTCTCAAACCAGTCAGTGTGCCTCGACTCGAATTAGTTGCCGCAGTTCTTGCCGCAAAATTAAGTGCATTAATCGTACGTGAATTTCAAATTAATTTATCTGCTGTTTATCTTTGGACCGATGCTGTTGTCGTATTACGCTATTTACACAATACGTCTACTAGATTTGAAACGTTTGTGGCGAACCGCATAGAATTGTTACATACGCTTTCTTCTCTTAATCAATGGCATTATGTGCCAACTAAATTAAACCCCGCAGACATCGCTTCGCGAGGAGTGTGGCCTGATAAAGTAAATGCGGTCAATGTGTGGTTTAAAGGGCCTGAGTTTTTGTTTGGTAATTTTTCTAATTGGCCTAAGCAGCCAGACTTTCTTGTTAATTGGTTTGAACGTGCGCCGCGATCTACTGAAGAAGGAATCTGTTCAATCAACTTGCCGTCGACCACTCTTGACATCCTCCAACGGCTGTTCTCACGTTATTCGGACTTTCATCGTTTATTACGTACTGTGACGTGGATACTGCGCTATATACAGTATCTGAAGGTGAAGCATTTATCCGGCCAAACGCAAATTCGATCTGAATGGCTGTCTGCAGATGATATGGAATCCAGCCGACTTTCCATTTTAAGGGCCGTTCAAAGACAAGTGTTTCCTGAAGTGTTTCCGCTGCTTCACAATCATGCTGACTTTGATGCACCTTTGAATCTTGTGACCGAAAAGCAGCTACAGAAATCTCCGCCTCTTCGCTCACTCCAGTCAATAAATCCATATTTGGTGAATGGTATACTTCGGGTTGGAGGGCGCTTGCAATGTTCATCACTTTCAGTCCAAGCAAAGCATCCCATAGTTTTGCCACACTCTCATCCAGTTACGGATTTAATCATAATGATGCATCATCAAAAAGAAGGCCACATGGGTTGCTCTCAAGTTCTCGCTTCCATCAATAAAGAATATTGGATTTTGAAGGGGAGAGCTGCAGTAAGGAAAGTTTTGCAGAAATGTTTAACTTGTCGATTCTGGAAGGTCACCACGGTCCTCAACAAATGGCAGATCTGCCCGCCAATCGAGTCACTCGGAGTCCTCCGTTTACGGCTATTGGTACGGACCTCATGGGCCCATTAATTATTCGTGTTGGAAGATGCCAGGTAAAACGATATATCTGCATATTCAACTGTTTGGCAACGCGTGCTGTCCACTTTGAGGTTGTGCAGTCTCTCGAAGCAAATGCATTCCTGCAAGCTTATCGACGATTCTGCAGCCGTCGAAATGTGAAGCCAAAGGTAGTTTACAGCGATAATGGCGGCAATTTCGTTGCCGCTGAGAAGGAACTGCGATGTGGCATCCAGAATTGGAACAATAAAGTACTCTATGATGCACTCTTGCAAGAAGGAGCAACTTGGCATTTTAACCCGCCTCGCTCGTCCCATCAAGGTGGTTTTTACGAACGAATGTTTAGAACGGTTCGCAAGCTTATTCGATCATTAGTGGCAGAAGCCACTTTAGATGAATTTGATTTACTGACGTTGGTTGCCGAAATTGAGCGCATCATCAACGATCGACCCATTACAGGTCTACCATCATCCCCGGATGATGCAGCAACGATCTCGCCTAGTATGATAATATCTGGTAATATGTGTGATTCTCTCCCTCCCGACACGTTTGTGAAGGCTGACGGTTTTCGTCGCTCCTGGAAAAAGACCCAGTTCCTGGCCGACGTATTTTGGGAAAAATGGCTTGCTCAGTATTTGCCTTCACTGCAACGTAGACAAAAATGGTTTGGTGCTTCACCTAACGTGCAGGTTGGAGATATTGTGCTCTTGGTTGAGGAATGCCAAAAAAGAGGGCAATGGCCCAAGGCTGTAATAGTGGAGACGATGCCAGATAAGACCAATCTGGTTAGACGAGTACGTGTTCAAACGGCTGACGGAGGATTGCTAATGAGGGACATCCGGAAGATCTGTGTCCTAGAAGGAAGAATGCATTAAATTTTAATGTGTTTTTTGTGAACCTTTGCCGCGTTTACCTTAAATGCCTAATGTTGAAGCGATATAACTTGCATATTTGCCGCATCATATTATGTTATCTGTGTTTAGTCTATGTGCTCGCATCTTGGGTCACTCTGGTAAGTATAAGGTCAGTGTTATTCTTGTTTGCTTTACGTTTAGTTGTGTGTTTTGGTAATCGTAATATTTATCTTCCCGGTGCTAATTGTTTATTTTCTTGATGTAAAGGCGTTTGTTTTTGACCAACGCCTTTGGGGCCGGGTATGTAGAAAATGAAATGGATCCTATATCCTGCTGCTTATTAGTTTCCGTTTGGTGGCGTGGTTTATTTCTTCGACCACGAGATAATTTAAACTAGATTTCCTTTTCCCTTTGAATAAGATCGTGGAAGGAATAATCTTTTCTTTAGTGTTCGTTTTTTAGATTAAACACTTGGTATGTTTTGATCGTTTGTGCCTTGTGTGTTATTATATACGTACATTATACCTGCTTTTCTTCCGACTCACTGCGACTGATTTAAGTAAGTGCTTAGGGCTAGGAGGCAGTGTGTAATAATAACTTCAGTCGATTATGTGTTGCTTACAATGATTCTTATAGAATTTTGCACCACATACCTCGATGTGTTAGTGCTCGTAACCATCAAGTACAATCAAATATTGATACCTTGGATGCTCTAATTAGAAAATATATTTTTTCTTTCACTAATCGTTGTATAAACTCCCAAAATATTTTCATTATGTCATTGATGTCATCGGACTTATGGTATAAATCGTTTTATTACCAATATTTTGTGCGAACTTTGTTTTAAACTTGTATTTTTCTATTGTGCATCTTTTAGGGTTGATATTTCTTTTTTTTTTTTTGCGAGTGTGTGCATATATGGACGCTTTTGGGTTTGAGATAAATAAATAAATAAAGAAATATACAACTGAAATAAATAAATCGGTCTCTAATTTCTGCTTTTAATCTTTACATAAATAAATAAAACAGCTGTTAGGCATATTAGGCTTATATAAATTTAACATTTCAACATAACGTGATGAGCTACATTTTTAAAAACACACCAAAACAAGGTAATTAAACAGTTTGTTTAGCATTAGGTTGGTTGTTACAGTGTGACAACCTTCACTAATTTTTTTGTGACAACCTGTACAGACCTGCCATCTTGAATTCGACTAAACCTAATTCAAAAACTATACTATCAGCTAAATAAAGACTTGTTTTACAAAAGTGCCCATGCTTTTACGCCTCCAACAACATATCGATGTTAATAATACGTCTATCCTAGTTGCTTCTATTCTTTCTTGATCAAAGACAAAAAAATTTTGAATTTTTAGCAAAAAGTAGTATTTTAAACTTTATTCAAACTGTGCTTACTCAATCAAAGTCAAAGTACATCTGGCAAACAAAGAGGTAAAGACACGTGATTTAACATTAAAGTGATTATTGCACAAGGTTGCAAAATACTCAAAAAACTGAATGTGATAACCAGGACAGAGGACAACCAGACCCGGTCTCCCCTATATCGAATAGCTGGGGAGTCATTAGAAAGGCAGTGATAAAATCTGTTTTTCTCAGCAGTCGCATATCCCGGTTTAATTTGAAGTAGTCTCCTGCAAAATAAATAAAAATGTTGACATTTTCAGAACTTAAATCATATTTTTATGGTTAAGGGAGAGAGTTTAATTTAAAAAAATTTGAAAATTGAAAATGGAGGCTTTTAAAATTTTATGATATGATAGTAAAAATTAGAAATAATTACTCTTTTTACTTTACTTGCAAAAAAGCCCCATATATAGTACCTCCCTCAAAATTTAGTATACTATTTTCTTCCAAATATGGTCAATATTTTACTGTACTATAGTTGTCTTTATAAAAAAACATCTTTGAAAGGATTTTTACATTATATGCAAGTGTATTTACTACTTAATATAGCTTTGATGCACCCAAAAGCTGAATCAGGGGGCAAGACATTTTACTACCTCAAAAATTAAAAAAATTAATAAACAGCTTTAGAAGTGTGTAAATGTAAAAAAGCTTGTAAAGATACTTTTATTAGCCAAATTGATGATAATTTTAAAATTTTGTTATTTGTCAACTATACTTACCCCACCCAGGGGCACCAGAAGCAGGGTGGTAGGGGAGCAATTGCCATGTCTTTTCAGATTGCTTTTGCAGAGCATAGAATTGAGCTCAAGTAGATTTTTTTCATTTTGAACGTATATTATTAGAAGCAACTTTTATTCATTCATTCACTTATTTGTCATTTTTATTTATCCTCTGACTTGCAAGACAACATTGAAGGTTAAACTTAGGGCAACCATCAGGCGATTACCCAGATCTGCTATTGAAAATCCTAAGATATCCCTCTTTGATTAAAATTTTAATTTAATTTTTTTAGTTTGTATATAGATATGATTGTAGATGTACAGTAATTTAGAGCTGCTATTTTTTTCCTGAGGAGAAAACAGAATGGTAAAAGGAGGTATTAAACTGCAACTTGTTGATTGTGTTTATCATCAATATAACCTTCCTACTCTCATGTTCTTGTAACTTTTCAGACAAAATATTTAGGCTACTACTTATGGGAAACAACAGACATTTATCTCTGTACTATCTAAGGCAGTGTTTCTCAAACTATGGGTCGCCAAGGCTATGCGGGTGGGTCGCGAAGGCTTGTAAATTATCGCGCGTAAAAGAAAAAGATTTATGCGCACAAGATTTGAGAAGTGAAGAACCTTCTTGAGTTGTTGTTACAAATTGAAGAGGAAAATGAAGAAAATCGGAATCAGATTCGAGGTAAAGACTTTTTTTTTTTTAGAGTACACTAGATTTTGGAGATGTAAATCAAGAAAACAGAGACAGATTCGAGGTGAAGACCTTTTTTTTTAGAGATCAAGTGAAGACCTTTTTTTTTAGAGAAAGCTGTAAAATCAGTGTTTACATCTCTCTAAATTATAAAAATAAGGTTTCAAAATAAAGTCCTTGTCATTAAAAGTTTTTCAAAAAATAAGAACCTTAAAATTGTAAAAAAATTCTTTTGACACCCTTTTTCATATTTATGTATGCACAATAGATTAAACTTCTACTTATAAGAACAATTTAAAAAAACAATAGATTAAACTTACCTTCTTGCTCTCGTTCTCTTTTTTGCAAAATAGGATGAACCCAATACTTTCTTCGTTTGCTTCTTTTTTTTAACAAAAACAAAAGATGAAGCAAAAGTAATTTTTTTTTTAAAAACGATTTTGCTTGTCATGCCGACGCCTGTTACAAAGCCAAGTCTAAAAACTTGGCTTTTCAATCACAATTCTGATTATTGTACGCTATGCACGCCGACGCCTGTAGTGGAAACACCAAATTCAAAAAAATACGCTACGCTCGACAAGCTGAATGCGCTGACGCCTGTAGTGGAAACAGGCCTTAAAATTTAATTTTTTGTTTGAAGCGCTTGTCGCCGCTACATTTGAAGATATATAAAAAGTTTGAAGATATAAGCTAGTAAAGTCTAAATTAGACACACAATTTATCAGCTTTCTGCATTAGAAACTGTGATAACTTTCATTTGGTACAATTTCAGTTGCTTGGGGCGAAACGGTCATACCTATGACCGTTTTGCCCCAAGCATGCTGCTTTAGCAATCAACATGCTAGACGGCTATTTAAAATTTTTTTTAAATTATAAACATTGTTTAAATTTTACTTTGTCACACTACACTTAGCATCAAAAAACGTTTAAATTTAGTCATCGTGTAATGTTTTCTAACACGCGTCTAACTTGAAAGCAAGCTGTATTTACAATGGTCAGCAAAACGAACATACAGATAAAACGTGCGAGTAGTGTGACGTCACTATGAAGCTTATGAGCGTAGTTAATCGATATGTTACATCTTCCTTCTAAAAAAATCAAATGACACACTGAAAATAAAATAAAACAAACAAACTTTTTTAATGCGCACTATACAATGTAGTCTTTGTATTTGGACGGAAATTTGATGGGCCGCCCGTAACGAGATGTAGGACGTGATTCATGCATAACTGAGCCTGAAGATTGGCTATTAGAAAGTGGCTCAAGTTGTGGTTGGTTTACGTCAGAGTTTTGTTTAAAATTAGCTCTGTGACTTTGAAAGTGTCTGTTGTAAGTCGGAAAAGTTAAATTTGCTTTGTATAAATGACGGCGATTTCTGCGCAGGAAACCTTTCTCGCCACAAATCGTGTAAGAGCGTGGTTCAGGGCGCACATCGACAACACATGACTTATTCCATTTTTTGTTCTTACGATAACATACAACATCTCCTTTCTGCAAAGGTTTCAATGGATTTGCACAGCGATCATAATAACGTTTTTGACGAGATTGCGCTTTGATTAATTCTGCAGACGGATCAACAATATTGGGGGTTAACAATGATGTCGCTACAGGTGTTTTTGTTCTTAGACGTCTGCTCATTAACATCTGAGCCGGAGAATATTTCATGCCTGAAACTGGAGTATTACGATATTCTAAAAGAGCTAAATACGGATCTGTGTTTTCTTCGTGAGCTTTTTTCAGAATCTTTTTAAGAGTTTGGACACTGCGTTCAGCTTGACCGTTACTTTGACTGTATGTCGGGCTTGAAGTGGTAGTTTTGATGCCCCAAGCTTTGGCAAACGCAATAAATTCATTACTTTGAAACGGCATATTGTCACTCACAATTTCTACAGGTATACCATGCCGCGCAAAAACGCTTTTACATTGTTCAATAATAGTAGAAGCTGTTTTGTCAGATAAACATTGTAACTCAGGATATTTAGAATAATAATCAACAATCACAAGATAATCTTTGGCTTGAAAAGTCATAATATCAATACCCACTTTCAGAAAGCGCTCATTCAAAATAGCGTGCGATATCATGGGTTCACGTTGTTGATTGTTTTGATACTTAATACACAATTCACAATTTTTGACAATGCGCTCAATATCAGCATTCATACTAGGCCAATAAACCAACTCTCTTGCTCGAGATTTACATTTTTCAATACCAAAATGCGACTCGTGAATTAAATTTAGTGTTTGCGGTTGTAAAGATTTTGGTATAACGATGCGTTGGTCATAAAAAACTACGTCATCTATAACATGCAACATATCACGCACATTCCAATAGGGTCGTACAGATAAACAAACATTTTTTTTGACACCTTGGCCAACGAGTCTGACAATAAGTCTTAACTTTTTGTAAAATTTCATCGTTTTTTGTGGCTTGTTGAATCTCATCGAATTTTGTTGTGGTAACAGGCAGATTTATAATAAGCGAATGAACCACTTGAACAAGATCCTGATTTATTTTTGCATCATGAGTATCTGTTTGATAAGCTCTTGATAATGTGTCGGCCAGATACAAATACTTTCCTGGAACATATTTGATTTTAAAGTCATAAAGCTGCAGACGAAGCATGAGACGTTGCAGTCGTGGAGGAGTTTTGCTTAGTGGTTTTTTCCATATGTATTCTAAGGGCCTGTGATCACTTTCAATTGTCACAGCTCGGTGTCCGTAGACGTACTGGTAAAATTTTTCGCATGCGAACACAATAGATAGTAATTCCTTTTCTATCTGAGCGTAGTTTCTTTCAGCTGGAGATAATGATCTTGAAGCAAATGTAACAGGTTTGCCCTCTTGTATCAAACACGCCCCTAGTCCGTCTTGCGATGCATCGCATTGAACAGTAACTGCCTTGTTAACATCGTAGAAAGCTAGCACAGGTTTACTAATCAAGGCAAGCTTTAACTTTGCTATAGCTTCGTCATGCTCATTATCCCAAGTCCATACAGAATTTTTTTTTAGAAGTTTACGCAAAGGGGCTGTGATAGAAGATTCATTTGGTATATATTGAGAAAGGTATTTCGTCATTCCTAAAAATCATTGAAGTGAGGGGACATCTATAGGTGGAGGCATATTGACAATTGCATCAATTTTCTGGTCATCTGGCATCAATCCTTCTTTTGTAACAAAATGTCCCATATAACTTACGGAATTCACTTTAAATTGTATCTTTTCTCGGTTATATCGAACACCACTTTCTCTTGCTCTGGAAAGCAATGCAAGCATTATAGCGTCATGCTCTTTCTCGTCTTCTGCAGCTATTATAATATCATCAGCTATAATATGTACTCCTTTAATATCACCAAATATGCTCTCATTGCGTTTTTGCATGACTTCACTTGCTGAACATAGCCCAAAAGGCATTCGTAAAAATCGCTTTCTCCCCCACGGCGTATGAAATGTTGTGAGAAATGATGACTTTTTCGTGAGGCCAACGTGCCAATAGCCATCTTTCATGTCAATGACCGAAAAAACACGTTTGCCGCAAAGCTGCGCTTGTACATCAGCTGGAGTTGGAATAACATGACGTTCTCGCATTATTGCAGCATTTAAAGGCTTCGGATCCAAGCACAAACGTAAACTTTTATCTTTCTTCTCTACCACTACCAGATTGCTCACCCATTCAGTTGGGCAATCCACATCAGCAACCATGCCATCTCTAGTTAAACGTTCCAGAGTTGCTTTTAATTTCGGGCGAAGCGCATAAGCAATATGTCGTGGTTGCTGTATAACCGGTTTTGCGTCATCACGTAATGAAATATTATATTTTTCTTTGTATAAACCCGTGCCAGAAAAGACTTCTAAAAAATTGTTTGTAACCATGTCTAAGGTAAGGTTTGAAGATTCCGAAATGTCCTCTATTTTTTTAACTAAATTTAATAGTTCACATGCATGTTCGCCGAGTATTGGCGTATGAATGATATCAGTAACAAAAAAAATCAACGAAAATTTACGACCCGTTCTATCACAAATAATCATCTCTACCGTGCCTAATGGTTTAATTAACGCATTATCAAAACCACGCAATATCGTAGATGTAGATGAAAAAGGAGCTAAACGCATTTGTTTGTACGAGTATAAGCTTAAAGGCAAAACATTCACTTCCGCGCCGGTGTCCAGTTTAAAAGATAAAGTACTAGTGTTGTTATGGTGATCAAGCACCGTAAGCGTTGATCGCATTTTTGAGCCGGTCGGTTTGCTTTGAAGGCTACACATTTGGAAAACCGTCGAGTCAGCTTGAATTTCTGAAGTGATTTCTTTTATGTTTCTCGTATCCGACTTAAAACTTCTGCAAACAACCGCGAAATGGTTATATTTTCCACATTTTCGACAAGTTTTGCCATATGCTGGGCATTGTCTGGGCAAATGCACGAGGTCACAGAATCGACAAGGTTTGTTGGAAACCGAAGTATTAGACGCCGAGAAACTAGGGTAACGATCTTTTTTAATTTCTTGAACTAAGGAAGAATTTATTTTTTCATTTGACATATATTGCATGCGAGCTTTTGTGACTTCAATTGATCGACATATATTTATTGCCTTTTCTAAAGTAAGATCTTCTTCCTCTAACATTCGCTGTCGTGCTGTCTCGTCGTTGGTGCCAAATAAAATTTTGTCCCGCAATAGTCTATCCTTGAACGCACCAAAATCACAATTATTTGCTATTAAACGTAACTCAGTTAACCATTTATCAAATAATTCGCCAACTGCTTGTTGACGCTGCCAAAATTTATAAGTGTCGAAAACAGGTCGCCGCCTGGGATTACAAAAAACTTTATAACGGTCCAAAACGATGTCAGTCGTGAGATTCTCATCATCTAGTGAAATGCTAAAATTATCGAAAATATCTCGGGCTTCTTCGCCTGCACAATTCAGTAAAATTGCTATCTGAGTAGCTATTGGTTTAGTATGTAATTCAGACGCAGCATAATATATTCTGAAAGATTTTTCCCAACGCCGCCATTCCTCAGCAAGGTTTTCTGCATTAAAATTAACCTCTCTTGGCGTTTTAAACTGACTCATATTTGCTTAGTTCGAATAACTTCTGACACCATGTAATGTTTTCTAACACGCGTCTAACTTGAAAGCAAGCTCTTTTTACAATGGTCAGCAAAACGAACATACAGATAAAACGTGCGAGTAGTGTGACGTTACTATGAAGCTTATGAGCGTAGTTAATCGATATGTTACACATCGATTGATCAACAGATCGACTTTACTTTGTATCCAATTTTACAACAAATCTCTGCCAAACACATTTTTATCTGTAAAACACCCGAAACAATTACAAAGCTTCCAATTTTGATCTCATAACTTTAACTAAATTAGGAAAATAGAAGAAGATAAAAGAAATTAATGGAAACTTTAAAATTGAAAGAAATAGAGCAGATGTCCGTTTTGCCTCACCCTTTCCTACTCAACAGGAAAGGGTGAAAGAGCTCATGCGGGAAGTTATGTTTTGCGAAATTGCTTTAAAATATAATCTTACTACCAAGAAAGTTTTAGGAAAAAAACTTTTCAACACCTTCGGCTCTACAGAATAACTTTTGGTAAGTTGTTCTTTTATGTTTTTCATAATTAGCAATTACGGTTGTTAAAAATAGTCAACTGTGAATGCAACGCTGTGTGGAAGAGAACCTTGATCATTTTTACAAAAATCTGCAAGGCTTCTTGCTTTTATAATAATTTTAATAACCACAACACAGCGCTGGGTAAAAGACACGATTTCAAACATAAACGCAACGGATAAATAGATCGAAAATCTTACCTTTGCAAAAATATATTGTAAACCAGGGCATTGTGTTCAATAAATATATATTTTATTGATTCTATTTACATGTCCTCGCTTTTGAAAAAGTAAAGATATATTAAAAGCAAGGGGGCGAATTTGAACTCGAACTCAAAAAGATAGTAGAAAAGTTGTTTCAATCGATTGTGTTAAGCCGGTTTTTCTTTGTAATAACGAAAATTTTTCCATTGCTGAACCAGTTCCTAATTTTAATCAAAACCTAAAGAATCAGCATGGTTGTTCTATCGAGATGCCATCTAATTATAAAAATTTTCTTCTTGGCTAGTACATAGTTGTGTTTTTTTTTATACAGATTGTGTGCGCCAACTTAATCTTGTAACACGTGTCTTTCTTTACGGCACACGTTACACAGTCGTCGTCGTCGTCGTTTGGAAAGGTATCCACTCCAGGTCAGACACAAACAGGACTGGGGCCGAGGGTTTATCCTTTTACTACCCCAGACTGCTGCACTGCCTGAGTCAGATGCAGGCAGTGATATCATTATGCCAGCATCGAGTTTCGTCATCCAAAACCGTCAGACCTCGTGCTGCATGTGGTGCCCGATGTATAGGGCACGCTGTTAGCACATGGTCTGCGGTTTGCTCAGAGACGCCACACTCGCAATTCGGTGAAGGAGCGAGACCCCATTTGTGCATAGACGAATGGAATCGCCCAACACTAGTCCTCAGGAAATTGAGCTTAACCCAAGCTGCTCGTGGTAAGCCCATCCCAACAGGCCTGGCACCGGTCTCAGGCACAGAAGCACGGAGCCTGGAAGCATTTTCACAGTACTCCGTTTTCCATTTGTGATTTGTCCATTCAGAGGCGCGGATGCCAAGTCTGGCAAGGTTGTCCAAGAGGTTTCGCGCACCTGGCACAAACGGGCGTCTGGATCTTAGTCTCACTTGGCGATTATCTGAGGACCCACTTAAAACACCATACAAGATATGATCGGGGTCCAGAGATCCACGGTAAGCCAAGGAGAGTGTTGCTCCCATTTGACGAAGCTCAGCTGGCTGGATGCCGGTAGGTGGTCCGTTGGAGTGGGACGCAGGCATCCAGTAACTATGCGCAAGGCGTCATTCAAGACACTGTCAATGAGGCGAGTGTGAGCACTACGACACCAGACTGACGCACAGTACTCAGCTGCTGAGTAGACTAGAGACAAGGTGGCTATGCGTAGTGTTTTAGCACCAGCACCCCATCCCGAGCCCACGAGTCGCCTCAGCAGTGTGACACGCGAGAATAGTTTTTTGCGCAATTTCACTAAATGGTGACGAAACGTGAGCAATCTGTCCAGTTTTACCCCAAGGTAAGTAGGGGTTGGACAGAACGGTAAAAGTCTACCGTTGTTGTAGACCTTTAACTCACGTTTGGCCTCTCGGTTGTTTAAGTGAAAGGCTGCCGTCACCGTCTTAGTGTGACTAAGCTTCAACCTCCAAGTCTGGAGATACGCTGAAAGTGTGGACATGTCTTGGCTTAGGGTCCCCTTAAGCATAAGAATTTGATCATTCTAGGGCGAACGTCGATACGTGTCATTTGGCCAATAGCAAATATTACTTATTGGATCAAGAGTTACTTTGACTTGATCTACGTCGCTTAGCCCCAGTTAGCTTGTTTTATTATATTTTTTCATTCATTTCCCTTTTGAATATTTTGACCGCGAGATAGAGTTGTTGTCCGCGTGTTTGTGCTTGGTGCGCATATTTCCTGAATTGGTTGTGGAACCCTCAAATTATCTATCTTTTCTCTTCTTTCACTTTGCATTGATTTTTTTTCTGTTTTGCTATGTATCGTATTTTGCATTGAAATTGCGTTAGTTTTACTGATATTTCGACTATACATTAAAAAAAAAATTTTGTGTTTGCATTATATCCTTTAAATGTGTATTTTAAAGCGCGGTAGGGTAACGCTCTTATAAAAAGATATTTTTAATTCGTGATGGTATCATTCGATATATTAAACTCCATTCTACAGAATCTCTTCGAAAAACCTTTCCAGACGTGCTCAAAATAGATTTTAGAAGCATAGCATATGTAGCGGTTGGACGGGGCGTGAGATCGGAAGGTCGCCGGAAACTACGCCAACTGTGACACTATTGAATACCAGTGTTTAAAATCTCGCTTTCCCTACTTTTAAACTGTTATCATTTTATCTTGGAGTTGAATCATAAAACTGATTACATATAGCTGTATTATGATCTAACCCAGATGTAGCATCCTTTAAGCCAGATTTAAGAAAACGTTTGGAAACAATAGGAAGATTCAAACGGTTTTTGTTTAGTGCGAAAACAAACTTGGCATTTAAATGGCTTTTATGAGAAAACTTCAAACACTATAAACATTCAAACAGTTTTTTTTCAATTTGAATGCGAATATGACGATTTAAATGGCCTTTTTGAGAAAATATCTTAAAACAATACAAACATTCAAACGGTTTTTCTTCAGTATGAATACGAATACAATTTAAACGTTGTTTTTGCGAAAACGTCTTAGAGCAATATAAACATTCAAACAGTTTTTCTTTAGTGTGGGCACGAATGTAACGATTTAAATGATGTTTTTGAAAAAACGTCTTAGAGCAATACAAACATTCAAACGGCTTTTCATTTGAATGAATACGAATATTAGTAGTTAAAGATGGTTTTTGAGAAAACGTTTTGAAACAATACAAAGAAACGGTTTTTCTTTAGTGTGAAAACAACCGTGGCATTTAAATCGTCGTTATGAGAAAACGACTTCAAACACTATAAACATTCAAACAGTTTTTTTTTCAATGTGAATGCGAATATGACGATTTAAATCGCCTTTTCCAGAAAACTTCTTGGAACAATGCAAACATTCAAATGGTTTTTCTTTAGTGTGAATACGAATATGACTATTTAAATGATGTTTTAGTATAAACTTTTTAAAACAATAGGAACATTCAAACGGCTTTTCATTAGTGTGAATACGAATATGACAATTTAAATTGCCCTTTAAAGAAAACGTCTTAGAACAATACAAACATTCAAACGGTTTTTCTTTAGTGTGAATACGAATATGACAATTTAAATTTTGTTTTTTAGAAAACTTCTTAGAACAATACAAACATTCAAACGGTTTTTCCTTAGTGTGAACACGAATATGACAATTTAAATCTTCTTTTCGGGAAAATTTCTTCGAACAATACAAACATTCAAACGGTTTTTCTTTAGTGTGAACACGAATATGACGATTTAAATGATATTTTCGAGAAAACGTCTTAGAACAATACAAACATTCAAACGGTTTTTCTTTAGTATGAGTACGAATATGATTAGTTAAAGTTTGTTTTCGAGAAAATGTTTTGCAACAATAGGAACATTCAAACGGTTTTTCATTAGTATGAATACAAATATGACGATTATAACTTTGTTTTTGAAAAAATGTTTTGAAACAATACAAACATTTAAACGGTTTTTCCTTAGCGTGAATCAGCATGTGACGATTTAAATCGCCTTTTCGAGAAAACATCTTCGAACAATACAAACATTCAAACGGTTTTTCCTTAGTATGAATACGAATATGATTAGTTAAAGTTTGTTTTCGAGAAAACGTTTTGCAACAATAGGAACATTCAAACGGTTTTTCCTTAGTGTGACTACGAATATGACGATTTAAATGATATTTTTCAGAAAACGTCTTAGAACAATACAAACATTCAAACGGTTTTTCCTTAGTATGAGTACGAATATGACGATTTAAATGTTGTTTTAGAGAAAAGGTTTTGCAACAATAGGAACATTCAAACAGTTTTTCCTTAGTGTGAACACGAATATGACAATTCAAATAATATTTTTCAGAAAACGTCTTCGAACAATACAAACATTCAAACGGTTTTTCTTTAGTATGAGTACGAATATGACGATTTAAATGTTGTTTTAGAGAAAAGGTTTTGCAACAATAGGAACATTCAAACGGTTTTTCCTTAGTGTGACTACGAATATGACACTTCAAATGATATTTTTGAGAAAACATCTTCGAACAATACAAACATTCAAACGGTTTTTTAGTATGAATACGAATATGACGATTTAACTTGTCTTTTTCAGAAAACGTCTTAGAACAATGCAAGCATTCAACTGTTTTTTTTTTAATATGAATAGAAATGTGGGCATCTAAACCGCCTTTTTGAGAAAACGTCTTCAAACAATACGAACATTTAAACAATTTTTCTTCACTGTCAGTTTGATTATGAAGTCTTAAATTACCTCTATCCAAAAATCCTAAAAACAATACAAGCATTAAACTGCTTTTCTTTATTGTGAATACAGCATGGTGAGTGAACTCATTTATTGTAAATTCTTTATTGTGAATAAGTATTTGAATCAGTGGTTTTTAAACTTTTTGCCACTTTCCTTCATTTCAAAACTTAAATGAAGTCAAAATAATTTTCTTTTTGTTCTATAAATACTTTAGCCAAAAATAGATCGGGTCGCCATGCATGTGCAGGTCGCCATGCATGTGCAAACCAAAAAAGATCTTCACTTTAATAGAACAGCTTTTAACAGTTGTCATGACTTAACTGTTAAGAGCATCCAATTTTTTTAATCAACTTAAATTTTATTTAAATTCTCTTCAATTCCACCATCCACAATTACAAATTTCTACTTAGGAACTAAAATGCCTAACTTTGAGAAACATTTATTTAAATGCTCGTTTTGAAAAAATGCTTATCTCAATACGAATATCACGTTTTTAAAGTTTTTTTTCCAAAAATTCCGTAAAACAATATGAATACTTAAATGGTTTTTCTTTGGTGTAAGTATAATTGTGATCATTAAAATACTCTTTCTACAAAGCGCTTTAAAGCAATTTAAACGTTCGAACAAGTTTTCAGATCTGTAGAATGTGAACAAAAGCAATTCGTTTTTAAACATTACTATTAAGGTTGTTTGTTTTTAAACAAGCGATTCGTAGAATAGAATTTGACGATGGCCCCAAAAAACTTATCTCTAAACTTTTTGTCCAACACTTGTCAGGAAATAAACGTCGAAATGAACAAAATAAAAATTCAAAGGATTTCGTAATAAAGCTGAACGAAGATGATTGGATGTATGAGAAAAGCGACACAACACGTTTTATGACGTTTTTCTCTAACATCCAACATCTTCGTACAGTTTTATTAAAAAATCAATTACATTTTTCTTTCCTTCATTCCGACATTCATCTCCTAATGAGTGTCGGACAAAAAGCTTAGAGATGTTTGTTCTATAAGTCTCAGCGGTGCTTCATGACATGTTATTATTTTTACCATTGTGGATCTAAAAAAACAATTACCAGAGCTTAAAATAATTTATTAAAAGCAATTTTTAATTTTTTTACAACATAAAAACTACAAATTTTTACAAATATTTTTGAAAATTTATTCCAAATTTTTAAAAATTATTTAAAAATATACAGTATATAATAAAAATCAGTCAAAACTACAAACACAAGCAGTGACCTCGAGAATAAGAGTTAAGTTAAAGATTTTTAAGGTGCGTTGTGCCAGAAGAGTTTGTCAATAAAGTTGAAAAAACTTGTATACCTGAATGGAATGAATTATGAGTCAGGGTGCTGACCAATAAACGTAAATGATATAAAAAAAATGGAGTCCAACCAAGTAAGAATGCTTTAAATCAGTGGTTCTTAAACTGGGTTCGATGAGTCAGTATCAGGGGTTCGGCGGAGATCAGGATAGGTATACACACGTTATGTGCATGTTGTGGCGACCACAATTTCCTTTTTACTTGAGCCGCTGTTCTTGCTCATTGTGACGTAGCACAATCTCTCCTTTCTCTTGGAGATTATGCTATATTTTGCCGACCACACCAGATCAAGTCTATCAAGTCTAGAGCGCAAGCTTTATCGATTTATATATTGAGCAATTAGTTTTTGACATTATTTTGTCACAATTTTTCAGTTGTTGTGTTATAATGCAGGGTTTAAATTTTCTGTAATTCTGTTTGAAGTTAAACAAGCACAATTAGGCACTTAATATGCAATTTCTTTCCTTTAATATTTAAATTTAATCTGTTCTAGACATTTATCTTTTTATAGTATTTTGATCTTTTCATACAAACTATGTCGATAAAAAAAGGAGTGGTCAGAAAAATATGTAAAATATGGATTTACTTATATCACAGAAAGTGATGGGAGTCAGCGTCCTCAATACATGATTAGCTACGCCAAGTTGAGCAATTGTTGCTTAGCACCGGAAAAATTAAAAGAACAATTTTTAAATGTGCATGGCGATAGAAAATACTAGAACACCACGCTCGCTGAATTTAAAATAAAGAGAGTCAGATTGGATGAAAATGCTACTCTTCCGGTTTTCGGCTTTGTATTCATTGACAAATCAATCCTCACAGCATCGCACGAAGTTGCGTACTTGATTGCAAAACAGGGGAAACTACACACCATTGGTGAAAAATTTGTAAAACCAGCTGCGTTAAAGAAGGCGAATATCATATTTGGAAAAGCAGCCGAAATAAGTCATCCCAAATTCCTCCTTCCAATGGCACCATTAGCAACAAAATTGATAAATTTAAAATTCATTCGTTCTTCTGGTAAAATCAGCAAGTTAAACTTTAACAAATAACAGAAGGCGTAATATATTACGTTTTTCTTTGATAATATATTATGCCTTCTGTTATTTGTTAAAGTTTAACTTGCTGATTTTACCAGAAGAACGAATGAATTTTAAACTAAGCAATATCCCTGATAACAGTGTTTATATTAAAATTGATAAAATGAACGATGGCATCTTGGCTCAATAGTTTTAGACTTGATTTCGGACACGGCAAAATTAAGTCTCCAATTCGACGAGACCACGAACGTTTCCAATCTAAGCCAGCTTGCTGTATTCGTGCGCTATGGGAAAGAAGACGTGAAAAACAAAGATTTTTTATTTTGTCAACCCCTTATAACAACAACTAAGGGTGCCGAGGTTAAGAAATTTCTAGATAATTTTTTCAGAGACAATAATCTTTCGTAGGATATTGTTTATGCAATTTGTTTGGACGGAGCTCGAGTCATGTTGGAACGAAATTGTGGTTTTGGTATACTACTGAAAGCCGATGCACCACACATAACTGTAACGCATTGTCGTTTTCACAGGCATGCATTGGCAACAAAAACCTTCAATTCAAAACTGGCAGAAGTATTAAAAATTGTGGTGAATATGTGAACTATGTGCAAAATAATGCTATGAAACACCGCATATTCAAGGAGCTGTATAATGAAATGAGCTCTAAATTCGAGATACTTCTGTATTATTTTAATGTTTGGTGGTTATCCCCGGGAAAGATGCTGAACCGTGTTTTTACTTTGCATGTAGAATTAGCCGTGTTATTGCGAGAGCCCCAACACCGTCATGTAGATTGTTTTGAAAATTCTGAGTTTATTCTCATTTTGGCATACATGGTCGATATCTTCGATGCTCTCAGTAATCTCAATCAACAGATGCAGGGTGGCGGAGTCAACATTATAGAAGCGGAAGAACATCTGAAGGTTTTTCAAAAAAAATGACTGAACGGAAACGACGAATTGAGAATGATAACTTGACTAACTTTCCTCTTCATGACGACTGTATAAGTAAGATCAAAGATGTGTCTGGAAATCGGAACATTTCCGTACCGAGAGAACTGAAGCAAGCAATTTCCATGCCCTTAGATGAGCTTGCAAAGTCTCTCGACCGATACTTCCGACCAGAGAGTTATATTCAGTACGGGTAAGACAGCCATTCACGTTCAGTGCTGATAAAAAAGATGTCAATGATGAATGCCTCAATGAAATCATTGAACTTCAGCAGAGCCAGTTTTAACAGCAATTTTTTAGAACAACAACGCTCTCAACGTTTTGCTGTCACCAAATCGTAGCTTATCCTCTTCTTGCTAAGAAAGCCCTTGAGATATTCATACAGTTTGTTGCAACGTATCTTTGCAAGCAGTCCTTTTTGAAGATGGTAGACATAAAAACAAAATATAGGAACAGACTTTGTTGCCATGAGCCTTGCCAAAGTGAAGCTGTGCATTTTTAGAATTGTTTCCAAAATGCAACAGCATAAGATGCATTGATTTGTAAATATTTATTGAGTTGTGTTTTTGTGTGTAGTTCCTGTTTTGTTGGTTTTGTTTCTTTAAATAATATAATTTTATGTGCAACAGATGCATAGTTTAGTTCGTTAATAAATATTTTTTGAATTTGGCTTTTCTTGATACCAGGTATATTATTAAAATCTTTATTCATGCTCTTCTGGTAAAATCTGAGTTAAATTGCTGTTAATTCTTTATTAAAAAGTAAAAACAATAACAAAAACTCAACGTTTCGGTGTACTATGTTTCAGTAAACCTTCATCAGGAGATTAAGCAAAACACAAATGTCATCCAAAATAAAACCATAGTGGCGTGAAAAAAGGAAAAAATATTTAAAATACATTATTGATTTAAAACGACATCTAACGGATTCAGAATTTTAAATTATACTGTAATAAGCATTTGGATAGAAACAATTGGTTTTATCATTAAAAGCATCATTATTAAAATGAATAAAAAAGGACTCTAAAAATCTTCTTTTTATATAATCTGCTTCTTTTGCCAAAATTTTTGAATTATTCCAATTCATATGATGCTTTTCCGAATATACATGTTTTACTAGAGCAGATTTGTTGTTTATATCATTATTTTCTAATCGTGCTAAATTTTTTGAATTCACATCCCGCATGTGTTCTTTGCATCTTGTAAGAAATGCCCTACCAGTTCTTACAAGATGCAAAGAACACATGCGGGATGTGAATTCAAAAAATTTAGCACGATTAGAAAATAATGATATAAACAACAAATCTGCTCTAGTAAAACATGTATATTCGGAAAAGCATCATATGAATTGGAATAATTCAAAAATTTTGGCAAAAGAAGCAGATTATATAAAAAGAAGATTTTTAGAGTCCTTTTTTATTCATTTTAATAATGATGCTTTTAATGATAAAACCAATTGTTTCTATCCAAATGCTTATTATAATTTAAAATTTTGAATCCGTTAGATGTCGTTTTAAATCAATAATGTATTTTAAATATTTTTTCCTTTTTTCACGCCACTATGGTTTTATTTTGGATGACATTTGTGTTTTGCTTAATCTCCTGATGAAGGTTTACTGAAACATAGTACACCGAAACGTTGAGTTTTTGTTATTGTTTTTACTTTTTAATAAAGAATTAACAGCAATTTAACTCAGATTTTACCAGAAGAGCATGAATAAAGATTTTATTTTTTGAATTTTTAAGGAAGGGTTTGGTGAGTGCCTGCAAGAAACTTGCTGGGTACCTCCTGCAAGTTTAAGAACCACTGCTTTAGATGATTTACGGCAAAACACTGATGGATGGAATAAAACGTAAGTCAATACTAAAAAGACTTGTGTTCAACCAATAAATGAACTTTTGAGAAGTCAAAGATTGAGATGGTTTGGACACATTAAATGGATGAGCAAAAAAAGAGTTGTGGAGGCACAGCTGAAAGCAAAAGCTAACCACTGCCAGCAGGGAAAACACATTGTACCTCTTTTTTCGAGATGAAAATGTGTGAGAGTGATAAGTACAAGTTAGCATTTTTTATATTTAATCACCGAGTTCAAACAAATTATAAAATAATCATACCAAGTTGTTGAGCATATTGATCACCACACCCAACCAACAACTCCATCCCTTTGTTGATTGTCTTTTCTGCTCGGTAATAGATGTGTTCATGACATTGATAAGCAACTAAATTCTGTTCTTCTTTATTTCTGCACAATGCAAAATTTTGTAGCTTAAAAATTATGTAAATAGTTAGTTTTGCAAAAAACAAAGTATTAAAAAGCATGCAATCTGAAGTAAGTGTCCATGGAAGCAAACAATAAGCTTAAATATAAGAAGCTACTACTTAAACCAATATATTAATAAAGTAAAATATAAAACTTTGCCACATAAGTACTTGTAGTGTAATATTTTGACTAAGTGATGATTTAGGAACTAGTATATAACCAACAAGTCACATTCAAGCTTCATATTAACTTTACAAGTAAGCTTGCTTAGACAAAAACAGGGATGAAATGTTGATGTCACACTCAGCAATTTTGTGTGTTGTCAAAAACATGCTGATTATTTCAACAAACACAAACCAAGGCTGAGGAGCTATAGCCAGATACTGGAGCCATGGAACTAGCCAGTTTTAAGGGAGCTGGAGCTGGAGCCGGAGTTAAGTTGCTTATATTTTGTAGAGTCAGAGCCTTCAAAATTTCTGCTGGCTCTAGCTCTTAGCAATATTATTTTACATTTGAAAGTCACCTAATTAATTATCTAATAGAAAATTTTAAAATTAAAAACTTAGAATTGATCTTTGGATTGTAGCAAGGTGCAACTAGTAAATTTTTAATGATCAATATATCATCTAGCTATCCTATATTGACCTATATTGGCCAATAGTATATATGTATTGTCAAGTTAGGCTTTTAAGAAATATTCAAGTTGCATCAATCAAAGAGAAAAGGTTACAATTCAGGAATGTCCAACCTGTCAACCACTTAATATTTTTATGCAACCCACTGCTTACTCAAATTTTTTCATTATATTTTCATAACTGTATCAAATTCAATGTCACTGCTGTCATAGTATAGAGAAACAAAGTGAATAAATCAGTTGGTTGGTGTGTCAAGTGACGTTTAAAGAACTGATCTATGAAAACTTTTGTGGGCAGGGCTTACCATAAAGATGCTTGCCCCAACCATCATTTTTAGTATTCACATAGCTTTACAATAAAATTAATAGATATGTACTGAAATTTCGGCCAGACTTAAAGATTCAATTCTGGTTGTGGTACCGGCCAGAAACAATTCCCATCTGGGCAGAACTGAAGTGATTGTAGTTAATAGGACTTATTTATTTAGAAACATATCTATGCTTAGTTTACATAGTAAAATTGATGTAGGCTATCATTTACTCAAAGATTGAACTTGATAAATTGCGCTTACACACCTCTTAGTAATGGAAAACCAGTCAAAGCTGTTTTGCTGCTTTGCTTTAATTTGAAAAGTAAATAAGAAAAAAATTGTCACACAAATTACAACATTGACATATCAATATATATTTAATTTATTAGGTCAATCTTAAATCAGCTACCATGAACTACTGCTAAATACATAAATAAATTTATAAACAAGAGTGTCATACGAGTGAAAGCCATTAGCATTAATTGAAACTAATTCATTGTAGGAACTAAGGTCAGACAATAAGGGTGCTTAACTCTATTGATCTGGCAAAAACTTCGAGGCATGAGTTTATCTAGTTATGAGCATTAACAGCACAGACAAAACTTAACCTTACTGCAAATCATGGGCAACATTTTATTGCAGTTCAATCAATCTAGCAGCAGTCCTATCTATTTGCCTTTTCAAGTAAAGTGATCACTCTATTCTACTCTCTACAAAGATAAAAGTCATAAAATAGCTGAACAGTCACAATGTCATAAAAAAGAACTTTTTCACTGTACTACTTAAATGAATTTGTCTATGATATTTTTGGTCGTTATGTTTTAAAAATCCATTGCTCAGCAGGGAGTACTTAAATAAATTACTTTAACGTGTACTTCAAACAAAACTAGCATATTTAAGAATGTTATTGATAACTAAACCGATATTCATATTATTGATGGAGACTAAGCACTGAGCTACCTAATCAGTATGTTTCTTAGAAGCAGGAAATGATAATGTTGGCTATTAGTGCATAATAGTAAAGGGCAGTATGGCAGCCTGGGATAATAAAAAGATAAACTTCAGCCCTGGACCTGTTTGTGACCTGGAGTGGTTGCCCTTCTAAATAATGACAACAATGCAAGCAGCAACATTTGGTACAGGGCTGCTTTTTGTGGCATTTTTAGACAATTCAATTTGAGTATGATTAATCCATTAAATTCTTTTATTTGACTATTATTGATCTATTTTTATTTTATCTCTACATTTATTTTTCTGACTTACAGGATAATGATGGAGGCACTAATACATAGAGGAAGCAATTACTCCAACCTGTTTCTGGAGATGTCAAGATATTGCCATCTGCTTGAAATTTTAAGAGATATGAATGAAATTTAAAACTGCTTGCCAAGACCACCAAGCCAGGGAAAGTGCTGTAAGTGTCTTTCTCGGGACACAACAGAATGGCGCAAGTATGTTTTGAACGGAGACCATGTTGATTACAATCAACATGCTTCAACCATTTGACCATGCTGCTCACAAATTTACACATTTTGCCATCCAACACATAATTTTGGATTACTGTACATTTGCACCAAATTTGTCTACTGCATGGGTAGAGAATCTGTGGCCAACAACCAAATATGGCTTGCAAGATATCAATGTGGCCTGTGTGTGTTTGGAAAAAAGTATATCAATCCCTATGAATAAATAGTAATTTTCTGATTTATTTACAACCAGGATATTGCAATAGAAATATAGGTCCAGTAGAATAAATATTTGTATTGAGTGAATAGCAAAAAAAGCTAATGAATAGCTGAAACAACACTTCTCTATCTTGTTTGTCATGTGAATACCTTTTTAGTCTGCATTCAACATACCAAGAAAAGAAGAGTAAGACAATGAAGGCAGTTGCGATGGCAAAGTGTATGAAGATTTATATCCTAGATTGGAAAAAAAGATGGTGATAAGGAGTTCTACAGATTGGCTAGGCAGAGAGACAGAGTTGGGAAAGATGTATAGCATGTGAGGGTTATGAAGGATGAAAACAGTAATGTGATGATAAGTTTGGAGGTAGTGTTAGAGATCCAAGGAGTACTTTGAGAAACTGATGAATAAGGAAAATGACAGAGACTAGGATAGAGGAAGAAGTGGTTAACAAAGAGGTAAATTGTGTCAGTAGAGAAGTGAAGATTGCACTGAGAAAGAATGAAAAAAGGTAAAGCAGTTGGGCCAGACGAGTTGCCAGTAGAAGTGGAAGTGCATGGAAAGATGTGGATAAAGTTTTTGACCAGACTGTTCAACAAATTATTAGTGGATGAACAGATTCCAGAAGAATGGGGAAAGTATGCTTATCCCAATATATAAGAACAAAGGGGATGCACAGTGCTATGGAAGCTACAGAGGAATAAAGCTGATGAGCTATATTGTGAAGAGATGGGAAAGAATTATTGAAGCCAGGCTAAGGGATAGAGTACAGATCAGTAAACAAAAATATGGTTGTATGCCAGGAAAGGGAACTACTGATGCCATGTATGCCTTAAAAATGTTGATGGAAAAGTACAGGAAAGGTCAAAGAGAGCATCATTGTGTATTTGTGGACATAGAGAAAGCTTACGACAGGATTCCAAGAGAAGAGTTGTGGTACTGTATAAGAAAATCAGGAATGACAGAAAAGTATGTGCAACTTGTACAGGATATATTTAAGGGAAGCAAAACAGTGGTGAGGTGTGCAGTAGGAACTACAGAAAGTTTCAAGGTCAAGGTCGGACTGCAATAGGGATCAGTGTTAAGTCTGTTTCTGTTTGCTGTGATCATGGATAGGCTAATGAATGAAGTAAGATTGTGATTTGTGAAGAGACCAGGGATAGAATGCTGGAGGTATGCATTGGAAAGAAAAGAAATTAAAGTAGGTTATCTATCTGTGTAAATGGAGGAAATGATAATCAGGACTATTTGTGTAAATGGAGAAAATGACAAAGAAACAGTGAAGATGGAGGACAAAAAAGTGCCAAGAGTAAAGGTACTATAAATCTTAAATTCCTTGATCAATGGTGCAAGACAGTGGTAGTCATGAGAAGGAAGAAGAGAATGCAGGAAGAATGGAATGGATGGAGAAAAGTATTGGAGTAATCTGTGACAAAAGGTTACCAGCTAGAGTAAAAGGAAAAGTGAACAGTTTAGTGGTGAGACCAGCAATGGTGTATGGACTTGAAATGTTGACGGTTACAAAGAAACAAGTAGAAGAAATGGAAGTACAAAGATGAAAATGTTGAGGTTTGCTATAGGAGTGACAAGAAAAGATAAGACTAGAAACAAGTACATTAGGAGTACAGTTAATGTAGAATGGTTAGGAATGAAGATGAGGGAAGGCAGGCTGAGGTGGTATGGACATGTCATGAGAAGAGACCAGGAATATGTAGCAAGAAAGGTGATAGAAATGGAATTACCAGGAAAGAGGAAAAGAGGGAAGCCAAGAAGAAGATTTCTGGAAGTAGCAAAGAAAAATATGGGGTAAGTTGGTGCAAGGGAGGAAATTGAAAACAGGATGCTGTGGAGGAACATCACATGCTGTGGCAACCCCTGATTAAAGGAAAAGGCCAAAAGAACAATACTCAACACTGCAGAAGAAGTTTTATTGCTTCCTAGTAAAGATAAAAAAAAACTTTTGGGATGATGGACCAGATGAAGAAGCATGTATGGTTTATCAAGTAGCAACCATATATACCCATGTATTAGCTGCCCCCATGTATAAGCTGCAACTTCTTTGAATGTTTAAAACCTCCCATCTCAATAGTGACCTATATATAAGATGCATTTTAATTTGACAATTTTAATAACTACAATAAATGTAAACTTATATTTGAAGAATTAAGAGGATTTGGAATTAATTTTTAAACAAGCTGCATAAAGATGAGAAACACCAGACTCGAGTTTTGCTCTCATTAGAGCTCATCAGTGATGCTTATCTCACCGCGAATCGAACTTATAACAGCTGCTTTGAGTCCATCTGTCATCCGGGATCTGTAGTCTAGTGGTATAGTAACCTGCGTGGAAGACTACAGGTCCCAGGTTCGATTTGCGGTGAGATAAGCATCACTGATGAGCTCTAATGAGAGCGAAACTCGAGTCTGGTGTTTCTCATCTTTATGCAGCTTGTTTAAAAAATAAATGTAAACATTCAACATAAAAAGACGCTATTTTAAATTACAAAAAACTAGTCTTATACAACAAATTGAATAAAATTTAAAGAATTTAACTTCTGAAACCTACGATTGTTACTAAGCTTTTTATGTGTACATGTAATTGTAGAAAGTCAAATTTCTGTAGAAAATTTTGGTAATTCTGAATACTCATGTATTAGCAGCATTCTGATTTTTGGACTACATTTAAGATAAAAAAAGTGTGACTAATACACAGGTATATACAGTATTTTTTTCTTAAATCAACCAAAATTGAATAGCAGCTCACACCTAATTTTTTAATTTTATGATGTGGCCTGCAAGTGCACTCCAATTCTGGAACTGATAAATCGTCCTGCATCAACTTCTAAAAACTGTGTTGGATCTATGAGTACCAAAAAAAATATTACACCTGTGAGTGGTTGGTTGAAATATTTTTCTCTTATATATGTTTATAACTAATATATAAAAAGCAAATTAAAAAAAGTCTGAAATAGATTCTGATTTGATTGTACTACATATATGTGTCAAAGTGTGGTAAGCAGTGTTTTGATGTTATCAAAACCAGTCAACGATGGGTTTTTCTGCTAGCAGAGATGAGCAAATCCAGAGTTGGATTATGGCACTTTTAAATTTTAAGACAAAAAATAATTTTTTGCAACAAATCATTTTTGATGTTTAAAATATTGTATTTCTTTGGCATTCACTTTGAGTTTATAAGATTTTTGTTCACTATTTGCTAGGTTTAGTTTATTACTTTTTAAATTTTAAGAAATTCCCAAAGCCTCCAAGATCAGTAACAGCAACAGTGAATGTACCCTGTTTATTGCTGCTCATACATGACATGCTTGTTGAGTCTTGCTTTTTTAATTAACAAACTTTCCTATAAACTGCTTATGCTTATAAAGCTGCCATATTAACAAAAAGACCATGAATAAATTTCAAATTTATTTGCTTCCTACATAACTATATAAAAGCAAATATATTAGTGTAAATATATATAAATTTACTGGAGTAAATAAAAACCTGGTTCACATGGATTACCAAAAAAGTCTTTGCATGTAAATTTTTGTCAACTTTTTCCTTTTGCTACTTGTGATGTAATGCCAAAACAGAGCTAGTTTAAGCTCTTTTATTAGCAGCATAAAAGCTGCTAGAAAGATTGAAAAATGCATACTAATTTTTATATACATGGTGTACAAAATTGCTTGCAAAAGTTAGTGCATGAAAAAATTTAATGAATTTAGTTCGTCGTCGTCGTCGTTTGAAGGGTATCCATTCCAGGTCAGACACAAACAGGACTGGGGCTGAGGGTTTATCCTTTTACTACCCCAGACTGCTGCACTGCCTGGATCAGATGCTGGCAGTGATGTCATTAAGCCAGCATTGAGTTTCGTCATCCAAAACCGTCAGACCTCATGCTCCATGTGGTGCCCGATGTATAGGGCATGCTGTTAGTACATGGTCTGCGGTTTGCTCAGAGGCACCACACTTGCAACTCGGTGAAGGAGCGAGATTCCATTTGTGCATGGACAAATGGAATCGCCCAACACCAATCTGCAGGTGGTTGAGCTTAACCCAAGCTGCTCATGGTAAGCCCATCCCAACAGGCCTGGCACCAGTCTCAGGCACAAAAGCACAGAGCCTGGAAGCATTTTCACAGTACTCCATTTCCATTTGTTTAATTTCTATCAATATCTGCTTGATGTAGCCATATGGCAACACACTGTAATTCTTTAATAAAAAAAACTAATTTGAAAGATGTTTTGTTATTTAAAACCTTATTATTAAAAAGTAAAAAGTAATTTTAATAAGCATCTTCATAATTCTGGCACAAAAAGGTTAAATTTTATGCGCTAGTATGGTCACACTGTAATATAAAAAAAACAATTTATTCAATCAGTCAAACAGTTATAAAAATCAAACTTAGATTTTATTCCATGATCAATCATCCATACCTTGCACAGTTTTAATTACACAATTCAATTTTTCATACCTTGCACAGTTCACAAATCGAAGCCAGTTGCTTTTTTTCTCATCAGATCCATCAACATAATGAGAGAAGTTTCCATTTTTATATATCTAACAATTAAAAATACAAGCATTGCTGGAAGTTTTAATTCATACTTAGTATATGCTATCAACAAATCTTTATAGGAATTGTGACAATTTGGCAACAAAATTACAGTGTCCTGATTTGGCAATAAATAGATTTCAACTTATAAAGTTTTGAACTGGGGTTGTGTGAAAAAGTTTGGGGGTCTGCCAGCAGCCAATGCCAAATTTTAAAAAAATGTACTCTCAATAAATGCAAATTTTACTGTAGTAAAAATTATTTCTAAACAACTTAAAATAGGACATTATGATAATAAACTGGCATTTTTGACATCAATATTTCTATTAAACAAAAATCTAGTTTAGACAACTAGATTTTTGTTTACCATCTACAAAGTGAATAGCTTAAAAAAGTCTTTACTCTGATTTATAGAAATGCTAAGGTCAAGAATGCTGGTTTATGATGATGATGACTTTTATTTGCATTTACTTTGTTTTCTAGGTGGTAACCGAGTTATTCCATTATGATACAACCAAATTTTATTTTTCCTGTCCTTTTTATATGCTGTCAATCTTTTGAAAAAAAATTTTTTTTTAAATCGGTCAACTACTTTTTGAGATATAAACTATTGGAATTTTTTTCTTGCTAGAAACTTGATTCAAATTTGATTTCAGCATTTTCAACAATGTAGAATCCAAAAATAGTATTGTTTTTTCAATTAATTATAAATAAAAAATTATGAGCTTTTAAAAAAATAATTTTGCATACAAAAAGCCTAAAAAGCTCTGTGGAAATCACGATATCAAAAAAAATTCTGGCAATAGTATACAGGGTGCGCACGGTATTTAGAATACAAAGTCAGACTTTCACAAAAAATCAATTTTCTCAAAAATGGGCAAACCAATTACAATGAAATTTTAACACATAATAGACTGATGTATAAAATTGCCTTTTGCATCAATTGCAGCTTCAATGCAACCTCGGAACCTTGAACAGGCCCTCACGATTTAGGCTTTCTTCATGGCCTTGAATTCCTTCTTAATCCGTTTGATCAATTCATCCTTTGTGTTGCATGGAATCTTGTTAGTGCATCTCTCAATTGAACCCCACACAAAAAAGTCCATCGGATTCAGGTTTGGCGAGTTTAGAGGCCAAACATGAGACAAGACAAAATCAACCAAGTTGTTGCTCAGCCAAAGTTGCGTTTTTCTTGATGTATGGCAGGGCTGTTGCCACACATGTGGCCTTCCATCAGCCACCTTACGTATCCAGGGCAGTTACGTGCATCTCCAAAACCTTTAGGTACTCTACTGTGTCGACCTTCAAGCCCTTCTGGAAGATGTACGGCGGCATGACGTGGCCTTCAAACAAAACCACTCCAAACACCATCACAGTGGCTGGAAACTTGGTCTGCATGACTTTTGGAACATCCTCAGAGCACACAGCCAAACAACGGTTGTTTTGGTTGTTTACCGCTTGATCCTGACAAAAATGTTTCTTGTCAGAGAAGAACCAAATCATGTTGCACTGCAGAGGATGTTTGAGTTTGTTGAGAAGCTTTTGACAGTGCTTCAATTGCTTCTCCTTGGCCTTGGCTGTCAGTAATTGGCCTTTTTTCATTTTGTAGGACTTGTACCTCAAGTTCTCTGACACACATCTTCGTATTAAGGCTTAAGACATCCTTATGTCTTTGGCAATTGTGCACATCGACTTGCCCAGATCTTTATCAATGGCATTTTTTAAACAGTTAATGAATTTGGCAGTTTTGTGGCAGTCAGACCTTCTTTGATGATCAGATCTTTTTGCCACAGCTTCATAATCACTTCCAGACTTTTCGAGTTGATTTCTGACTTTCCACACCCACGTCGTTGTCAGATCAAAGAACTTTACAGTGGTAGCATTGTTGTGTCTGGCGCGAATGGCAAACAACACAGCTTTCCTTTTCCATTCCTGTGCAAAGGTGAATTCTTTTCTCGGCTCCATTTTTATGGATGATGTACAGCATGGTGTAAACTGTCGAAAAAAATAAATTTTTTGCACGCGAATAGCTTGCGTGCTCACTGCATGCATTTTTCTGCAAATTCTAATTACTGTGTGCACCCTGTATGTTAACTGTAAAATAAGAAAATTAGAGAAATATATTTTCTGTCTCATTCAAATAATTTTCAAAATAAAAAGTTCATTTTTATAAAACATAATTCACATTTTGTCTGTTTTAACAACCAAAGTGCTTTTGAAGTCAAAAATTGTTAACCAATATTAAATTTCTAGATATTGAGTTGTAAAAAGTTTTTTGCTGCTACAAAACTTCACAGTAGCTATTAAAACGAAGCATTTCATTTAAAACTCTTTTGTTAAATAAGTAGCCTTAACAAACTTTTTGTAAAATAAGTTTTCAAAACAGCCATTTGTGAGGCTACTTATTGAACAAAAAAGTTTCAAATGAAATACTTGGTTTTAATAGCTAGTATATTGAGTCGTGTTTTAAATAGCATATGCAATTTTTGAGATTATAATAGTTTCATGACATAAAAATATATATATAATATTGCAAATACGTAAAGTTTTTAAATGTATTATTATTTTAGTATTTTTGTGTTACAAACACTTAATTGTTATAGAAAAGTTTAGAAATATTCAACATTCTTCATTGTTTATTAACCCAACATTTACAAGAAATTACACAAAAAACGTTTTTGGCTAATTTAAGCCTTCATCAGGTTTTACATTGAACATGAAGAATGGTGAATCTGCTATGGCTACTTTTTGCAATTGTTATAGAACTTATGGATTTAGAAAAGTAGGAGTAAAATTGTGATTAATTGTTTTACATGTTTACATCATCATTTGTACATTTTGCAAAAATTTCTATCAATCAATCAATTTATTTTGTCATCAAACAACTTTACCCAGTACAAAAATAAAAAATGCAAAAAAAAACAACAACTAAAAAAACTATGAATAGAAAATAGTAAACAAATAGTAACAGAACAGAAATTAATGAGTTGTTTGATAACGGGGAAGCTGCAAATGGACCTCCTCTCAGTCTTCAAGTCAAGCAGCCACCCTTCAAACTTAAAATCAAAAACATATGAGGTAAAAGACAAATGCAACAACATCCAGATGTTACAGGAGAATGATAGCCAGTGAGATTAGAAATTAGTCGAATTATAAGATCGTAACAAACACGATTTTAATTTAATCTTGAAAGAAGTTTTTGAATTGTTTGCAGAATGGAGTTCCATATTTTAATCCCTTGATATTTAATACCTTTTTGCATTCTGTTATTACGATATAATGGTTTGTACAAATTATATGGGTTTAATGAAGTTCTTGTTGAATGGTTGGACGCATCACATGATTTATTAAATAATCGGAAAGGAAAGAGGAAGCTTACTATTCATATAGTCATGGACTAGTTTAACAGTTTCAAATTTATATAAATCTAAAAGTTGTAATATTTTTAGTTTTGCATAGAAATGTGTTGAACTCTCTAAAAAATGCCCTCCACCTATCAGTTTCACTGCTTTATTTTGAATAGAAGCAAGTTTGTGCAAGTAAGTGGGAAAGGTGAAACCCCATGCCACCAGTCCATAAAGTAATTGAGGATGAAAAAGTGAATAATATAATTTGAAAACAGCATTATGGGGCAGAACATGCTTTAATTTACATAGGATACCAACAGCCCTGAAGAGCTTATTGGTTACAACAATATCCTTGTTACAAACAGACATCACCAATTCAGCAAACTTGCATGATTGCACTAGCTGGAAGACCATCCCCTCCCTCACATTGATCATTTACTTTGCTCACTGCCCTCAGTATAAAACACAAGACCAAAACAATTCCATCTCACTAAACAACCATAGTAAAATGTACCTATGGTGAAATTTACCGTGGTAGAATTTGCTGGTCACCCCTAAAACACCTAGTGTCACTTTCCATCAAATACCTCACAAATATGTACAACACTGCCTCCAACACTTACACAATATTGCATCTTGGAAAAGGTGCCTAAACCATTTCCATTTTAAAACCAAACAAGGACCCCAACATTGGCATAAGTTACCCATCCAAATTACTTTTATAACCCATTGCCAAAGCACTATTACTATGCATAACATAAGAAAATATTCCAGTTATTTCTCATCAATATGGATTCAAATATAAGCACTCAACATACACTGCTTTACATAACATCTGCCAACAAATCACAAATGGTTTTAACAATCCAAGGCAGCATCACACTGTAGCAGCAGTTTTGGACAAGAGCAAGGCATTTGATACAGTGAACAAAAACAAACTTATACCAACAAACATTCCTAACACCATCATTAAGTTCATAGCCAACTAAATTTAAAGGACAACAAGCATGCACCCAATACAATAACATTTTCTCAAAATTCAAATAAATCAACATCTGGAATACCACAGGGTGGAATTCAGTCTCCAACATTATTAAATATTTATATCTCTGAAATTACTCTGCTCCCAAAAGATGTACAAAGCTCAACATAAGCCGATGACATAACAATTGCAGCATCTTACACCAATTACCATTTAAGGACCAACAACTCATCTAGCAATGCTTTTATAAAGTATTACACTTTTTACACCAGACCCACCTGAATATGGCAACTCTATAACTTAAATTTAAACAATCAATCACTACCAACAACAAAACACCCAAAAACTTTTGGAATTTATTTTTTGACCCAAAACTAACATTTTCACAATTCATAAATCTCACTCTCATTAAAGCAAAACAAACGCTTAACATTCTCAAAGTACTTACTTCAAATAAATGGAGTAAATAAAACAAACTAATCATCTCTACATTTAAAGCTGTCACTTGCCTCATTTTGGAATAAGCAAACACCATATGGAACCCTATCAGATCAAACATTAACATCAAGAATCTGCAAACCATTCAAAATACAGCTTTGTTCATTGCTACTGGCTGTACATGAGGCACAAACATTCAAGGCCTGCAGCTGCAAGGCAAAACGAGTGTCCTACCAATGGGCACCCATCTCAAACTTCAAGCTACCCATTTTTAACAAATGATTCAAACTCAAACACACTCTTTACAAGACCTTAATGCACATTTAGATCCACGAATTAATTAAGTGACTTTTAAATGTAAAAAAATAAATTGTTTGGAGCTGGAGCCAGAAAAAATTTTGATGGCTCTGGCTCCAGCTCCAGCTCCTCCAAAATTGGCTGGCTCTATGGCTCTGGGCTCCAGCTCCCCAGCCCTGGTTACAATATTAATACCAGTATTCACAAAAACAAAAAAAAAGAAGTTTTACAATACATAACTTCTGATATTACTAAACAAATGTCTTTTTTATCCTGATTATTTTTCAAGGTAAAAGGATATGCTAAAAAGTCTAAAGTTTAAGCTACAATTCAATTGAATTACTGGTAGAAACTTTAAAGAAACAACTAATTTAAATTTTAACAATGCTTAATTAATCATCTTGAAAACTACAAGAAAAACCAGCACATCAAACAAATTGTACTAAAAATGAAGTTGGAAAAGATGACAAAAACTTTGAATAAAGGTTTTATGAGCACAGCAAAAACTGAACAATGAAGGTAAAATGAAGGTAAAATGAAAAGAAAATGTAACAACTATTTAGTAAAACAAGCTAATGCTATAGAAAAGAATGTATTCGGTGTGAGTGTGTCTAAGAATTCACAAGCACACAGCAACAGTTGATGTTTAATTTAAAGAAACTATGTATTGCATATAAAAATACAATAAAACAGCAGTGTCAAAATGATTATTTCTAAAACCCTTTGTCTTAAATTGTATGTTGCTTGGCATGGTGTTGTGCTGATACTTGGCTACAGTTAGTTATTTATGTAATGTGTGATCACAGCACTATAATTCAAAGCTTTTAGCTGAAGATTATTATTTTATAATCTTCACCTAAAAGCTTCAGCTAAAAGCTTTGAATTATAGTGCTGTGATCACACATTACATAAATAACTAACTGTAGCCAAGTAATTATTACAATGATTATAAGGATTTAATTGTTAAAATCATTAAAAATATAAGATAGAACTCACAATGTAATTTGAAAAAGTTAATTAACTGTATAGAAGTCTTTTGGAAGTCTCTTAATTAATTCTATTGTTTGCAGTCTCTGTTTTATGAAGATGTTTCCCGTGAAAATGATTGTGCTTATCGGCAGATCTCATGCAATGATTCTAATAAAACTTGATTGGTTCACTTGCACATGGCAAGCACACTGTAAATCGAGATCTTGGTAAATTTATATTCTTTCAGTCATTTGGTGATCCAGTGGTTCGATGATTTGGTTCAGTGTTGTAGTTTTGAAGAGTGAGTTTGTAGATCACAAGTGAAACTTGGAAAAAATTTGTTTTGTGATTGCACTGGTTGGCTTTATTGTCTGGCTGCATTGTCAAGAAATAACTGTTGTTGTTGGCTTGTGGAAGCCTGTGATAATTTAATAGATCAAAATTTCAAACTTAATATATACAGTATAAAACCATAAGACCTGTATAAAAGCCAGCAATGTGATTGGGGAAAGCTTGAATAGCTTTGCTGTAGTTCAAGAATTTGAAGAGAAGAGAGGGATTTGCTATGCAGTCTACTATAAGCTTTTTAAAATTACCACTAATAAACAGTTTTTGCTTGCATTGCTTTTAATAAATTTTGTTTGCTTATTATTGCCTTAGTTACCTTGGAAAATTTAATAAATCCTTACCACCAGATATTATTTTAAACAATTCTGCATTTTCATAGAACAAAAATTAAAGAAATCTCTTCTTGTAATATCCATTTTTTTAACTGCTCAATGTTGTTTAGCAAGAATAGAAAATCTTTGACACCTGACATTATTTTGAACAATTACTTATTTTCATTGAAAGAACAAAAATTAGTTTTGGAGATATTCTTTTCGAACTGCTTAAAGTACATAAAGCAAACCCTGATACTTACATGACACAATCCCACTATACTTAACACACACCATGCCACTAATCACCTTTTTAACTCTAGCCAAATACCAACACAACACCAGTCTAAAGTCTGTAAAAAACACCATTGGAAGAAGCAGAAGGAATTTAAGAGTGGAAATCTGGATTGGCTTCTTTGAGGGGTAAGGAATGGCTACTCCAAGATATTCTTTGAGAAGGAAGGCCATACTAATTAATTGTATGTAATTGATTAGCTGTTTGCTTTCTATAATACTAACCCTTGTGCTTTGCCAAGATAATTGAATTACATCTTATTAACCGAAAACATATAATATGAACAAATTGAACAATAAAGTTAGAAAAGTCATTATAAGAACTTCAGGTTACAAAAATTAAAGATCTGGTGCTATACAACCAAAATAACATTTAATTTAATAAGCTGTTGGATTGATTCAGCAATGGTGTTTTCAAATATGCAAACACTATATGGAGCTTTATCATATCAAAAAATAACATCAAGAAATTGCAAACTATTCAAAACAAAGCTTTGTGAATTGCTATTGGCTGCACACGAGATACAAACACTCAACACCTTTATCACGAAACCAAAGTTCTTCCAATGACACCCATCTCAAGTTTCATGCTACTCAACTTAAATTAAAAAATTGACTCAAACACAAACATACCTTTTACATGATATTAATGCATACTCAGATCCAACTAGAAAGATAACAAGCAGACTAACATCATCACCTCAGAACCTGACATAACACGTGAGAAATGTAGAGAAAACCTCAAACATATTAACACTACAAAATCATACCCTATGACATATACTCATCAGAACACATTCCACAATGCCCACTATGCTTGACACACACACACAAACAAACAAACACATGACACTAATCACCTTTTTAACTGTAGCCAAGTCCCAACACAACTAGTCGGCGTAAAAAGCGTTTAGAAGCAGCAGAAGTAATTCAAGAGTGGGAATCTTGATTGGCTTCTTTGAGGAGTTAGGATGACTACTTGGAGGACTGTCTAGGAGGAGGGGCAACAACAACAACAACAATATTGATTCAGCTAGATCTACTGATATATTGATTAAAAAATATATTTTAACAATAACAAAGTGTTTGAAACTACAGAACTTCACCAAAAAAATAAAATACAACCTACTTTCCACCTCTTAATTATGCAATTGCATTTAAGTACCATGACAATTGAAGTTTAACTTGATAATGAAAAATCACACTGCTTACTTCCCAAGCATTTCCTCCATTTATGGTAAGACGTAGCTTTGGTAATGGATTTTCATAGACCTTAACTCCTTTGTATGGGCCAAATACTGAATTTTTTTCAAAACTTTTTTTTGTCCATGCACCCATTTCACCAATTCTGGTTTTAGAAGGTTTAATGCTTACTCCTTCAGGACATGTTTGACAATCATAAGCACAAAATCCCTGAAAAACAATATCGTTAACATCAAAACAACTTTTAAATAAGACATTTCTCACTGGTTTGGTTTTTTTCTCTTGTATTTCAGAAAACATTTTATGTGTAAAACACTCTTTTTTTTAATGAACTAATATATGTATAGATATCTATAAAAAAGCAATTTTATGGTTAAGTTTTTCTATATATAATTTAAATCTGCAATTTTAAAGTAGGTTTTTGACATAGTGTATAAAAACAAAGACATTAAACTGGAATCAACAGTGCAATAAACACATTCATAAGTTTTGAATACAGAAATGTTTTATAAGTACCAATGAACAAGACAAAATGTGTTTTACAATACCTATTTTTTTATTACATTATAGCTTAAAACAAGAAAGATTCCAGTTAAAAGATAATTACTAGAATAAGTTGAAAGCAAATTGCTTTAGATCACAATAGTTTACTGTATTTAGCTATGTTATCCTTTGAAAATTACTCTTTCAGATTTTTGGTTCAGATCTCATGTATTTTTCTAACAAATCAAAATGATACCCAAAACAAAACTGAATATTCTTGCTGGTGTTCTTGGAAGTAAATTACAATTATTAGTTACAGCAAGTGATTTACAACCAATGCATATGAGAATTAACAATCTTTTATTTAAAAGTGTAGCTGTAGTGTCCTGACGAGTCCTAATAAAGACGAAACAGGTCTGTTGGCACTTGCTTGTTGATTGACTTGACCATTCTTACTTATGTTTGTAATGGGAACTGCAGGGTTTTGCTTGTCTTAACCCATATCTGTGTTAGCTAACTCGATGTGGTTAGCATATCGGAACCACCGCCAGTATGCTCTTCCGGCTTAGCAGTGTCTTTTGCAGTTGCGCTGGTGGAACATTGTTTTCTTTGTACTACCTACCCAGCGTTCAGGTCCACAACTAGATGTTTGAGGTGTAAAAACCACAAACAGAAAGTTGTGCCAGCTGTTTAAGTTTTCAACTTTTTCAGCTGGGGTCAACAACAAGCTGTAGTGTCCTGACAAGTCCTAATAAAGACAAAACAGGTCTGTCGGCACTTGCTTGTTGATTGACTTGACCATTCTTACTTATGTTTGTAATGGGAACTGCAGGGTTTTGCTTGTCTTAACCCGTATCTGTGTTAGCTAACTCGATGTGGTTAGCATATCGGAACCGCTGCCAGTATGCTCTTCTGGCTTAGCGGTGTCTTTTGCAGTTGCGCTGGTGGAACATTATTTTCTTTGTACTACCTACCCAGCATTCAGGTCCACAACTAGATGTTTGAGGTGTAAAAACCACAAACAGAAAGTTGTGCCAGCTGTTTAAGTTTTCAACTTTTTCAGCTGGGGTCAACAACAAGCTGTAGTGTCCTGACAAGTCCTAATAAGGACGAAACAGGTTTGTCGGCACTTGCTTGTTGATTGACTTGACCATTCTTACTTATGTTTGTAATGGGAACTGCAGGGTTTTGCTTGTCTTAACCCGTATCTGTGTTAGCTAACTTGATGTGGTTAGCATATCGGAACCGCCACCAGTATGCTCTTCCGGCTTAGCAGTGTCTTTTGCAGTTGTGCTGGTGGAACATTGTTTTCTTTGTACTGCCTACCCAGCGTTCAGGTCCACAACTAGATGCTTGAGGTGTAAAAACCACAAACAGAAAGTTGTGCCAGCTGTTTAAGTTTTCGACTTTTTCAGCTGGGGTCAACAACAAGCTGAAGTGTCCTGACGAGTCCTAATAAGAACGAAACAGGTCTGTCGGCACTTGCTTGTTGATTGACTTGACCATTCTTACTTATGTTTGTAATCTTTTATTTGTTAATTTGACACAATACGACATAGTATTTCTAAAAATTTAAGTATATAAATATTGGCACTGATGTTCTCAAAATTATGCTTTTTATGGTAAGAGTGAAGCAAATTGTCCAACTGGGTCTGGTGGACATGCTTTATCATTCTATGACTACTAGTCAGATAAGATACTGTATAAACAACTTGGTGTAATGCCAACAACATTAACAAAAATTTAACAAATTGCCAATAAGTTCAAAATAATGATACATGGAATATAATCAAAGACAGGGTGAAAGATGCAATGTGTATTAATTATTTAATGACAGTGGAAGAAATACACCAACTGTTTTATGTTTAAATACTAAAAAAACTTGCTTTGCTAAAGCTTTGCCCATTTCTTTTCAAACAATTTTATAGACATTAACAACAAAAACCACAAGCAATTCAGCTTATTTTCCATCATTTGGTAGACTAGATTATTTCAAATAGAAATAATGCCTCAAATACAAGCAACCAAATGTTTGAAATAAAATTTCTTCAAAAACTAAAGATTTAAATACTTAAGAAAAATTCCAAAATGAATTGAAATATCATATCTTAGCATGTGGCCTACATACGTTTAACATTAAGTATTGTTCTATGGTTCTGTTGGTTTTCTTTGTTGTTGCAAACATGAAAGTACAACCAAATTTAATTCTAGAACCAAGCATAAGAAGAATGGCAAGCCACCTCAGAATCAATCAAATTATATGCTTTAATCCTTTGATTCTATTTAATCAGAGTTTTGATACAAGACAATTAGTTGTTCTGATATAAGATATTTCAAATTAGTATGCATACAAGACATTCCAATATTTTTATTAATTTCAAGCAGATAGCAATATCTTGGCATCTCCAGAAGCAGGTCAGGGTAATTGCTTAGTCTATGTATTGGTGTGTCTGTTGCTTTCCTGTGAGTCAAGAGAATAAATATAGAAAAAAAATAAATAATACATAAGAAGAGTGGTGAGCTACCTCAGAATCAATGAAACTTATTTGCTTTAATCCTTTGATTCAGTTCTGATACAAGATATCTAATATATTGGCTTAAAGGCCACACCCAAGTCACCAGTTACTAAAATGATTTTTAACCCATGGTAGAATTTCAATGAGTTTCTTTGCCTGTTCAATCCATTAGGATCACCAGTGTCTTGAACTCAGGGATGGGATGTTGGCAAAAAAATATGCTGACACTAACTCAAGTCATTAATTTAAACTAGAAATTAATTTAAATGATTAATTCATCTAAAAAACTGTTAATTAATCAATAATTATATATCAGAATTTTCAAAAATAATTGAGGAAAAATTTTTGCTAACACTGACACCACCATCACTTAAAAGTGCCAACACCAACACCTCAGCTCTGCTTGCACTCCCACCCTTGATTGAGTAATGCATCCTTGTGACCTGTAAATGTAGAATCTTATAAAAAATTTTAAAAAGATAATATAACCAATGGTAAAAAAGGTTTTAAATGTATATTTGTAACTTTTTAAATGTTTATTTTTATTTTTTTTATTTTATATACAACACTATGGTGTGAACATCAACACCTAAGCACTCTAACAAGCAAGGAGAGACAAGATATACAGCAAGAAAATATAACAAAATATGCTTAAAACAATTATGCATACTAGTAAATGAAAAGCAATAGGAAAACAAAACAAAACAAGCCAAATAATAATAAAATATTATATATTTTTTTAGTGTATGTTATTAGTATTTTTAATGTATGTATATGTTTTTGGATCATTAATGTTGATACACAGGTGCAATGATCACGCAACATTTTTTTTGCATGTTATAACATACATCGTTTAATAGCTGACTCCTCATTTAAAACTCTTGCTTTGTTTTGTTTTCAATTACCGGTTGTTCTTTTGGATGCAAATAAAAACAAGCTTCTACTTACTACTACTACTACTATTACTATTTAGTCAAATCACATATATTCACTGTCTATTATAGAATACAATACAAGATTTGTTTAATTGTTTACATGGTTTGGCAACCATCATATTTATAATGTTTGCTAACATAGAACATCAATCAAAATTATAAAGCCTTTAAAAAGTTTCTCTTTTTTTTGCATGTTGGTTAAACTAGAGAGTTGAACCTTTATAGATGTGTTTTGTTTATGCTGGAAAGCATTTTCATACAACTACATCATTGATGTTATTAGAGTTGAAACAAGATTATGTTGATCACGTTTGCAATCAACATGGCTGCGTACAAAAGACGTATAAAAAATGTGAGACCTTTGGATTAATGCATTATCAGTCTAATTATTTCATACTTTGCAATTAATTTCTAAATGCAATTTTAAAGTCAAAATCTAGCTTTTACACCTCTAATCAAAAATACTAGCAAAGTAAAACAAGCATGTCGGAGAAAACAAGCTTTAAAGTTGCGGGAATCCCCCAAACCGACACAGTTAATGACATTGAAAAGTAGGGGAAGTGTGGGACCTATGGAACGATTTTTTTTAAACGGTTGTAACTTTTATATTTTAACTAAAAATTGCTTGAAAATTGGTCTGCATGTTGTGATTAGGTAGCTTTGCATTGGGATAAAATGGTTTAGCTGTGTGGTAATTGGTTGCCAAGTTACAAGCAATTATTAAATTTTTACATTTCGTTCCATAGGTCCCACAGGGGTGGTCCCACAGGGGTGGGACCTATGGAACACCGTCTGGGACCTATGGAACACTTCTTACAAAGCTATCAAACGTTGTTTTTTTTACATTAACTTCAAATAAACACAAAAATATACATAAACAAACATAAAAATTACACATATGATAAATCAACGTTAAATTTTATCACCCCACATAACCGTTTAGTTTGAGCAGCTGCATGAGGTAGGGGCAAAATTTTTTCAATATCTTTTTTGCCAATGGAGGCTAGGTCTTCCATTTCTGGAAAGACAAATCCATTTTTAATTTTTCTTGATCTCCCCAGAAAACTGATTTTGAAGTCTTCATCTTCATCTGGTCCACTAACCAGCTTTCCAATAAACTTTTTACAATTTCCAGCTGCAGTGTGCACATTAGCAATAACAAAATTGCCACATTTGAGTATGACAAGCGTGTCAGTTTGTGAAACAAGGCTGGAATCACCATCAAACAGACTGGCATTACTTTCTGAATCAGCAAATACCTCTTCTTCATCAGTTGAACTATATCTCCTGATTGCTGAGGGAAAAGTCTTTTTTTTACAGTTGTCCGTGTGATGATGGCAGAAGAAACTCTCTTGCGGCGCCGAATTTTTCGTGGCCTTGCTTTCGGTAGTGGGGCGATTGATTCAATTAAAGAGGTTTCAGGGACTGCTTCCAGGCTACAGCCTGGGTTTGATGACGCTGGGTTAGATGTAGATTGAACAGCAGCTTCAGTGGTGTCAAGCACACTTGCGTCGATGTTTGTCTCGCCTGAATAAACGTTTTGCACCTGATCAGTTACTGTGGAAGGTAAAAATTCATCCTCTGTAAAAATTTCTGAATTGAAGGGAAATATTCCAGTCCGCCTGAATGAAGAGGTAATATTTTCCAAGGTGCAGGATTTAACAAAAGCTTTATTAGACAATCCAGCAACATAATATAAAGACAGTGTTTCCCCATGATGTGACAGATGCCATTCATTACAAAATGAGCTGTAGAATTTCTTGAAGGCTCCAAATACACCCACATCTAAAGGTTGCAGTTTGTGGCTGCAATGAGGCGGCAGGGTAAGCAGATCTAAGCCATGGTTTTTAGCCAGCTCAACACCCTCTAAAGTTATATGGCTGTTATGATTATCCATGATCAGCACTCCCGGTTGATCTTTGGATACTGTCATATTGTCAATAAAATGTTTCAAGACTTGTGGGAAAATGTCTTGTTTCATCTATCCTGATGGATTGGCCAAACCAAGACTACCAGCAGGAGCACCGCGCAACATGTGGCTTGCAAATCGAACCCTGGGAAATATGAATGCTGGCGGTAGAGCCATTACAGTAGCACTGACACAGCAACACATTGTAATGTTTAAACCACGTTCCCCTGATCTTATTTGGCCAACTTGCTTGGTACCAGTTCTACATAAAATATTTCTGGAATTGGGAACTGTGTTAATTCCAGTCTCATCAAGATTCCAAATTCTGGTTGGAGGGATGTTTGAATTGCTAAAAATACTTTTGAAGTTGTCAAAAAAAGCATGAAAATTGAAAGGATTGAATGCCATGGCTCTGGCAAGGCTTGTACTTTCAGGTTTTCTCAAACTTAAATCTCCCATTCGCTTACGAAAGCCTTTTAGCCAATCTTCACCAGCAATTTTTTTTCATTCCATGAATTAGGAATTTTTTATTTTTTTATTTTTGCATATTCATAAGCAAGTTTTTTGACTTTAATTTTGTCAAGACCATAAAACAGCTTTGAAAGTTTAATGATGTAATTCTTTAATGCATGTTCTTCATCTTCTGTAAAAATCTATAAAAATACAAACAGTAATTAGCCTATTAACTGGATATGAAAAACTAGGTTAATAAATTCCTTATTTAATAATCTATAGTTAGGTTATTAAAAATTAACTAGGTTCTTAAATAAAGTATTAAATTAGGTTATTAAATTCTTTATTTAATAACCTAGTTTTTCATTAGGTTACATTTCATTCTTAAATCTTAATTAGGCTTAGATCAAACCATTAGCCTAACTGACAAAATTTGTTAGTCTCTTTGTCAGTATAGGCCTAGGTTAGAAGCATAAAACTTTACCCAACAAAAATTTACTTACTTGAGTTGTAGTCATAGACATTTTCTTAACTTCAGTGTTTCCTGGATGCATCTTTTTCTTATAACGGTGCAAAGTACCTATAGGTATTCTGTAAACTTTCGAAGCTTTTCTGAAACTGAGTTCATTAGTAAGAACACCTTTCAAAGCTTTATTTAGGTCCTCTTCACTAAACAAACCCTTATTCGATAATCTAGATTTAAATGTAGGCATGACCTGAAATACAAGGGACCTATGGAACGCCATGTTCCAAAGGTCCCACATAGTTATAATTAATGGAAAATAGCTTTTAGTTCATACACACTACACTTTGACAACTAAAACTTTTGATCAACTGATAGCTAGATAAGTAGTCTTTTCAAAGAAACCAACATTAATAGTTTTAGTAACTTCAAGAAACTGTAAAATTCTTACAAAGATTAACCTAAAAAGGACATTTTTTACCCCAAAAATCAAAAACCAGCTTTACTGCCTTCTAAACTAGCAGTTCCACGAATTTTAATTTTGGAATAAGCATGTCTTACAAAAGTGTGTTTCCAAATGCAAAAATTTCAAAAAATCCGTTTTCCGTTTTCAAATAAATCCGGTGTTCCATAGGTCCCACCGTTCCATCGGTCCCACACTTCCCCTAAATGAGATTCAAAAGTTTTATCAAACGAAATTAGTATGAAAAAAATCTTGTGTTAATTTTTTTGATGACGTGTCTGTATTTTAAAAAATCTGTTACTAGTTGTACATTGGCCTACTTTAACCAAAGTGTCCAACCGTTTACAATATAAAGTGGTTAACGCACCGGACTGATGATCAACATGGTCTCGGTTCAAAACCCACCTATGAAAAGGAATCTAATCACTCTCTCCCTTTCCTTGACGTGTTAGTAGAAAGGCATGATTCAGAATTTCTAACTTCAGTATATAGGAAACCTACCTTCACTGGCCAATATCTACGTTGGAACTCTTTCAGTCCCCAGAAACGGAAAATCAATCTAATTGGTACTCTCGTTCACAGAGCTTTTATGATTTGTTCTAAAAGCAAACTGAACCAAGAGCTTGGCAAAATTCGTTCAATTCTTTTGGAAAATGGCTACCCGGAACATGTAATCAATTCGGCTTTCAAGCGAAAACTTCAACAAATAAATTCTAACCCGGTCCACACAGTAAAAAAGTGCCCTGTCTACCTACACATCCCATGGATTAGAAACGTCTCGATGAGGTTCAAAAAGCAGATTACGTCTGCTGTGAAACGCTGCTTTTTCTCCGTCGAACCACGTGTTATTTTCAACACCCGACAGCTCCTTCCAGCGATTAAGAAAGACGTGTTACCTTCCCATCATCACAGCAATGTTATTTACCAGTTTTTGTGCCACTGCGATAGTCGGTACGTTGGTCGCACGTCTCAACGGCTAGAAGAGCGAATTAAACAACACGTTCCTAAATCCATCACCAATCCTCGTACCTCGGCCAACCGCCAAAGTCTTTCCCGCTCTTGCAAAAACAACATACGCTCACAACAATTTCACGAATCCGCCATTGGTCAACATCTTCTTGATAACGCCCAATGTGCCCTCCATTACAGCAACGAAAAATTTTCTATTCTCGCTCGAGGTCGCTCTTCCTTTCACCTTTCTGCTCTTGAAGCGACTTTCATTGAATCTCTCAATCCCCTTCTGTGTAAGCAAAAAGAATTCGTATACTCTTTGAAAATTTCTTAATCTTTTCTCTCATTGGTTGACTCTTTCAGCCAATGAGAACTCTACTTTCTTCCTTTATAAATTAGTTCGGTTTCAATTCTGCTTCATTCTGACGATTTCCCCTGAAGAGTGTCAGATGAAAAGCTTTGGGAAGAAAAATCTTTTACTTCAAGCAATCTTCAAATTCTGTACCACCAAATGTTTAAAGAAAAAAAAACAAAAAAAAACAACAAAAGCAAGATTCAATTTCGGTTCAGGCTTAGCAAATTTTGTGTTTTAGGGTTCAGTTCCTGTTTGGGTTCAAAGAAAATTTTAGTGGTTAAAACGGACTTTTGATTCGGGTTTGAAATCCCTTATAAAGTATTTTTTTCTGTCCTTTTTTTCCAAATTGAAATGGCGATAATGTCTCTATTGCCCAAAATATATAAAACTATATTTGCAGCCCAATGATATTTTATGGGCGTCAACTAGCATGTTTTTGCAGGACCATGGTAAACAGTTGAATATTGAAAACTTCTTTAATTAAGATTATTTTTGATAAGTCTTGTTTATAAAATTATCCTTTTAAGAAGGCCGAGGGTTTATCCTTTTACTATCCCAGACTGCTGCCCTGCCTGGATCAGATGCTGGCAGTGATGTTATTAAGCCAGCATCGAGTTTCGTCATCCAAAACCGTCAGACCTCGTGCTCCATGCGGTGCCCGATGTATAGGGCACGCTGTTAGTACATGGTCTGCGGTTTACTCAGAGGCGCCATACTCGCAATTCGGTGAAGGAGCGAGACCCCATTTGTGCATGGACGAATGGAATCGCCCAACACCAGTCCGCAGGCGGTTGAGCCTAACCCAAGCTGCTCGGGGTAAGCCCATCCCAACAGGCCTGACACTGGTCCCGGGCACAAAAGCACGGAGCCTGGAAGCACTTTCACAGTACTCCGCGTTCCATTTGTGATTTGTCCATTCAAAGGCGCGGATGCCAAGTCTGGCAAGATTGTCCAAGAGATTCCGCGCAGCTGGCACAAACGGGCGTCTGGATCTTAGTCTCACTTGGCGAGTATCTGAGGACCCACTTAAAAGACCATGCAAGATATGATCGGGGTCCAGAGATCCACGGTAAGCCAAGGAGAGTGTCGCTCCCAGTCGGCGAAGCTCAGCTGGCTGGATGCCCGAAAGTACAGGTAGGTGGTCCGTTGGAGTGGGACGCAGGCATCCAGTAACTATGTGCAAGGCGTCATTCAAGACACTGTCAATGAGGCGAGTGTGAGCACTGCGACACCAAACTGGCGCACAGTACTCAGCTGTTGAGTAGACTAGAGACAAGGTGGCTATGCGTAGTGTTTTAGCACCAGCACCCCATCCCGAGCCCACGAGTCGCCTTAGCAGTGTGACGCGCGATGATAGTTTTTTGCGCAATTCCACTAAATGGTGACGAAACGTGAGCGATCTGTCCAGTTTTACCCCAAGGTATGTAGGGGTTCGACAGAACGGTAAAAGTCTACTATTGTTGTAGACCTTTAGCTCACGTTTGGCCTCTCGGTTATTTAAGTGAAAGGCTGTCGTCACCGTCTTAGTGTGACTGAGCTTCAACCTCCAAGTCTGGAGATACGCTGACAGTGTGGACATGTCTTGGCTTAAGGTCCCCTCCAAGTCCTTCCAGTTTCCAGAAGAGTGCAGCAATGCTAAATCATCAGCATAAGCAAACTTTCTGGAAATCATGGAAGGAAGATCGTACGTATAGATGTTAAATAGGAGGGGAGCCAAGACCGATCCCTGAGGAACGCCGTTTTTAAGACGGCGTAGCCTGCTTTGCTTGCTGTCACCGGTGGTAAGGGTGAAACTTCGATTTCGGACAAGCTCCATGATCATTTTGACCATGTGCTTATCTGGAAGTAGTCTCAGCAGCTTGCAGGTAAGGCCACGGTGCCAGACAGTGTCATAAGCAGCTGTCAGATCGACAAATACGGCACCGGCCTTCTTTTTAGCCTCGAAAGAATCCTCGATGTTCTGGGTTAGCAGAACAACTTGATCTACGGTTGACTTCCCGCGTCGGAACCCAGCCTGCTCTTTAGGGAGCAGTGGATCGATTAATGGTTCAACGCGGGCGTAGATAAGCCTCTCGAGGATCTTGTAGCGGACACAGAGCAGAGATATCGGTCGATAACTCTTTGGATCCCCCACGGGCTTTCCTGGTTTTGGGATCGCGACCACAAGCGCTCTTCTCCAGATCTTGGGAATTTTGAGTCGGCGTAAACAGGAAGAAAGGAAGTCATGTAACCAGGACTTCAAAGCAGCTCCAGCATGGAGTATAAGCTCGGGGCAGATGGAATCAGGACCCGGAGCTTTACCTGGTTTTAAGTGCTGAAGGGCAGCAGTAAATTCTCTCTGTGAAAAATTGTCAGAGATATTTACTGTGTCTGGTGTTGTGGCCCTCCAAAGGTCAGACACTTCTTGAAAGACAAGTCGAGATGACTTGCGATCAACAGCCTCGTATTTCCCATTTCTAACCAGCTGAGATGCAATAGCATCGGCTGAAACGGGACAGTGACGAGGAGAGTGTCGTGACCTACCAGTAAGGTTGTTCAAAATACTCCACGCTTTTCGACTAGAGTGTGAGAAGTCAATGCTCCGAACTGCCTCGGACCATCGATCCCTCCGCTTTCTATCAAGCTTGGCAAGCAGAGCTGTAGCAGCCAAACTTGAGTCGTCTCCCTGAGGAGACTGCAGAAAGGTTTTATAGAGGCATTCACACTCTGCATCCCAACACGGAATATAGTTATTTCGATACCCGCGTGGGATAGTCTTTTTGGCTGCTTTCTTAATGGTGTTACAGAAGTCCTGGTAAGCCGCATCCACATCAAGTGAATCAGGCGGCAACAAAGTCTTTGCGAATTTATTCATCAAAGCAATGTAGTGACTCCAATTGGCCTTGCTGAAGTTCCATCGCTTAACAGGCATGCTTGGCACTGCCATAGCAAACCTTGGTGGTGTAATAAGCGAGGGTCGATGTTGTGACCTGGGAAACTTCTCAAGGACACGTCTATCCGGTAAGCAACTGTTTGGACCTACGCTAGCGAAAGCTAGGTCTGGATTGGTGCCAGTGTTCCAGCGGCCGGAATAAAAACTGGCAGCGTCCTTGGCATTATATAGCAGGGCAAGACAATTAATACTTGCCCAGCCAGCCAAGCACTCACCGTCCGGACTGTTGTCATCATAACCCCAGTCAGCATGACGACAGTTAAAATCGCCAGCGTACAGACAGGGGTGAGGAAACACTGGGAGATCCAGGGTTCGCAATCGCGTTGGCGGTGGTTTGTAGACGTTGACTATTTTATAGCCATCAACGTCCACACACAACCACTCGATCTCCGATGTCGGTGGAGATTGGTCCAAAAGCATGTATCTCAGTCGCTCGTGGACAAACGTGGCAAGGCCATGCTTCCTGCTTAAAGAAGACCCAGCGAGTTGGTAGTGTGGTAGTACCAACTTCTCTGCATCAGTGCAGTGGGTCTCCTGCAGTAGGATGACGAGTGCCTCAGACTGCATAGCGAGGTGATGAAGAACATTCATCTTGCTTGCAGTGAGGCCTTCGATGTTCAGCTGAAGAATAGTGGGTCTTCGGAACTTGTTGGCAATGTGCCCTGAAAAGAGCAGTTTTATCCTGACATTGCCCCGTCCTGAAAAGAACGTTTGCCGATTAGCAGACCCACAGTGAACATCGGAATGGGTGGATACCCTTTCGGTTTGGTAGGTTCGGTTTCGGTCTGTCATTTTAAAATCAATGAGCAGACTTACTCACGGCCCAGGCTGCGTGAAAGCACCTACCATCTGGGCCGTTGAATGAATGTATAATAGCTATGGTTTAGCGAGCCCCCAAAAACATTGAGATTTTTTTGTAATTCTAATTTTGATAGCCCTATCTAGTTTTTTGGGCTACTCTACGTTGTATTGACAAGTTCTTAAAACTTCTTTACGCTGGTTGTTTATGAATTTATCAGATCTTTTTTTACTGTCAACTGTATAGCAAATATGCTTGGTGGTCGTAGCAAACAGCTCTAAATTTCACCCATATCTTTATAAAACTTAAAAGCCAAAGAAAAAGCTTTAACTGGACAGCAATATCTTGGCATTTCCCGAAGCAGGTCGCTGTAATTGCAAGGCTAATGTATAGCGCCTTCGTAGCTTTTCTGCAAGTCAGAAGGATAAATATAAAGTTGTATGAATGAAATATAGCTTATGACAAATAAGACGCAGCACTTGTTACAGATTCCAATCTGCGCTTGCGATTTCGGTGGTCACGTGACCATGTGTTCGCGTTTGTCGGTCAAGTGAATCATCTTTTTCTCGTTGCCGCTACGACGTTACCCGTCCATTGTGAAATTTCTTTCTCATAAGTAGTTGCGTTTTTAGTGAAGGTACTTTTTTGTGAGTGTTTGCCCCACGTTATTCTTTTAGTTATTAATGCGTCAATTTATTTCCTTTTGAATTAGCGTGATAATTGTTTTAAGATAGCTTTAAAAAGCGTGTTCATTCCTCAAAGATTTTTCATTGGACACTACCCTCTTTTTCTTTCGCTTCTGATTGATTACCTTTCTTGACCAATTAGACGTACTCTCGTTTTCTTTTCTGTTTTTGATTGGTCGATTTTTTTACCAATCAGACTCCTTCTCCTTTCCTATATAAGCACGATCGGATCGCTTTTATTTCATTCTGACAATTCGTCCCAATAAGCGTCAGATAAAAAGTCTTTGAGAAATGAACATGCTTTTTAAAGCTATTTTAAAATTTTGTACCGCCAATCGACTCTTCAGATAACCGTTTTATATGCTAAATTAATACAAGCAAATAATATTACTGTATAATGTTCGAATAAAAGTTCGGATAAGTGGTTAGGTACGCTACTTTAGAGGATCCTACATAATCAAGAATGGGGCTCTTAAGAACAACTACTGTACAGCACTAGCAATCGTAGAAGTCTTTTTCTCAAGTATTTTCTTTCTACTTTGTGTGCATGCTACAACGTTATAACTCGGGCCCAATAAAGTCAATAAAGTGCAATTATAATGGGCTTTATTACGTTTTAAAATTTACAAAACCTTATAGTTTCGATTGTTCTTGTTCAGGGATCTTTTTATTGAGTTTTATAGGTCAAAATAAAAACAAAATTTTATCCAAATCTTCCAAATTTGCGATAATATGATATGTCAAATTTGCATGCTCGCCAAATGCAATCAGATAAACAATTGGTACACAAAATGGAGCAAAAAACAACCCAAACAACTAACCTGCTCTCTCAAATGCAATTGTATTTGAATGTGATTTCTGTAGAAGAAGCAAAAGCGCGGCAAGTTATTTTGTCCAGCATGTGGCAATATCTGTTCTCGTTGCCAAGGGCAAAGTCACTTCAAAGTGAAATGTTGTACAAAGATATTAAGCAATTTTTACGAAGTCGGCAGCGTGGTCGAGTGGTTAAAGCACCCGACTGATGATCAACATGGTCTCGGTTCAAAACCCACTTGCGCCATTTTGTTGTGTCCTTGAGAAAGACACTTTACAGCACTTTCCCCTGCTTGGTGGTCTTGGCAAGCAGTTCTAAATTACAATAATATCTCTACTAAATTACTAGCGGACAGCAATATCTTGGCATCTCCGGAAGCAGGTCGGGGTAATTGCTTACCCTATGTATAGCGCCTCCGTCGCTTTCCTGCGAGTCAGGAGGATAAATATAGAGAAAAAAAAAGCATTTAGTGTAAGAAGAAAACAATAACAAAAAAGATTCTTCTTTTGATAAAGATCACCTAATGCCGTTGAAGGGAGAAAAGAACGATAAACTGTTTTACCGCAAGGCAATGACAACAATGTCAGATTTCAGTTGGACACTGGAGCTGACGGAAATACTATTTGTAAACAATGCGTCAAAAACGAACAGATAAAACTGTGTTCATGTAAATTAACTATGTCGAGCAAAACCACAATTAAACTAGCTGGTGAACGTATTAAAGGTTAAAAATCCTAAACAAATATTATTACATAGGCTAAGTGTCTTTTTTATTGTAAAAAATAATCTTAATTGTTTGCTGGGCCTACAGACACTAAAAGAAATAGATTTAATTACTGTTAATGCTAAATGATTTATTGCTAATGTTGTTAAATTTGACCTATTTTAAGGTGAACAAGGTTGCGCATCACCAATTGTTAATTCCAATATTAAGCAATTTTGCCATGTCAAAAAATACTACCTGCCGAAATAAAGCAGATAGAAAGTAATAGTGATGTATGCCAGCATCCAGCCGGGGCTGTGGACTCGATATATTTTTATTCGAGTTCAAGTTCATAAAAAATTCGCGAGTCGGAGTTCGTGTTCGAGTTCTATTTGATGCTGTAAAAATTAAAAGCTCGATTAAGCCTATCTACACAATAGCTTTAAAAAGATGGTAGGCTACCATGAAGAGATAAACAAAATAAAAGAAGTAATAAAACAGGCCTTTAAACTACATAAACTTACCAGCCAAATAAATTTTGGGAGGCAATATAGTTTTGTCCAAATTTTAAGGCTTTTCCCGAATTATAATTTTTGGTACTTGCAGAAATGAGAAAAATTTTGTCTCAAATCTAAACTTAAACCAAAAAAAAAGTCTTTACTTGGAATCTGTCTCAGATTTCTTAATTTTTACACCAAAAAAATAGTGATCTCTAAACAAAATCTTCCCCTCAAGCCGGACTCTTTTTTTCTAAAATTGAAAGCGTACTCTCTTTTTCGTACTCGTAATTTTTTTTTCTAAAATTGGAAACTTTGTCCTGCAAAAGTAGTTGGTTTTCTGCGTGGCCGAGTGGTTAGAGCGCCGCGATTGTGATCGACATGATCTCGGTTCAAAATCCGCTCGCGCCATTCTTTTGTGTTTTTGGAAAAGACACTTTACGGCACTTTCCCCTGCTTGGTGGTCTTGGCAAACAGTTCTAAATTTCAGTCATATCTCTATTAAATTACAAGCGAAGAGCAATATCTTGGCATCTCCGGAAGTAGGTCGGGGTAATTGTTTACCCTATGCTTCCTTCGCTTTTCTGCGAGTCAGGAGGCTAGAGATAAAAAAAAAATTTTGTGCTCAAAAAATTTTTGGTACCCAAATGTTTTTGTATCGCTGCTCAAAAAATTCTGACTTTACCCAAATATTTCCTTTGTCAAATAAAATTCAGTTGCATTTAAAATTTAATCTAACCCTTTAGCTACGATGCCCGGATATCGTTTACCAATCTTTCATTACCATTTACTGCGACATTTGGATTTATCCCAGGGTCGCAAAAAAACTTTTGCCTTTAATGCGACTTTGAATATATCTATGCCTTCAAAAACAATTTCAATCAAAGTTGCTAGAAGGCTCGATGATTGATAATCAGAGTTTATTGATGGAGTCATACTTATGAGAGATAGAAATACAGCTAAAATGAATTGTTTTATTGTTATTTATTCTAAAAAGTTTTCTAAAAAGTTTTAAGTTTAGCTTTAAGAATTCTAAAAAGTTTTAATTGTTACATCACAAATTGCAATTTTCGGATACTACTGCTAATTTTAATTACGCAGTAAAAGAGTAAATATCAAAAGTAAAATTCAAACTATTATTTATTTTCTTTTCAAAACCTTTTAATTAATGAATTTAAATTGATATATTTTATAAGTTCGAGTTCGAGTTCGGCAAAAAAGACCGAGTTCTTTGAGTTTGAGCTCGCAACCCAGCATCAAACATTCCTGATACACTTTAAAAAGAAATATTGTCGTTTGAAAAAGTTGGTGTTGGTATCTTTGAGTATGATCGTAAACATATGTAGTTACTGTTGATTATTTTTCGAATTTTGCCGAAATTGATGTTTTGCCGTCACTTATTGCTAAACAAGTTATCGTAACTTTGAAGCGACACTTGTGCGCTATTGAAAACGGAGAGAGACATATAACAATAAGTGACAGACAGACAATCGAAAGATATAAGAGACACAGAGACTCGCTAGATCTTTCTCTCTTTCTCTCTCTGGTCCTATTTGAACACCGACCGTGAGGGTATGGAGTCAGCTAAACTTCTCTCGCACAGAAGAGGTTACCCGACACAGTTTATATCAATATTGTAATTTAATAATGTTATCGTAACTGGTCCGGCGGTTTTAGACTAATACTTCACAGTCTGAAACAAGTACAATATAATATTAAAATATAAAGTTAATTTAGCAAATAAAACATTGGTATTATCTTCCAAATTAATAGATTAGAATTGATACATAAAGAACACAAGCATATCTCAGCTAGCACCTCGCCATGTGCTTAATTCAGTTAAGACAAAGAAGAATTACGCCACCGTGTTGCCAACAAAAAAGATAGGTGACAAATTAAAAGTTTAACGGCGAAATATCACGTATATCGATCTCTGGACCCCGATCATATCTTGCATGGTCTTTTAAGTGGGTCCTCAGATACTGGCCAAGTGAGACTAAGAACCAGACGCCCGTTTGTGCCAGGTGCGCGGAATCTCTTGGACAATCTTGCCAGACTTGGCATCCGCGCCTCTGAATGGACAAATCACAAATGGAACGCGGAGTACTGTGAAAGTGCTTCCAGGCTCCGTGCCTTTGTGCCCGAGACCAGTGTCAGGCCTGTTGGGATGGGCTTACCCCAAGCAGCTTGGGTTAGGCTCAACCGCCTGCGGACTGGTGTTGGGCGATTCCATTCGTCCATGCACAAATGGGTTCTCGCTCCTTCACCGAATTGCGAGTGTGGCGCCTCTGAGCAAACCGCAGACCATGTACTAACAGCGTGCCCTATACATCGGGCACCACATGGAGCATGAGGTCTGACGGTTTTGGATGACGAAACTCGATGCTGGCTTAATAACATCACTGCCAGCATCTGATCCAGGCAGTGCAGCAGTCTGGGATAGTAAAAGGATAAACCCTCGGCCCCAGTCCTGTTTGTGTCGGACCTGGAATGGATACCCTTCAAACGACGACGACAACACGATATCGACAACAGCTATGGCATTCCTAAGTTTATTGGTTCAGATTCAGGAGCCAAATTTTTTTCTGAAGAATTTTATATACTTTGTACAAAATAGCTATACAATATAACATGTCATCAGCAGACAATCAACAAAGTAATGGAAAAGCCGAAATCAAGGCGAAAATTTTTAAACGTTTTGTTACAGCAACAGCCGCCGAACATCAGGACCAATGGCTGGCATTGATTAGTCAGTCGTCGTTTGAAGGTATCCAGTTCAGGTCAGACACAAACAGGACTGGGGCCGATGGTTTATCCTTTTACTACCCCAGACTGCTGCACTGCCTGAATCAGATGCTGGCAGTGGTGTTATTAAGCCAGCATCGAGTTTCGTCATCCAAAACCGTCAGACCTCGTGCTCCATGCGGTGCCCGATGTATAGGGCACGCTGTTAGTACATGGTCTGCGGTTTACTCAGAGGCGCCACACTCGCAATTCGGTGAAGGAGCGAGATTCCATTTGTGCATGGACGAATGGAATCGCCCAACACCAGTCCGCAGGCGGTTGAGCTTAACCCAAGCTGCTCGGGGTAAGCTCATCCCAACAAGCCTGGCATTGCTTGAAATGCGCAACACACCTCGACAGGATATTCAAGTTAGCCCCGCCCAAATACTCTTTGGCCAAGCAACGCGCTCTGTAATTCCTATATGTAGTCCCAAATACTCAAATCGTGATCATGCACGCCGCTAAAGACGACGCACAGCGGTAAAGCACGCATATGATAAACATGCCCGACCTTTAGTTTCCCTGCATGTACATTAGCGTATTTTTTTCAAAGTCCCACAAAAGAGGGATGGGAACGTGGTATTATCTCTAATCCCCTCACTTACGTTGTAAAACTTCTTTCTGGTGTTTACTCTCGACGTAATCGTGTGCATTTACGTATTGACAAAAGTGACAATTGGGATAACGATGATTTTGACAATATAATTATTAATTTAATCGTCATCGTCGTCGTTAATTTAAGTTAAATATTAATTATATTTATATTCAAAAAGTAAATTATATTAAATATTTTGAAGTTCTTATTGATAGTAAATTAAGTTGTTCAGAACATGTGGAATATATACATCTTCAGCTCGCCAAATGCTCCAAACTGTTTTCTAGACTGCGTAGATATGTATCGTAGAAAATCCTCTGCTTGCTTTATTATAATATTTTCTATTCTCGAATTCAATATGGCATTGTAACATGGGGAACAGCTTCCAATTCGTTGCTACAGAATATTGAAATTGGACTAAGTTGTATTTTAAGGATCATAACTAATAATTCAATAAATACATGTGTTAGAATGTTACAAGCCTACAAATTTGTAAAGACACCAAAAGTAACTGATATTTACAACCTCAAATTCGGAAAATTTATGCATCAACTGCAAAAAAATAAAAATTACCTTGTATTTTTAAAAAATTTTTTAAGAGAATAAATGAAAGTCATTTATATAAAACAAGACTGAATGAAAAAATGCGGTTGGTTGATCCTTTATGTTGATAATATGACATCATTCAGATTTAGATCATTCGTTCGGTAGATGAGACAATATAGGCTACCAGTGGTTCTCAAACTTTGGTGGTCTGTGGTCCCATTTCAGAGACTTTCAAACACCCATGACCCCCTGGTTATAATGTTGTTCCAAAGGGTCATGTGAAGACCAAAAGGTCATCACTTAAAAACTGTTACTAATTTTGTCAATTTCATCGCCAAAGTAAATTAAAATCCAAAATAAAGATTCTTCTCGCGGCCCCCGGGAAAGTTTCCGTGACCCCCTTTGAGAACCTCTGCAATATACTATACGAAATCGGAATAAAACTATCATTGGGATTGAATATTTCCCCCGTTCTTTTGTTTCCTGTCACCGAGGGGTTCTCAACTCCCTTCCTCCCGATTTCTTGCTTTAATTTTTTGGCTTTAATAAAAGTATCGTGAAGCCTTGCTTCAGTTGCTACTCACAGGTTTTGCAAAGTTGACTCAAGATTGCGAATACTTTATGAAAGTACTTTAAAGATACTTGATTGTACTTGACTTTTTGCAACCTTTCACTAACGTACACAGAATGCATTATTACAACCTCGCAAATTTTCAATACAATGACAAACCGAGTAGATTGGAATGCAGACAACCGAACTGTTGAATCACATGTGAAATCCAATGTACAAGAATTGAAAAAACGCTAGGATCGTTGTGATAATCTCTGCAACAGCAGCATTCTATTCGATCGACAAAACGACGTCCTTTTGGTTTCACCTGGATACAATTGCTTTCGCATTTCTTCTAGCTTAGGGTTGCCATACCGTGCAAAATTTTATGTTAAATTCTGTGTCCGGAAGGAATTTTTAAAAATGACTCAAATTAATGTCCGGAATTTTAAAATCCAGTAAATAATATTTCAGTGAAATAGTTTAATTTAAAACATCGTGCATTATTTTTTAGAGAATACTATGATTTTGGACAAACATTGAAAAATCCGAGACTGATTCTAAGTGAAGATCTTTTTTTGGTCTTTATCCTGGAGTCTCAGAAAATTTGCTTTCCGCCCCCAAATATTTTTTGGTTGGTACGCTTATGTCTGTCAGGGATTGCGCCTGTTAAGATATGGTAACCCTATTTTGGCTTATTCTGATAGTCATGAACTTTTGTTTAAAATTAAAAATACATTGCAAATTGGTGACGTGCTTGATTTTGACACAAATAAGTTTAGTCTGTGGCCGAACTTGGATAAAACGCAGGTAGGTTATGCATCGGATAAAACGCCGAATATGCCTGATACGCTGGATAATGATAAAACTGGCTAAAGCTGGATAACGCACTGGATAAAACGCAAAAAGCTTTTATTTTAAATTATGCTTGCATAGTCTTTCATTTTCCAACACATCGTAGACCTAACTTTGTTCTGAACATTTTGCTTGGTAAAGACATAATTTATTAACTTCTTCTCAAGAACAGCACCAATCCTTTTTTACTTAAATTAATTAAATAACTAAAACCAAGAAAATCTTCAGCTATTGTATCACTATCTTACATACAGCATTACAGTATAATTTGACAGATTGAGGTAACTGTTGATCAGGTTTTCACTCTCGATCTATGTTAGATTTCACCATTTTTTTCAAAAAATATCCTGGAAAAACCAAAAAACTAAAAAAAGTAATCACCTAATTGAAACATACTGTACATATTATAAAATTGTGATAATTCAATAATGATTTATAAAAAGTGCCTCTTTTTCTCAAGTTAGCGTCCTTGGTAACTTACTGTTATTTGCTGTGTCAATTTACTTTTTTATAAACTTTGTTAGCTTTAGTTTTGATCGAGTTTATACGAGGTATGTAGGATCGTATGTAGGAAGAAGGATGATGGAAATGGAGTTACCGGGAAAGAGGAAAAGAGGAAGATCAAAGAGAAGATTTTAGATGTAGTAAATGAAAGAAGATATGGGGGAAGTTGGTCCAAAGGAGACTGACGTTGAAGACAGGACGGTTTGGAGAAAGATAATACGCTGTGGCTACCCCTGATTGAAGGGAAAGGCCGAAAGGAGAAGAAGAAGAAGAAGAAGAAGAAGAAGTAGTATTGAAGGCCTACGTAATCGACGCGTTCGCGATTCGAAACCGACCCTTGTTATTCTGTTGTATCGTTGCAAAAGACAATTACGGTACTTCCCTTATTAGCTTGGCAGTTCTAGCAAGCAGTTTTCTGCTTCAGGCATATTACTAAACAAAAATTCAAAAACTAAATTGAATTTCAATTGAATAGCGAAATCTTGGCATTCTTGAAAGCAGATTGGGGTATATCGCTTTATTGACAGTTACATTAAGTATGGCTGCATCCTACACTTTGCAGCAAGTTAGAATGTTAAAAAATCATGATTATGATAATGATACAGTGGATCATATTATAAACTGTTTAAAAAAGTTTCGGGGCGGGGTCCGGTTTTATTGCCCTTTCCCCCAAAAATCCGCCTTTATTTATTACTCAGTTAAGCAACAGCAAAATTTTTGTTTTTGAGATTGAATTTTGATTTTTGAGTGAGCATTTAATGAAAAAAAACTATTTTTCTGCTTCGTATTTTATGAATGTTTAGTGTTGGCTTTCATTGTCAGTGTATTAATAAACGTTTGTCATTTACTTTTTAGTTTTGTGGAATAAAGGTGAAAATCTTAGCAAACTTGGCTCAAGAATACCGCCAGAGTCTATAGTGTGAATAGTCTGTGAATACAACAATTTGTTTAGTGATATGGTGATATATCAGTGATACGTAGTAATACATGGTGATACATGGTGATACATAGTGATACAATGGTGATACATCAGTGAACACAATTGTCACTCTTCGTTCATAATTTTAATCTTAAATTTATAACTCTATAGTTAATTTTCAGTCTTTAATAGTCATTTTTAAGCTTTCAATTCTGACGTCATCTTTTCATTGTTACGTAGTGATTGCGTAGCTGGTAGACCTGGGATGTTCAACTTTTTTTTTTTTTATAATGGACCAAATAATAAATTTAGTTATAGTTATACCACAAAAAAGTTTTTACTTTAAAACTGACTCCGATTTCTCGATTTTCATCTTAAAATGCAGTGATAAAAGTCAGGGCGTCAAATCGTTTAAAATATAACGTTCCTGTTTGGGTTTAGCAAATTTTATTTCAAATGGTTCAGGAGGTTCGGGTTTAACAAATTTTAGTTGTAAAAGCTTACTTCCGGTTAATATTCAGCAAATTTTATTTTTAAAATTTAGTTCCGGTTCGGGTTCAAAGAAAACAATCCGATTGATGTGATTTTCAATAAATATTTGGTTCAATCCTTCAATTTTGTAAGTTATTTTTTCTGTCTATTTTCGGAAGCGTATAAACCAAGAACATAGCTCGTAGATCATGGCCATATACATATCAGACCAAATGATTTGGTAAAAAAGGCGAAGCAATTTTGCTCACATCATAGTTTTGCCAGATTTTACCAAGAATTCCAAACGTAACAAACACGCTTATAACTGGGCGGAAGGCAGTATGTACATGTACATAAAATCTTTGTTGTGTGCAAAAATCAATGTAGAAGTGCTATGCATTAATAATCAATTTTACCTAAAAAACAACGGTATGATTGGATCTGGTATGCAGCACATTGAAATAAATTATTATTTGGACTAAAATAGGGTTGCCATATCTGAATAGGCTGGAATTCCGGACAGACATAAGCGTACCAGCCAAAAAATTTTTTGGAGGGGCTGACTAAATAAAACTGTCAGAGATTCAAGGATGAAGAACAAAAAAAAAGGACTTTTCTTACAATCAGTCTCAAATTTTTCAATTTATGTGACAAAATCATGGTGTTTTTTTTTTTTTTTAAGTTCTTCAACCAACCAAAGGCAACAAACAAACAAATTTCATATCTATTTCATGAAATTTAAAATCTTTATTTTAAAACTCTAAAATTCCGGACATTGAAGAATTTTATACTGAATTCCGGACATGTCCTGAATTTTCCAGACGGTATGGAAATCCTAACTTAAAATAACTTCCATTCTTCCGAGAAACATTTTTACAGGTGCATTTTATGCCCCAAAAACTTATTCATTGTCCAAAAAATCAATTGCTTTTAAATATTTTTGTGGGTAAACAGATTGAGATCATGACGATGCCGCAATTTTCTCCCAATTTGTAAAACTATGTTTGTAGCCAAATGATATCTCATGGGCGTCGACTGGCATGTTTTTTGGAGGAGTATGGTAAACAATTGCATACCTAAAATTTTTAACGTGAGGTATTTTTGATTTGCAAATAAATTTGATAAAGTTAAACACCAAATCTATTTACCAGCAAGTTATTTAGATGAGATTTGCAAAGCCAACTTTCTATAATTCAACAAAACTGAATGAATGTAAATTAATAATTTTGCGAGCTTTAAAAGTGCAAGCGAAAACTTTTAAAGTTTTTTTAGATATCGAGATTTTTAGGCTGCTTTACGCTAGTGACAAGCAAGTTGATAAGCAAATAGTTGTTTTCCAAAAGTTTCCAAAAGTGGACAAACAAGCAAGTTGACAAGTTGACAAACAATCAATCTAGTTAATTTGAAAAAAAAAATTATCTACAGTAGACATAAAAGATTAGAAAATTGAAAGCATACTTTGGGGCCTCAAATTGTAAAAAAGAAAAGGACATTTTGCCATAAAGCATTAGAAGAAAATTAAACGTATAGCTTAGCTTGGAGCATATAGCCTAAGTTAAGAATAGAAAAATATTACGGGAAGCAAAATCCTCCGCCAGACAGCTGTTTCGACTATTGAAGTCTCGTCACAGACAAAAAATCAGAAGACCAAAAGACTAAAGTGAGGATTTAATTTTCACAGAATGTCAAAAATGTTTTGAAAAGAGGAGATTAAAGCACCCAGAAAAGTCTTTTGCAAATTGGAATCCTAACTGTTAAAGTCAAGTGCTTAAATTAATTAGAAGAATCCGAATAATAAAAAAAAAACAGAAGTAATAACATGCCAAAGAAATCAAATAGAAGATTAAAACACTAGGAGAACTCCTTTGTAACTCTTTTGGAAAATTCGAATTCTGTGATTTTCGTGATATTTATTAAAGCAGTAGCAGAGTTAGGAGTGATTCCCTATACTCATCTTTTCATATTTGCTACTTTGTTTGTCAACATGACTAACCTTCGCTACTTTCATCCTTACTTTTGCTACATTTTGAGTAAATCCATATGCTAAGCATGAATTTATTATTATTTATTTTTTTATTTTATCTCTATATTTATCCTCCTAACTTGCAGGAAAGCGACGGAGGCGCTAAAACGTAGGGTAAGCAATTACCCCCGACCTGCTTCCGGAGATGCCAATATTTTGCTATCCGCTTGTAATTTAATAGAGATATGACTGTAATTTAGAACTGCTTGCCAAAACCACCAAGCAGGGGAAAGTGCCGTATAGTGTCTTTCCCAAGGACACCACAGAATGGCCCGAGTGGGTTTTGAACCGAGACTATGTGTTAATTGTTATTCATTAAGTGGTAAAGAGACTCGTAAATTTAATTTTTTGATTTAAAAAAAACCGTAAAAAATATTTAGAGTTGATTTAGAGTCCAGAGTTGGTTAAGCTGTAGAAACTTTGATGCTGTGATTTTTTACCGCATTGTTTGAAGAAATGGTAAGACGAATAAAAGATAAAAGAGTTAACCCGTTAAGTGTTGAATTAAATTTTCGCTATCCGCGTTACAGTGCGTATTTAATTTCGCATCTCGCTTTTTTTCTCGTCTCGTGCTGTTTCAACCTTCGCGGAAAAGTTCTCGGCATCAAATCAGCTTGCTGCGTATATTTTTTATAACAGCGCTTTGGAAAAAAATCACTCAATACTAATTTATAAATCGCAATAAAAATACAACAAAGTAACATTAATTTGAAAAAATAGGAGTCCAGAAAGAAGAGATGCAACCAGTGTTCCTTCTAAAAAAACTTAATAGTGACAAATACTTTTTTTAGCGAGTGTAGATAATAAGAAGAGTGCATTAAAAAAAGTTAAACTTTGAATCTGATTCGGATTTCTTGATTTTCGTCATTAAAAGTAGTGATTTGTATATCAGTGTAAAATTGAACTTTTTCTTGTGCGCAAAACCGAGATTTTGTTGCGTAAATAGATCGTGGCACTGCGCATTGTGCACATTACGCACCCTAGAAGGAACACTGGATACAAGCGAAATACAAATGCAAACAAATAGACAAAAAAAGAAAATGCAGAAATAAAATAGATTAAAGTTATCAATATTTCAAATCTAGTTGTGATATCTAAAGTTCTGAGAGCGATTCAATCAAACATTTTTTTTGCGCTTCTGTCAGTTTGCACGCTAAGGGCTCATTTCCTTTACGAGGGTAAAATAAAGTTTTTTTTGTTTCTACTATTTATTTATTTTTGGTTTGCTTAGCGGTTAACCACGGAAAAAAATAAAAAAATTAATAAAACAAACAAAGAATGGTCCATTCTACGCTTGTAGTGGAAACGGATGTTAAACTAAGCTATACGTACAACACGAGACACAACCTATCTGAATCAGAGGTTTTCAACCGGTGGGCCACAGCGAGTTTTTTTGGTAAAAAAATGTTGAAATCATACGTTTGGTGGCTGGTTTTTGACAAGAAACAAGTTGGTGAAATTGTGTGTGGAATGAAAGTGAAAACTTTTTTTAAAGATCAATACTTTCTAGGGACGAAAATCAAAAAAATTCGAGACAGATTGAAAGTGAAGACTTTTTTATCTTCACCTATAATTTGGAAACGATTTCGTGAAATTGGGTGCGGAATGAAAGTGAAGACCATACACATTGGGCCGCAACAACTGCCTTTTAAGTTTTTTGGGGCACGGTGTTAAAAGATTAAGAACTCCTATTCTAAAGTATCACGAAATTAAGGTTAATGGCATACAATTTGATTATGATAACAATGACTCTTTGTATTTGGTGAATTGCTTTGTGTGTGGTTTAATTTTTGGAATATCGAGGTTCAGCTTTAATTTAATTTATTTTTTTTATTTTGTTTTGTTGTCCGCCAAAGTCGCCCGCCACGAATGTGTATACATCTTGCTGCACCTCGTGACACACATAGAGAGAGTCACTGAGAGAAACCGGCCCAGAAACTGAAGATAGAGACTTCGAGAAACGTAAAAAGATTTGAATATCATGGAAAATTCCACGTTATTAAACTTAAATATAAATTTAAAAAAAATTGTTTTTGAAACAAGTTTCATAAACCAGAGAATTTTTGGAGAGAGAGCTTTGCAGCCCCCTGCTATTTGTTTTTAAAAAAATTTTTTTTAAAGAATTTTTTAAAAATCTAGGCTGGTTTTATGAATTTTTTATTAGATAAAAAACAAAAGGTTACTACACTACTTTCTAATAATCGCAATAGTAATTGAGTAATCGCAACAAATCTTGCTTGTCGTGCTGAGATTCTAGCATGGAGCATATGATTTCAACTATTGTTTTTTAAGAAATCTCAACATGGCAACAGTTGAATCATATGTTTCGCGCTAAAATCTAAGCACTACAAGGCAGATTCGTTGCAAATCATGTCATTACTCGGGATCGGAAAATTATTTGTTTCAGTTTGAAGCTTTTGATGTTGCAAAAATAACTTAAAGTTTTCTAAAACTAAAACGTATCGCGTGTTTGCTCGGCCTAGAAAAAGTTACTTGAGGTCAGCATGACAAATTTTAATGTTAAAAAATGACTTATGTTTCCTTAAAGTGCAACCAGCCGTGCCATGACTCGGTTTAACAGCGTGTTATATCTTTAGCTCAATATTAAGAATTTCGGTATTGTAAAAAAACGTCTTGAAAAAGCAAAAAAGCCCTGTCATTACTGTTTTATAAACAAAAATTGCTTTTATTGATGTTTGTATCAGTGCATGCAGCAGAAGGGAGAAAAATATTTCTAAAGCAATTTTAGTAAGCTAGTAATCCTTATATTATTACCTAGTTTTTAGCCTACACTCAAAATTATTGCCATTGCCTACACATTATCTTAAAAGTTTTTAATTTTGGGGTCCGGGGCGTTTAAAGTGGCTTCTCATACAGGGATGTGTCCAAAGCATCTGGACTGTCTCTTGTCTGCACAAGGTCATCGTAGGTCCGAAATTTGTGTTGTTTTTCCCAGTCAATTATTTAAAGACAAAATCGGGATGGCGGCAAAACTGTTTTTGTCGACGCTGTTCTGAAACAAAATGAACAAAAAGAGACCTGTAGTAGAAAAATCTTTAAATTTTCGTTCCCTTTGCATGCTTCAAAGATCTTTAAAACCTTGATGAATTGAAAACCAAGACGCCGTGAAAAAAAGTTAAAACTATTTGTAAGAAGGTTGGATTTTGTTGACAAGGAACGAGTTGGTGAAATTGTGTGTGGAATAAAAGTGAAGACTTTTTTTAGAGATCAATACTTTTTAGGGACGAAAATCAAAAAAATCCGAGACAGATTGAAAGTGAAGATTTTTTTGGTCTTCACCTATAATTTGGAAACGATTTTGTGAAATTGGGTGCGGAATAAAAATGAAGACTAAACATATTGCGCCACAACAATAGCAATTCAGGTTCTTTGGGCCATAGCATTAAAAAGATTAAGAACCCTAATCTAAATTAAACGTCAAAAAAAGTTTAGCTGATTTGGATAAAAAACAGAAATAAAAATGATGACATTTTGTCTGAAAGGAGACTTTGTTTTTATAATAAACAATGTTTTTTGGTTTGTTCAAATAGTAGCGCCGAGACAATAGCGAGTGCGAGCAACAAAATAATCTGCGCTGTAAACAACTGAGACAATCAAGACGTGTATTTCCGTCATACGCACTGAGAGAACGTCTGGCTGTGACGGATATACACGTTAATGCCATTTTATGAAATACAGGTAAGCCTGGAAAGAAACTTTTTTAAAAAATTTGCTATTTCTATCATAATAAAATCGCATTAAGTACCGGTATGAGAGAAATAAGAGACAGCAAATCTCAAATTAATGTCTGATAAAATTTACAGAAAAATTTTTAATTGTATTAGAAAATGTTTTTATCTATTTTATGTCATAATGAATAGGGATATTCTGTGATCAGTTTTTACTTTGTAATATTTTACAGCATTTTGACGTAATAAATTAATTTTTTTTACATTTACTTGAACCAAAACAAAAACCCATCAGGATAGAATTACTTACGATTTCGTATTAATCATGAAAAATATCTTGGTTATTAGAAATCAAAATAGCAGTTGACTGGACTTTACCGAAATAGAAAAAAACCGCTGTCAAACAGCAAAACATTTATGGAACACAGAGACAAAACTATACATCCAGGTCATTTTTGGTGGAATCAAAAACAACAGATAACGAAAAACACCAATATTATAAGAAAGCAAACAGGGTCGCTACTCTTTTTTTAGGAACCAAAACAAAACTGCGGCAATGAAGCAACAAATTAAACAGAATATTTCAAATTTTGGAGGCTCCTCATGAATTTCATTATTTATCGAATGGTCGTGAAGATCATCATTCATCTGACCATAATTATGATGATCGTTTACTCCGGAATCAGGGAAATCTTCGTTTATTATCCAAAGAATGCGGTGAATCACAAACACTGAAAAAAATTGGTTTAAAAACTTGTCAATTTTAGGCGTAAAATAATTTTAATCTGAATTTTTGCATATACAATATATTTGATTAATTTCGAAATTGTATAAAATTTTTTGACTTGGTTTCTCTCAATATTTGTCCTAAAAACTTAAATTCTTAAAATTTTATGCATTTAAAACTTCAAGCTTACCATATGAGAATATTTGAAAATAGAATTGTTAATTGAGTTTTTTGTCATGATATTTTTTTGTAAAAAGTTGTTCAACTTTTTTATTTTTATTTTTTAGTTAATTGTTGATTATTCTCTGTGTACTTACATATCGCGCAGAATAAATTATATTTTCAAATTCAATAGATTTTTTTGGTGTTTTGTTAAAACATTTTTAGCCTTACATTCCTGCATCAAAAAAGTTTATTTGCTTTCGTGTTGCTCGGTTTAAGGGATTCTCCATAAGCAACCAATGCAAGTTTTCTAGTTCAGAAGACGTTGAACTTGTGAAAACTCTGATAACTTTATAACAAGTTGTTTCATAGGAAAACGACAAATCACGCTGAAAATGAAATAAAAAAATATTTTCTTTAAATATATTTAACAAAAATTGACCAGTGCTTTAAATCTAGGCCGTCTCTATGCATTTAGTAATTCAAATAAGAAAAAAAGATGATACGTGTAAGCATAACAAGGTGGTCCAAATGCGCGACAAGTACAAATTTTCTGGGGGCAGCTAAACAATTTTAAATGTTCTTAATTTTTAGTTATCGTACACCTTATTGAAAAGTTTTGGACAACTTGCTAAATGCTTTTTCTTAATTCACTAGGTGGAATGGCAGAGAAGCAAGTATTCAATTGAAAGTGTAAACTTGCGCTTCTTAAACTTTTTGATTTTGTTAACGCCTACCATTGAGTTTTGCATTTCATTAATCCAGGATGTAATATCAATATCCCAACAACATTTAATGGGCTGTTGTGGTCTTGACAAACAACGTCACGTAAACAAAAAAAACAATTTTTTTCTTTCAACATTAAAAAAGAACATTTCTTGTCAATTTGTAGGTTTCGATAGCTTCTCGCTTTTGGTTATTATCTGTGCATATTATTCGTTCAGTTCGGATGATAACTCTTGTTTTGATTGACTTTTCATTTATTCCTTTCAATTGGTTTAGTTTTAGCAGAAGTTTTATTCATCTCGGACTGAACTACTAACCTGATTAAAGACTTTGGTAATTATCTTTTTGGCCTACTTCAAACGTTCTGCGGGCCGCTAGTCCTTGCAAAAGAGTGGCCCGCCGGAGTAAAGAACTTGGACCACCTTGCTTCAGGCCAGATTATTAACCTCGTGAGATTATACGCAAAGCTGCATTTGAGGCATGAGTGAGATTGTGGGTCGCAAATCAAGGAGTAATATACAAGTTTTTGACAATTTGTGTGATAAAATGTCTAATGTTTACTGCTATTGAATTATAAATTACTAGCTAAATTTTTTAAATCAATAAACCACGTAAAATACTTTTAAAATCAAAATGTTTATAAATCAAAATCTAATTAGTCACAAAAAATTGAAAATTTGGCGTGGTTTCAACAAATGAAATAGTCATGAAAAGATAATAGTAAAACCGAGAGCTACAAGTTTGACATGGCTGCTTTAGGTTATTGTTGTTTGCAGCAGCGCTTCAAGTGATTGCATTGGTACCTGGTCTGTTTGGGCCTTCAGGAGAACGCCTTGGTCTGTTTGGACGTTTAGGGGAACGCCCTGGTTTATGTTGCTTTGACGATGACCTCTTCCGCTTCATTGTTTGCTAACAATTAATAAAACCTAAAAATTCTACAAAGGTTTTGTTACATAAAAAATTTTGATTGTTTTAGTATTTAAACCCATTTGAATTTTACATTAACTAAAGTTTATAAAAGTAAATTATATTTAACATAATTTTAGAATAAAAATTTTTGTTATTTAAAATATTTTTTGATTCTTTCTAAGCTTCGCAAATGATTAAAAAACATTTCTTTTTATGGGTAGTTTATCTAGGGTTAAATTTTCAGCTCCGGCTAGCTGCGCCACTCTTGAACATTAACGCCAACTTGTAATACATTGTTTAAGTTATTTTTTATCTCTATATTTTTTTCCTCAAGATACGAGTATTTTATTCTTCTATTTTTTTTATTTTCTTAAATTTTACTTAAACAAGGTTTTGCGGCCTTGTTTTCTATCGTGTTGCTTCTGCTTTCTTTAATCATCTTCTGCAAGTTTAATGTCTGACGTTAGGCTGCTTTTTCCTTTTCTTTGTCTTTCTTTCATATTTTACGTTGCTCTAGTTGATTTGTCAGTTTGATAGTGATCAAGAATCAAATTATATTAAATTATGAATTAATCATTTAATGCTGACTAAGGGTTTGACTCCAAAAAAAAAAACAAAAAAAGTAGCTGACTCAAACACTTTAATATACAAACTATTTTTATAGATTTTAAAGCCTGAAATGAATTGATAATTTATGAGAAGGCGCAATGGGACTTCGGTAGTGTCGGCCAATAGCAAAGTAAAATAAAAGATTAACAAACCTTTCCGTAAAGTATTCATTAAAATCGAATTATTTGGAAATAGAACAGTAAAGTAGAGAACGAAATTTCTCTTTGACTTCACCACAACATTGTATTATCGAGATACGTCTGCAACGGAATATAAGGAATCTAACTCCACTTGTGGCCATAATAACTTTTCAGCAAATAAACTTGTTTAAAATAATTAAAAGCAATGACCAAAAAGGAAGTTTACGGACAGTTGGAAACATTAAAAATCAAAATTTTTTTGAGTTTTGTCATACTCATAAACAAAAATTGAACTACAGAAATCTTGGTTTTGTAAGACCAATTACAAAGATCGAATTAATTTCAAAATTTGAATAAAGTCAAATTTATTTCATTAAAAAAACTTGTCTAAGATAAGAATGGTTCTAGTTAATGATAAAGGGGCATTAATGTGAATCTTTCCGACTGCACAATGGTCACAGGTATCTTGCGGCAAATTGACGATATTTTCAAGAGTATTAGCCGAATGTGACAGTCTTAATTCAGCTGTCTCTGAAGACTTCCGCCGAATCTCATTTGTCGTTTCTATCATTGTAAAACAGTGCTTAACTATGAACTAAGTAAAAAATATCTCAAAGATTTTGACTCAGCCATATTACAATACTTTGCTAGCGAACAATATAATTGTCTGATGTGAAATCTGTTTGCCTGAATTGTTTGAATTGTTGTTGAGCCTGAAGTGTTATTGAAGCGTTATTGCTGTTCATCTGAAGTGTGCGTTGTTTGAATCAAATTACTTTGACTCACTTCTATTGCAACGAAAAATATAGGGTCTTTCACTCAACGTCACAGCAGTTTATTTTTTAGTAGAATAAAATGGGAAGTCACTCCTCTCTTGGTGTTTCCGAGTGTTGTCGTTGACATGAAGCATTTTGTTTAACATGCAAATCAAAGTCATGATTACAGCTGCCGCAAAATGACTTGAGACCTAAATCATTTTTGCACGTTCTCATTGCCATGGAGAGTTAAAGCCATTCTTTACAGCACAAAAACCTTTTTTCGCTTACAAGAGTTATGATTTTAAATGTCTAGACCAGTGGTTCTTAACCTTTTTTACATATTTACCCTTTTAACAAAAGTGCTTACTAAATTTACCCTCAATATACTTAATAATGCTCATTTATTAAAAAACGAAATTAGCAAATTACTTCAATTATACTTATTTAATGTGACGGCTGCCCTTGTTTTTTGGCAACGAGCTTTTCAATGTCTGGTGAAGTTGTAGATAATGCGCAACGAATGTCAGATTCAACGTCAAGTCGGTTTCGTGCTTTAGATTTGATAGTAAGCAACGCAGAGAAGCCGCACTCGCACAGGTAAGTTGAAGAAAACGGAGCCAAAATATTCAGAGCATGAATACCTAGCCGTGGATAGCAACGTTGGATTTTAACCCAAAACTCCTCTAGGTTGCAAGTGTGAAATTCATCTTTTGCAAAAGAATCGTTTGTTAATTCTATAAATTCTTCTTGAATTGCTTCAGGAACATCTTCCACTTTACATACAAAAGGATTTCTAGCTACTTTCATCAAAATGCTAGAAGTATTTATCTCGGGAAAATATCGTTCAAACTCATTTTGCAAGTTTTGTAGATGACTGATGATGTCCTCCTTTAAATTTTGTTCAAAATCATCTCCAGTTATCTCAGTCAAGCGGTGAAATGATGCAAAATTATCATTATTTGCTCGTTGGGTCCAAAGCTTGAGTTTGCCACAAATGCATTGATGGCATCAGTGTGCACGATTATATTACTTCCTGGGCCTTGCAGTTTCTTGTTTAGTTGATTTAATGTTTCGAATATGTCAGCAAGATAAGCTAAGTACGTAGAAAATTCGACGCCACCAAATGTTAACAATAAATCATTTTTTTGTTTTGCAACCAAAAACGACTTGACTTCTTCTCTTAGTTCGAAAATACGAGAGAGCATGTTCCCTTTTGAGAGCCAACGAACTTGAGTGTGATATAAAAGTGCGGTATGATTGGCATCCATATCTTTGCAAAGCTTGCTGAAGAGTCGAGTGTTGAGCGCTGAACTTTTCACATAATTAACAACTTTAATCACAACAGACAAATGCTCGTGAAGTCTCTTCGGAATGGTTTTGGAAACGAGCGCCGCTTTGTGAATCATGCAATGCGTTCCTTGAATTGTTGGATTTTTCTGCTTTATCAGGGAAACCAATCCAGAGTTTGCACCAATCATGGCTGGAGTATCATCAGTGCAAACCCCAACAAGCTTACTCCAACTCAATTCGGTTTTGTCAAAAAAGTCCATCAACAATTGAAAAACATCGGCTGCCTTTGATGCTATTTTCAAAGGTTGGCAGAAGAGAAATTCTTCACTAATCCTGTCATCTGCAACATATCTGATATACACAAGTAGCTGTGGGAGATTGGAAATTCATTGTTTGAGATTGAACAAGCCAAAACCAAAGTTTCATTGTTTCACTGTGATACAAGCCAAAACCAAAGTGACGTCAACTATCTTTTCAACACGTTACCGCATAACGTCAGTAACTGTTGGTCACTACTCTAGTAAATTGAAAAAGATATATTTATGTTGATATATATATATATTAAGCAAGGGGTTGGACATATATTATATTATGTTTTCGCTGTTTGAACTCATACAATTAAACATATCTTTCTCAATTTACTAGAGTAGTGACCAACAGTTACTGACGTTATGCGGTAATGCGTTGAAAAGATAGTTGACGTCACTTTGGTTTTGGCTTGTATCACAATGTGATGCCAGTTATACGTTTCTTGTTGTAGTTAATAGTATTTTAATTTAAATTTGTAAAGCTTTCAAAATAGTTTTTTCACTGCAGTGTAATTATTAGGCTCATTTTTATCCAAATTTGTTGTTTTTATATTTATATTTTCCACAGAATTGATAGAATTGTTAAGTGATGATGATCTTGTGATCGAAATAGATTTTAATTTTTTAATAACTTTTTAATACAGTCATTGGGAAGCGACAGATTTTTAAGTTTCAAACTTGTCTTGTTTTTGTATAGGAAGCTCATTTACCCCCCATAACAAAAAAATTTACCCCCAGGGGTAAATTTACCCCAGGTTAAGAATCGCTGGTCTAGACAATGTGTTCAGGGTTTTTTAGGAATAAAACTGCTTCAGGGTTTTTATGTGAAATGGTAGTGATGAGAATGCGTATTAAGGCAAGCAAAAATCATAACAGATTTGAAGTCAAAAGAATCAAAAGTAAAAGTTTTGGAGGGGAGTTTTGAATATTTGTAGTTTACTCAATATTCTTGGAAAGTACACTAATAATGAAGAAAAAGCTCTTATTCTTGCATGGAGGCAAGAAAAGATGTCAATAAAAGTCATATGTGAGCAGAGTGGAAGAGGGAAAGCAACCATCATGTGGCTTTTGGCAGCAGCCAGAGAGCTTCCAAATAACACTGTTCCAAAGCATAAGTTTGGTGGAGGAAGGAGAAGAAAGATATCTCGACTGACTGACACCATCATGAAACAAGAACTCCAAAAAAACTCTCGTTTGACAGCCTTGGAGCTGCAAAATCTCCACCCGCAGCTGCTGCAACAGATAAAAATTCGAACTGTTCAGCATCGCCTTCAGAAAGATTTGGGTCTTTCTAGTCGTAAAGCAGCCAAAAAGCCTCTGATTAATAGAGAATGGAAAAACAACAAATCTTGCCTTTGCAAAGAAATATGCATATTGGACAACTGAACAGTGGAGTAAAGTAATGTTTTCCGATGAGAGCAATTTCCAAGTCTTTAAGATTGGGTCTACCACCGTGCGGGGTCCAAGATCATCTGATCACTTTAACTCTCGATACACAGTGCCAACTGTTAAACATTTGCAGTCAGTAATAGTATGGAAATGTTTTTCAGGAGAGAAAGGAAGGGGAAGTTTGTACTTTTTCCCTAACATTAAAAAAATAAATGCCGATCTTTATCTGCAAGTTTTGAAAGACCACATGCTCAACTTTTATAACATTTATGGGTCTGAGGTGTTTATGCACAATAGTGGACCCTGCCACAAGGCCAGGAAGGTGACAAGATACCTCCTACAAAAGCAAATAAATATTCTTGAATGGCCTGGCAACAGCCCGAATTTAATTTCTATCGAAAATTGCTGGCACAAGATGAAAACAACTATATCAGAAAAAAAACAACAAACCTTGAAACACTGAAAGAAAAGCTGTAAAAAGTGTGGCGCCTAGAGATGACAACGGAATATTTCAGAAATTTAAGTGACTCTATGCCCAAGCATTTGCAAACGGTAATCAAAAATAAGGTCAATATGACTAAGTATTAAAATATGTGGTTATGATTTTAATAAAAGCAAGAATACAAACAAACTTTGCATTTTTCTCAAAAAACTAGGTTGGTCTCAAGTCATTTCATATTAAAGGTATTACGCAGCTGCAATTAGATTAAAGATAATTAAAGAAGCAGAAGAGAGAGAGAGAGAGAGAGAGAGAGAGAGAGAGATAGAAAGATCTTTTTATTTGAATCAAATCGTTTTAAGATAGCGGTTAAAACAAACACAATTTTTTTATTTGATTTCATCTCTATATTTATCCTCCTGACTCGTAGGGAAGCGATAAAGGCGCTGATACGTAGGGTAAACAATTACCCCAACCTGCTTTCGGAGATACCAAGATATTGCTGACCGGTTGAAATTTAAATAGAGATATGACTGAAATTTACAACTGTTTTCCAAGGCCACCAAACAGGGGAAAGTGCCGAAAATTGTCTTTCCCAAGGACACAACAGAATGGCGCGAGTACATTCGAACCGAGAATAATGACTTTCACACAATGAAATTAAACAAATTGAACAATAATAGAAAAAGCAATTTGTATTACACCGAAATACACTAAAAGGTATGATACGGTGGTAGAAAGGGACAAAAAGTCATTTAATCACTACTCCAGCTTATTTGAAAGTTTCAGAACACGTAATTTAATACATTATTTCAATAATATTTTTAATGTATAAAAGTTATTATTAAATTTGCAGAGAAAAGCAAAACAAAACATAGCCTATTACATCTGACAGTTCTTCTTAGATTTTAAAGTTTGCTCAATTCTGAACATAATAATATAATATTTACTTTAGGGTTTGCATTACAATGTATTTCGCTTTTACATGTTAGCATTAAGGTTAATAATGATAATAATTGACATGTGGATATGGTGCAAACCAAAACAACTGGCTTACTTTTAAATTATAATGCAAATTGCCCTAAAAAATAGAAATCCGGATTAATACTTTGCGTACTCGTATAGAGCTAAATTGATGTGTTCCAACGGTTTTATATTTTTTAATGAAGTTATTGTATTAAGAAATATGTTTGTGTCTAATGCAATGGTTCTTAACCTTTTTCTTTCGTGGCCCATTTTCGTTGTACAAAATTTTTGTGACCCATTAACTTTTTATGTAAGCAAAAAATTACAAAATAGGTTTAAAAACAAAACAAAATTACGAAGCAGCAAAACATATTTTAAAACAGATTATTTATTCAACCGAGCATTAGTGAGATATTTACTACTGAACATTATTAACTTATACAAAAGTTTTTGGAGAGGTTAAAGAGAGCGCACAAAAGATACCATCAAGTCGGTTTTGAGCCTTTGTTTTCATCTGCACCAAATTGGAAAACTCAACTTCACATAAATACGTAATGCTAAAAGGCAACAGTACTTTGATGCATTCTTTACAGATACGCTGGTAAAAAACACATACCAACCTTGCCCAAAACTTTTCAAGCAGAGTTGTTTCTAAAGTCAATAAGCTCATCCTGTAAGTCATCAGTAGCTGTTTTTACTAGTAGTGCAAAAGGCTTTCTCACCAGCTCCAAATCAACATCAAATATTTCAGAAAAGTAGGTCAAAAATTTTTTCCAGAGATTGACAAGATGTTGCAATATTTCAGACGATAAATTAATGTCCAAATTACCTTCAATGACAGATGAAAGGGTCTCAAATATTGCAAAATTTCCTTTTTCAGCTTTTCATTTCAAGTTTTCTAGCTTTTGCACAAACGCATTTAGGGCGTCGAAAAAGTTAATTACAGTTATCTCTTTTCTTTGTAACTTGTCAAGCGGTTCAATTGGACAAAAATATCAACTAGATAAGCAAGTTTAGATATAAAGGTATATTAGGATTAGGAGTTTGGTTTTGAAACTAACCCTAACACAATATCACATGCAAAACTTATTTTAACAGAATTTATTAATTAATTACACATCTCCGTCCCAGAACAGCAACGTAACGTTCCTTATAGTTTGTTGTCTGTCTAAAATGGTATATAGCCACGTCCGTATATATATGGCAAGCATCGCCGAAATCCTAATCATTTACCTTGGGACACAGGAACACTGTTGTAAAATTTCACACGATAAGCATTATGGGAAGCGGACACGATAAAATAAAAGCATAGACTCGAACATAAGGCAAGCACGCTGCAACCACGCATTAAGCATACACAAATCACGACATTCTCCCCCTAGTTGCAAAAAAAAATTTGTGGACGCAAATTTGAAAATGAAAATACAGAAATACAAAATAATTAAAAATTATTAAGAAATTGAAAAATTAGTTGTAGGACAAATCAAATTACAAATTGAAACCAGTAATTCAAACACTAAAATATTAAAAACATAATATGGAAATGTTGGGTTGTGTGTGTGATATGTAAAACACGAAATATTAGAGTGATGAAGTGTATGTGTTGTGAAATTGTAAGTGAAATGTTTGTGAAAGTAACTTCGAATCGCACCATTAAGACAGTTTATATAGCCAAAAATAAAAATATTTCCAATATATTTCCAATATTAATTTCTATTTCCAATATAACGTTATTGACGAATCTTAAATCACCTTGGATATATTATATTTTATGATGGTTGAATATTATTAAAATGAGACATGTAGTTTTCAATCCATAGCTTGATATAATTATACATAAATTCAAAATTATAAAAATTGACATTGCATCACAAACACATCCAACAGCAAAAAGTATTTTTGAAACTATTCAACAGTTAAGAAAATTATAACAATCAAGTTGTTGAAATTAGGTGTTAAAAGTCCTTCATCGAGAAATTGGAACTGTTCGATATCTTCGCTTGCATCTTCAATATAGTAGCTGATTCCAATTCGGTTATTTTCTTGAAAGTCGTTGAAATGACATCGTCTTTTGTAAATGAAGTTTGGTGCAATTCGGATGTTTGTTTGAAGTTGTGACGTTATGGTCGTGAGGTGGCGGTGTTGTGCAAGATGTGACGGCTGAGCACTGCAAAACAAACATAAGCGACAACGATCTGCGTAATTGTTTGATACAAATAAAATAATATATTTTGAAAAATTGAATTTAAACATGCATCTATATAACAGCTATAAAAGAAACGACAGTATGATAAAACAAGACACACACACACACAAAAAAAATGCACATTACGGGAAACGGACACGATAAAATAAAAGCATAGACTCGAACATAAGGCAAGCACGCTGCAACCACGCATTAAGCATACACGAATCACGACAGGTACATTTCCTAAAGCAAGAGTCCAATTCGTACTTTCTTTGCCTATTCAGAAATTCTTTCAATTCTTCCCGTAGTTCAAAAACTTTTGTTAAAAATTTGCCATTAGTAGTTCAAAAACTCTTGTTAAAAATTGCCCTTGGACAGCCAACGGACCCGAGTATAGTAAAGTAAATTGAGGTGTTCAGCATTCATTTCAGAGCATCATTTTTTGAATAGGCGTGTGTTTAATACTCCATACTTTACAAGATGTACCGTCTTGTCGTTTACCGTCTTTATAACTTTGTTCAGAACATCTTGAAGAGATTCTGAAGGAGTTTTCGATGCGAGGATTGTCTGTGTATCATGCAATGCATTGAGACAGCATCAGATAAACGACTACAAACTAATTTTTGTAAGCCAGTTCTAGCTCCTAACATAGCACGAGCACCTTTAGTGCATATACCACAACATAGCCGTACCAGCCCAAAAAAATTTGGGGGGGCAATGAACTTTTGCCCAAATTTTTTGACGATTGCCCAAATCATGATTTTATAATACATTACGGATATGACAAAAAAATTGTCTGTGATTCTCAGACGAAAAACCAATTTGGTCCTAAAATCATGGTGATCTCTAAAAAAAGGTCTTCACCTAAATTTGGTCATTATTTTTTGCAGTTCATCATCGTCACCTCCCTAAATTTCCTGACTTTGCCCAAATTTTTCGTATCGCTGCCCGAAAAATTATGGTTTTGCCCAAATATTTTCTTCTCACTGCCCGAAAAATTTTAATTTTGCTTAAATCTTAGAAACTTGGGGGGCAATTGCCCCGCTTCCTCCCGGCAGGTACAACTATGTACCACAAACATTTCCCAGTCGATTCCTTCTTGGTCGAAAAACGCTGCCAACTTTTTCATCACATCAATAGCTCTACGACAACCGCACTACGGTCGCCTAAATTAGTTTCACAAAAAACGCTCTTTCTGCAAAACTAAACACTATTATTGTTCGTTTAACAAAGTTTAACCAATTTAAATTTATTACAATAAAAAATCCTTATTCAAATAGAATTGGAAAAAAAAAATAACGAATTAAAATAAAACATATTTAAAACACAATTTTTTAAGTTCGACAATTAGTACGTCCGAATTATACTATCAATTATTAAGTTTTACTTCAAGCTTCTACATCTGCCCAAAAGCATTCAAAGACATTCACCTATAAGAAGCTTTTTCTAAAAAAGGGAACGGATTGTTTACGAAGCGAATAATAGCAAGCAAGCGGAAAAAAACTGATAAACTTTAAAGCGATTAAGGAGTAAAATAATAAGGTCTTTTGACTGCCTTACAAAAACAACTCGCAAGCAATTCATCAGCATTACGAAGCACGTTACGAAGTTGGGCATCTCTGCTTGAAAGATTTAAACAAAACAAATAAAAAAACATGGTTATTTCTTCAAACCAAACCCCCTCCTTTGATAGAATCTGGTTCTATCAATAAAAATTAATTCGAAAGGAATAATATCTATCAAACTATTGTCATGGGAATGCGTAAACAAACATATACGAGCTTACGAAAGGATTAAGGAGGCTAATATGAAACAAATTTTACATTAAAGGCAACAAAAAAAAACATTAAAATTTTCACAATTCCAGCGGGCAAATCTGTGTTATTGGTCGAGTCAATACGCCGTTGCCGGTTTGAACAGTCACGACTCTCACCCGTCCGTCTCGACCAGGATGCACTCGGAGCACTCTACTTAAAGGCCAATGAGCTCTCGGGGTGTTAGCTGATAAAACAAGAACAACATTATTAGTTTTTAAGTTATTACGTTCAGTACGCCATTTTACTCGAGCATTAAGCGCCGGAACCCACTCTTTTAACCATCGTGCCCAATAATGGCGAATTAATTCTTGCACGCGCCGCCAACGTTTTGTATGATCATTATGTGTTTTATCAATTACGTCAGGGGCATACGCACCACCTAATTGACCAATTAGAAAGTGATTTGGCGTCAAAGGTATATCGTCAGTGGGATCAGCACTTTGGTAAGTTAAAGGTCTTGAATTAATTAAGGCTTCGGCTCCGATGAAAGCCGACTGAAGCTCTTCGTCAGTTATGTCAGCAGATTGAAGAATAGTTCTCAGTGCCTTTTTGGCAGATTCCATCATCGCTTCATGCACTCCACCAAAATGTGGGGCTAATGGGGGAATGAAAGACCAAGTGATTCTATGATTAGCAAAGCAACTTTGAATTTTTTTATGATTAATTTTAGACCACAATTCTCTTAACTCCTTTTCTGCCGCAGAGAAATTGCCAGCATTGTCTGATACAACTTCAATTGGGTAGCCGCGTCTATTAATCATACGAAAAAATGTTTTTAAAAATGAATCAGTGTCAAAATCATTAGCCATTTCAAGGTGCACTGCTCTACATGCTAAACAAGTGAATAAACACAAATATCGTTTTTGTCGCTTTTTTCCGCGACCTTGAATCGTTATAAAAGGTCCAGCTAAATCAACAGCAATTCGAGCAAATGCTCTTAAAGGTATTTGCACTCGACTATCAGGCAGTGGTGCATTAACTGTACTCCAGGTGAAGCTCGTGTTCTCTTGCATTTAGCACATTGATTTTGCCATTCTTTAATTGCTTCTCGAGCGCACAAAACCCAGTACTTTGATGAAATAGCAGCTAAGGTGTGGTTGACGCCATGATGCCCCATCTTTTCGTGATAGTGCTTGACTATAAGCATAGTTATCCAGGATTTTCTTGGTAAAATTATGGGATATCTTGCTGAAAATGGCAAATGCTCAGCAAAATTTAATCTACCATTGCACCGTATTAAACCATCAGTCCATAATTTGGGTCTCAACTTCAACAAGACACTGTTGTTTGCAATCTCTTTTCCCTGGCTAAGAGCTTTATATTCCATTGCAAAGGCGTCTTTTTGTGTCAGCATTAAAACGCGCGTTTCCACATCATCGATTTCGTCTGATGACAGCTCTCCATATTTTCTATCGGCGCACGATAACTTGCAGTTCTCAACAAATCGAACAACGAGCGCAAACAAGCGAACATATTTTAACCAATCCGAGAAACGTTCGGGCGCAAGACTCCCGAGGGTCATTTCATTGTTTACTTTAGTGCTTACAATTTTACGATGATTAGTAATAAGAAATATTTGTTTTTTCTTTTCTGTTTCAAATTTTAGTTTGTTTATTGCTATCGAAGGCCATTATTCAACTGGATAAATTTCGGGCCTTGCCACCACAATCTGTTTGAATTTAAAAGAGACACTCCACACCCTCTACTGAGCAAGTTAGCAGGATTTTCATTAGATTTAAGGTGGCGCCATTGCTCTGGATTTGTGCATGATTGAATCTTTCCCACTCTATTTGCCACAAAAGTCTTGAAAGATCGACTACAACCGCGAATCCATCACAAAACGTTCATGCTATCAGTCCAAAAGTTAAAACTATTCATAGAAAAATTTAAGGCTTTTGAAACAGTCTGTCCCAGCTGCACCCCAAGTGTAGCCGCCATGAGTTCAAGCCTAGGTATGGTGACAGCTTTTAAAGGCGCAACTTTTGTTTTGCTACAGACTAAACAAGTTGCTATTTTACCCGAATTCGATACAGTTTTTACGTAACATACTGCGCCATAAGCCAGACCAGAGGCATCAACAAAAATATAAAATTCAGTTGTGTCAGCATCGTTTGACATATAAAGCCATCTTGATACTTTGATTTCTGGTAGTTGCGACAGTTCTTTCAACCAAGATAAACAGGCACACTTAATTTCATTGTCAACAACCTCGTCCCATGTGTAACCTTTTACCCATATTTGCTGAACCAGAATACGAGCTCGAATAGTAAACGGTGTGATAAATCCTAATGGGTCAAATAAAGTGGAGATTTTTGACAACCAAATTCTTTTGTTTATTTTTTCAACAACAGACAAAGTCGACTTAAATTCAAAAGTATCGCCTTCCGCTCTCCACCATAGTCCTAACGTTTTCACTGCAGAGACGTTTTCAGCAAGCACGTAAAAAACTACCGCTTTATCATCTTTTGGAATTAAATCAGATATTACTTTAGAATTAGTGACCCATTTTCTAGCGTGCATACCAGCAGATTTCCATATAGCGCATAGATCATTATATAGTTCAATTCCTTCATGTTCGGTGTCTACAGAGTCCATACAATCGTCCATGTAAGTGGATTTCTGTATTGTTGTTGCCGCGCGGGGATACACCGAAGCAAACTTTTCTGCATGCTGTTGAGTGACAAATTGTGCCAGAAAAGGAGAAGAATTTAGACCAAAAACAACTCGGTTAAATTCAAAAACATCGGGTGGTCGAGACTGATCCAAATCTCGCCACAAAAACCTTAAATATTTTTTGTCTTTTTCTGCTACACCAATTTGCAAATATATTTCAGCAATATCACAGACCATAGCGACCGCTCCTTTACGAAAGCGCAACAAAACGTCAATTAAATCACGTTGCAATTTCGGTCCGACATCGATGACGTTATTTAGAGAGAAATTTTCGCATTTCGCTGAGGCGTCAAAAACAATTCTCACTTTACTCGTTGGTTTATCAGGTCTTAATACAGGGAAATGTGGCAGCAACCATTGTTGCGAATTTAAGACACATTCTTTTTTCGCTTTTGAAATATAACCTTTGTCAATATATGAAGTAATGAGATTGCAATACGACAAACCGAGATCGTGTTCTTTAAGTAAGCGCTTTTCAATATTTTTTAATCGCTTCAACGCCATTTCATAATTAGAAGGAAGTATCGCTGGATTTAACTTCCATGGGATAGACACTTCATACCGATCCCCAGTCCATTTTAACGACTCCTCAACAGTTAGTAGCGCTTCATTGTCTTGAGGTTTACTCGCGATTACTTCATCGTATTCATAATCTTCGATCTCCCAAAACTTTTTCAACGATTGGTCGATAGAGCGCAGCATTACGTCATTGCTATTAGCGTTTTTAGCGAAATAAGTCAAATAAGTTGGATTAAACAATTTACCTTGTGGTAGTATTCCCGTACAAGTCCATCCAAGTGGTGTTAGACGGGCTATCGGTTCTCCAGGCGGTCCGCACACTTCTTGTATACTTTGATGAAGCTCTAAATAGTCTAAACCGATTAACATATCAACCTGACGGCTTTTGATGATCGGAAAAGAAATTTTTGCTAAATAACTCCACTTTTGCTTAATTTGCTCCCATGGTACCGCTTGTAAATCTCCAGTGACATTTTTTGCTGTATAAGCTGTAACATCTTTTGGCAAACTTCCGTCCAAGCTTCTTAATGAAAAGTTAACGGGCTGCGTTTCAAATCGCTCACACCCACCGTTAAGCACACCTACGTTTATTAACTCACGTTTGCCTTCTAAACCAAGTTCAGCTGCAATATCAGCGTTAATATAAGTTTTTGTGCTGCAGTCGTCTAATAAGGCATTTACTTGGAGTTTTCTCGATGCGTACTCAATTAAAACAGGGATTGTCCTCATTGCAATCCACTCACTTGGTAACGACTTAGCCACCATAGTTCTGTTTTCTATATCGCCTTTTGAGGAAATGCCCTCGTCACTTTTCTTCATGTTTTTATCAGTTTTAATCAAATGATTTTCTTCTTCAATGTTACCTTCTTGGATTTTAACATCCAACTTGTGCAATAAGTAATGATGTAATTTGGGACAGTCATCAACACCACACTTTTTAACCTTTTTACAATTTTGCAGAACGTGATTTTTACCAAGATAGCCATAACATAAATTTAGTCGCTTGATTGATTTCCATCGGTCCTGAATGTTTATTCGCTGAAACTCGGGGCATTTTAAAAACATGTGATTTTTATAACACAGCAGACAGCGTGGTGATAATGTTTTTTTTTGATTTTGACCATAAAAAGTTCTTCGCCTGTCTACTTTTTGGGTCTTCTGGTCGCTATTCCGTGAATCGTTTCCGACGCGACAGAGAGAAACTCGGCTTCGCGAAGCACAAATTCACGTAAAGTAAGAACAGATTCTTTTCTTTTATTGTCTATAACCCATCTATGATAATTGGTCAATAAGTTTTCCGAAAGTTTTCTTTGTAGTTTTATGTATAAAGCACCGCTTCCTAATTCATTGTTCATTTGCGCTTGTTGTAAATTTACAATTGCCACATCTAGCAAGTCCGCAAATTTTTCTAATGCTTTAACGTGACCATCCCTGATGGGTTTAAAATTATCTAATTCATCCAAATATAAAGCCACTAACCTTCGTTCGCCGCCTTATTTTCGTTCCAAACATTGCTTTGCCACTTCATACGCTTTTTTTGAGTGGCCAAGATTTTCAACAACTCGTAGCGGTTTACCAATTAAACTTTGACGTAGTTGAAGAAGCTTATACTCAACCGTTGCGGGCGCACTGTCGATGCAAGCATTAAATGCAGCTTTCCAACTAGGATAAGAATGCTTATTTCCGTTAAACTTGGGAACAGATACTCGTTCTAACTGCCGCCACATGTTACGGCCTATTTCAGGAGGAGCACTTAATGATTAAAGTTGTACCTGTTGTACAGTTTTGGCAACTAATTCGTGTTGCTGTTGACTAACTCACGATGCCACACTTGACCCTGGGTCAACCGCAGAAGATTCGTCCTTTTTTTCTGTGATCCTGGTTCTCACTTGAACTTCAATTTTGTCAAATCTTTCGGTCAATTCTTCGACATCTTGCAACACTTTGTCACTTTGAGATGTCTCTCCTTTTGCGTCTAAAGTTTCCGAGTAATTCAACGACAATTCTACCAATTCATCAAAGCTACCTTTTAGCTTTTCGTGAGCGCTTTGAACCTTGTCTCCCATTGGATCATCTGTCTGTTCAATTAACTTCAATAATTGGTTACAAAATCGCGTAAATTTTGCCTTGCAGGCGGTTCATGCTCTCTTTTGAGCATTTACATCGGAATTATGTTCTTTAGAGCAAGTTGATATTTCATTGTCTATTTCTCCGTTATGTGACATAATTTTATTCCTTTCAATTATCTTTAGTATCTAATAACCATCCTCTGCTACCAATTTTGTTCGTTTAACAAAGTTTAACCAATTTAAATTTATTACAATTAAAAATCCTTATTCAAATAGCATCTTATTCAAATAGAATCGGAAAAAAAAATAACGAATTAAAATAAAACATATTTAAAACACAATTTTTTAAGTTCGACAATTAGTACGTCCGAATTATACTATCCATTATTAAGTTTTACTTCAAGCTTCTACATCTGCCCAAAAGCATTCAAAGACATTCACCTATAAGAAGCTTTTTCTAAAAAAGGGAACGGATTGTTTACGAAGCGAATAATAGCAAGCAAGCGGAAAAAAACTGATAAACTTTAAAGCGATTAAGGAGTAAAATAATAAGGTCTTTTGACTGCCTTACAAAAACAACTCGCAAGCAATTCATCAGCATTACGAAGCACGTTACGAAGTTGGGCATCTCTGCTTGAAAGATTTAAACAAAACAAATAAAAAAAACATGGTTATTTCTTCAAACCAATTATTTCATTAACTAATGTAGAACGAAAATTACCACTCTGCAGCAAAAAACAGCAGCGTCATTCATTGTTACTACAATGAAAACTACTAAATAAACACACAGAATTAAAAATAATCACACAAATAAAAGTAAAGTTTTTTAAATAGATCTGTGGTTCACCTCAAAATGTTTCCATGGACCACCGGTTGAGAACCGCTGGTCTAATGGTTACCCAATTTGGTTTTTTGAAAAATGTTTCAAAAAGTTTAATGGAAAAGTTTTACACCCCCATTCTGCATGTCGTGATTATATTTATAATTTTAATATTCCATATTTTAACCATGACTCCAAACGGTTTATCAATAAATTACAAAAGATTATCAGCTCTAAACTTAAATTAACTTTAAAAATAGATTCTGTCTAAAAAACTTTTTAAAATATTACATTATTTTCGATTGAAGACTCGTGTTCTACCTGGACTCCGTTCGAATGTTGTATATCAGTTTTCTTGTTCGTGTGATTCAATTTTGTCTTACATGAGTATTTCAACCCCGGCATTAGAGCAGTAGGGTGGGTGAGCAGTTGGGCTTTCACTTGAAAATTAAAAGCTCTTATTATGTTAGCTTGAAGATCATACTATGTATTGCGATATTTTTGCTAATACCAAATACAGTACAACGTAAATCTGTTTAAGATAATCCAAAAATTTAACTGTAATTTTGAAACTAACATTCACGAAGCTTTATTAATCCAAAACATAACCCTGGAATTAATCGACACTTATTTGCGAATGGGTCATCATTTTTGTTAAATATACAAGAGAGAGTTAGAAAGTTCTCAGACAAATTTTATAACTTCGAAATGCATAAAATTTTTCAAATTTTTTCAGGTTCAAACATAGCTAACTTTTTTTTAACGATCGCCATGATTTTGGGGGTAAAATAGCGAAATTAGAGATCAAATCGAAGTGAAGACCTTTTTTTTTAGAGATCACCATGATTTTGGAAAAAAAAGGGAAATACGAGATCAAAGTCTTTTTTTAGAGGACATCAATTTTTGGAAATCCTTCCCCTAACTTTGAATATGCACCACTGTCTAAAGGGTTAGTTTAACAGCACCCTTTACATGGCCAGTTTTGTGGCAAGAGCGAACATAAAATTTTAAACCAAACTAAATTGGAAACCTATTGATATTATTGAAGCTTTTTACGATCGATGTATGGGGATTGTGCACTGTGCAGAGTAGTTGTTTATAATTGGATTAAACGCTTTAAGGAGAAGAGTACAACTTGAAGATTATCCACAAAAGGGAGATTATCTACCTCAAAAAATCAAGAAAACATCAAGGTTGTGCAGAGTCTGTTTAAGATGATCGACGAGTTGCCATTGATGAAATTTCCGCGGCAGTAAGAATTTCACATGGCTCAACATTTTTTATTCTAAAAAAAATTTGGTTTGAACAAGCTTTCAGCACGTTTGGCCTCAAAAGCGTTGCAAAAAATTTTGATGGGCTACACTTTCCCAACCCCTTATAGCCCAGATTTAGCTCTTTCTGACTTTTTTTCTTTATAAAACTAAAATAACAGCTTAAAAGCACCCGATTTATGTACCTAAATGAAGCAAAAAAGCAAGTGATTACTTGGTGTCAGAGCCAGCCCCCAGAATTCTACAAGGATAAAATTTATAGGTGCAAACGTAGATTGAATTATGTATAGACACTAATGGAGCTAATGTAGAAAAATAAATGTAGCCTAATCAATTATAAAATAAAAATTTTATGGCAATTGCTGAGAACTTTTTGACTCATTCTGATATTTTAGATTGTTATTTCTGTTATTTGAATTTTGCCTGGTGTATCGGCTTTGCAGTTGTTATTTTGCATATGCATTTTTAATCAATTATTCAACAATTCTTTTTAAGAAAACTTCGTGTGACCAATTTGATAAACAATTATGTAATCAGATCAATGACCTTTATTTTTTAATATGAAAGCAAAATTTTGAAATTTTAATTATATAAAATTTATGATTGTAGATTAAGCTCAAGTAAACAAAGTGATAAAATCAAGCTTGACATTTTATTCTCCTGTATGTTGGATTAAACTTTTAAAAATTTCAAGTGGATTGAATTGTTGGATTGAAACTTTCAAGTCATTAAACAAAAATAAGGCTAATCGAGTTTATTTTTTGCATCAAAAACGTAAAAAAATTGTGCAAAGCTAGTCAAAATATAAAAAATCTGCCTCCAAACAACTGTTGCACTCAAACTAGCCTCTGAAGAGGAGAATGTTTTAATGCAATTTTAGTACCACGCTCAAACAGCAACAACAATTAGGGTATATTTTTTTCGGCTTTTAATTATCAAAGTTTCTATAAACAACTAAAACCGCCACAAAGATCTCGGCCGGATCTGGTAAAAATTGCAATTAGACTGGCATGGCTAATTGGCAGGCTTGTCCATGGGAATGGGATTCCCATGGGATGGGACAGCACACATTTGTATTTCCCATGGGAGAGTAGCCATGTCATAGCAACTTGATTACGTCAGAGTTTTATACTTTTTTACCTTTTAAATGTTTTTTACTCACCTTTTTTCTTCATATACTTGTATCTATTATCTATTTTGTGGTGGGACACCGGAAAATAAATACAAATAGTCTTTTTTTATATAAGATTACGTTTTGTGCGTAACATTATATCTTTATCTGTTGCTGGTAATTTATGAAAAAGCGAAGCGGTTTTTACTTTACGTAATCTATGTATTTCAATATTTCTGTTTTAATGTAACAGTTTCAATCTGCTGCAGATGTTTGTTCAGAGTGTAAGGAACGATTCTGAGTGAAGACCTTTTTTTTTTTTTTTTAGAGAACACCCTAATTTTTGGAGAAAATATAAAAGAGAACCTATTCTTAAAATTTTGAATGCCATCACTGCAATCGTCCTATTTAGTAGACAATAAACCTAAATTTTTATAAATTTAATTATTTTATTGAAATGTATTCCGATGGGAATCCCATGGGATGGGATGGGATGGGATGGGAGAGGCATAATTTGCTGTGGGATGGGATGGGACAGAAAAATATGTCCCATGGACAAGCCTGCTAATTGGCCTAGATTGGGGGTAACAGGGCTGTATGTCATGCCGCATCAGGCCCTGGACTTGTGCAGATCTGGCGTGCTAACACCCCTGGTCAGTTTAAGAGATGGCAAGCCAATCTGGTTTAGAGGGGCTATGTCTGGGTCTTGTTTTTAGCACCTAGTTAAGAAGCATGTCCGATCTAGCTCAAAGGGGCCGGGGTGCATATGGGTTTAAGGTATTACAGCTACAGGCTATTGTATTTAGGATTCAATATCATAACAAAATGATTTGAGACAACAATTTATTAAAAGCAACGAAAAGCAAAATAATCTAAATTTAAAAAAGTTACACTCAAAAATTAATGATAACACGATTTGTACCAGTGGTTCTGAACCCCGGCTCCGCATGTTGTTCTCAACTGTCCATCATGCGGCTCTCACTTCTTATATAAGAATAAGAATAAGAATAAGAATAAGAATAAGAATAAGAATAAGAATAAGAATAAGAATAAGAATAAGAATAAGAATAAGAATAAGAATAAGAATAAGAATAAGAATAAGAATAAGAATAAGAATAAGAATAAGAATAAGAATAAGAATAAGAATAAGAATAAGAATAAGAATAAGAATAAGAATAAGAATAAGAATAAGAATAAGAATAAGAATAAGAATAAGAATAAGAATAAGAATAAGAATAAGAATAAGAATAAGAATAAGAATAAGAATAAGAATAAGAATAAGAATAAGAATAAGAATAAGAATAAGAATAAGAATAAGAATAAGAATAAGAATAAGAATAAGAATAAGAATAAGAATAAGAATAAGAATAAGAATAAGAATAAGAATAAGAATAAGAATAAGAATAAGAATAAGAATAAGAATAAGAATAAGAATAAGAATAAGAATAAGAATAAGAATAAGAATAAGAATAAGAATAAGAATAAGAATAAGAATAAGAATAAGAATAAGAATAAGAATAAGAATAAGAATAAGAATAAGAATAAGAATAAGAATAAGAATAAGAATAAGAATAAGAATAAGAATAAGAATAAGAATAAGAATAAGAATAAGAATAAGAATAAGAATAAGAATAAGAATAAGAATAAGAATAAGAATAAGAATAAGAATAAGAATAAGAATAAGAATAAGAATAAGAATAAGAATAAGAATAAGAATAAGAATAAGAATAAGAATAAGAATAAGAATAAGAATAAGAATAAGAATAAGAATAAGAATAAGAATAAGAATAAGAATAAGAATAAGAATAAGAATAAGAATAAGAATAAGAATAAGAATAAGAATAAGAATAAGAATAAGAATAAGAATAAGAATAAGAATAAGAATAAGAATAAGAATAAGAATAAGAATAAGAATAAGAATAAGAATAAGAATAAGAATAAGAATAAGAATAAGAATAAGAATAAGAATAAGAATAAGAATAAGAATAAGAATAAGAATAAGAATAAGAATAAGAATAAGAATAAGAATAAGAATAAGAATAAGAATAAGAATAAGAATAAGAATAAGAATAAGAATAAGAATAAGAATAAGAATAAGAATAAGAATAAGAATAAGAATAAGAATAAGAATAAGAATAAGAATAAGAATAAGAATAAGAATAAGAATAAGAATAAGAATAAGAATAAGAATAAGAATAAGAATAAGAATAAGAATAAGAATAAGAATAAGAATAAGAATAAGAATAAGAATAAGAATAAGAATAAGAATAAGAATAAGAATAAGAATAAGAATAAGAATAAGAATAAGAATAAGAATAAGAATAAGAATAAGAATAAGAATAAGAATAAGAATAAGAATAAGAATAAGAATAAGAATAAGAATAAGAATAAGAATAAGAATAAGAATAAGAATAAGAATAAGAATAAGAATAAGAATAAGAATAAGAATAAGAATAAGAATAAGAATAAGAATAAGAATAAGAATAAGAATAAGAATAAGAATAAGAATAAGAATAAGAATAAGAATAAGAATAAGAATAAGAATAAGAATAAGAATAAGAATAAGAATAAGAATAAGAATAAGAATAAGAATAAGAATAAGAATAAGAATAAGAATAAGAATAAGAATAAGAATAAGAATAAGAATAAGAATAAGAATAAGAATAAGAATAAGAATAAGAATAAGAATAAGAATAAGAATAAGAATAAGAATAAGAATAAGAATAAGAATAAGAATAAGAATAAGAATAAGAATAAGAATAAGAATAAGAATAAGAATAAGAATAAGAATAAGAATAAGAATAAGAATAAGAATAAGAATAAGAAAATAAGAGAATAAGAGAATAAGAATAATGTTTTTGTAGGTCGCTCTATACCGTGAGAAGTCATATGGTCGCAGAGCGGAAAAAGTATCAATTAAAAAATAAAATACTGTAATACAAGTGGCATACCAAAAAATAAAAACAACAACAAAAAACAAACAAAAAAGACAAGTTGTATTCATTATTTTGAAGAGAAAATAATCAAATACCTATGCTGACAATGTTATACAATGCAATACTTCTCAGATATTTTATTAAAAATAAAAAAGAGGTAAAAAACTTTTCAAATATCAGGTTAACTATGACAAACAAGGTAAAAAGTATATCACGAATATTAAAAGAGTTAAAGATTAATTTGTTTACACTTCAAAAGCAGTTCTAAAATAATAAGTCTTTAAATTTTTCTTAAATACATTTAGATGATTAAAAGAATGTAGATTAATCGGCAATGAATTCCAAATTACACTCATCTTATGAAAAGTAGTTTCTTCAATATGATGCCTTGTATATATTATAAGATTATTTTATATTACTTAATTCAAAGCAACTGTTACAGTAAGTTCTTCGCGGTCTTAAACTCCGTGTGGCTGTCTCCGGAAATGTACGCGTCCTTGATTTGATTTGAATTAAATTTGTATTAAGATATAAAAACAATGCGAAATAAGACGAACTAAATTGGACGGGTAAGTAAGATAGACGAAAATAATAAGGTCGGACGAAATTAAAACGGACGAACGAAATGGATGATCGGACGAAATTAAAACAAATCGGACGAAATTAAAACGGACGAACGAAATGGATGATTGGACGTTAAATGGAAGATTGGACGGTTTTCAACTGTAGACTGACACGGAGCAGACCGACAAAACTAACAATATCGAACAGTATCTCCAACAGTATTATAAACAGCTCAAAAGCCTCAACAGCACTCCCAACGGCGTCTAACAGTATTTCAAACAGTAAATCTACGACCGCTACACAAAGGCTGAAGTAGCAAAACTAAGCGTTTCTACACAATTTTCACCCAACTTATGGAAAAAGAAGTCAGCTCGAGGTAACAATCAATTAGCAATCGAGCGCGGTGAGATAATGGAAAATGTAGGCTCAAAGCAACAATCTATTAGCAAGCGAGCGCGTGAGATAATGGAAAATGTCGGCTCAAAGCAACAATCAATTAGCAAGCGAGCGCCGAGAAAAAATGAAGTGAGTCAAATTAAATGTCAAAACAAAAATTAAGTAAATCAAAGCCAGAAATAAACCCGGGTTCGAAACTCAAAGAGTACTTGCCGTAACAGCAACCTACAAACTCAACGTAGCCCAAAATTTAGATTTAAATAGGTCAAACAATTAGCAATTCTAAATCAACAAAAAATTAAAGATTACTTTAATTTAAATTTCTTTAAAAGTTAAAAAATGCTTATTAAAATTGCTTCCGCGTAGTCTTATTAAGACTGTAATCAATTAGCAATTTATCATCGAGTCGCCGAGGAACGAAAGAAAAACTGTTTTTTTATGAGCTTGTCAAAGAAAATGAGTTAGAAAATGGGACGTAGAAAGAAACGCGCAAACCGAAACAAATGAATTTTACAACTCGTTAATTTGAACCAAATCAGGAACATTGGATTGCCCGTGTTAAAATTGATTGCTATAATTTTGGTAAAGCTATTAAGTAAAAATAAAGTTAGTTGCATTACTCTATTGTTTTGTCAAAACTAAATTTGTTAAAGTTGTTTACAGTTTAAGCATTTTCTAAGAAGTTTCCTTTAATTTGTGAAAAGTATTCGAATGGCATAACAAGAAGATAATATTAATGTCTGATATTGAATAAATAACCAACATATCAGGCATTCAGCTGACATAAAAACATAAACCTGTTGTGCCAGATGTTGACCTTGACCAGATCTGGTCCAGATATTGAATTTAGCTAGTACAGTAACCTATCTTTCCCAATTTTTTCCCGGTCTGGCATAGAACTGCATAGATTAGGAACAAGTTCAACCATTTAAAAAGTCAGTTTATTTCGTGTGGGAGTCATAATATAAAACAAAAATCTTTTAAAACTTGAAACTCAAAGGGTTCTGCTTGAAAATCCCCGAGGTCCCTCTTTAGTTCAATAATTTTTCTCTGAGGTCATTTTAAAAGCTGTTTGGTTAGGCCCCTAAAGCAAAAAAGCAATTTATTTTACAAGTAAAAAAATAAAGTTTTTGTTTTTTGTTGTTTGGAAACTCTGTTTTTTTTTTTTTTTTTGTTGCGATTTTTAGACCACTGTGATTCTAGCAGAATAACTCTCATATCTTACAGAAAAAAGAAAAAAAGCGAAAAAACCTTACGCAAATGACGCAAACCTTCATTCATTTCTATGCTACAAAAGAGAGCAACAATCTTCCACTATTCAGGATTAATTTAAAATATGTTCCCTATCGATTCGAATGACAAATTTGATATCACATTGATCAGAATTTAACGTAGATTTCAGATATAAAATTAAGTTCCGGCGACACCATATTAGTTTTCGAACAAAATGCACTTGAATGGCCTCCGCTTTACGAGATAATAATTAGCATCAACAGCATTTTGAGTTAAAGTGATTTCGATTTACGCTATTTGAAAGTTCATTTTGACCATGTTCCCTATCGATTCGAATGACAAATTTGATATCACATTGATCAGAATTTCACGTAGATATCAGATATAAAATCAAGTTCCGGCGACACTATATTAGTTTCCTAACAGAATACAGTTGAATGACTCCCGCTTCACGAGATAATAATTAGCGTCGACAACATTTTAAGTTAAAGTGATTTCGATTCACGCTATTTGAAAGTTCATTTTGACCATGTTCCCTATCGATTCTAATGACAAATTCAATATCACATTGATCAGAATTTCACGTAGACATCAGATATAAATTCAAGTTCCAGCGACACTATATTCACTTTTCCACAAAATGTACTTGAATGACCCCCGCTTTACAAGATAACAATTAGCGTCGACAGCATTTTGAGTTAAAGTGATTTCGAGTTACGCTAATTCAAGGTTTATTTTGACCATGTTCCCTATCGATTCGAATGACAAATTCAATATCACATTGATTAACATTTCACGTAGATATCAGATATAAAATCAAGTTCCGGCGACACTATATTCACTTTTCAACAAAATGCACTTGAATGACCCCCGCTTTACGAGATAACAATTAGCGTCTATTACATTTTGAGTTAAAGTGATTTCAAGTAACGCTATTTGAAAGTTTAATTTGACCATGTTCCCTATCGATTCGAATGACAAATTCAATATCACATTGATCAGAATTTCACGTAGATATCAGATATAAATTCAAGTTCCGGCGACACTATATTAGTTTTTGAACAAAATGCACTTGAATGGCCTCCGCTTTACGAGATAATAATTAGCATCGATAGCATTTTGAGTTAAAGTGATTTCGATTTACGCTATTTGAAAGTTCATTTTGACCATGTTCCCTATCGATTCGAATGACAAATTCAATATCACATTGATCAGAATTTCACGTAGATATCAGATATAAATTCAAGTTCCAGCGACACTATATTCACTTTTCCACAAAATGTACTTGAATGACCCCCGCTTTACAAGATAACAATTAGCGTCGACAGCATTTTGAGTTAAAGTGATTTCGAGTTACGCTAATTCAAGGTTTATTTTGACCATGTTCCCTATCGATTCGAATGACAAATTCAATATCACATTGATTAACATTTCACGTAGATATCAGATATAAAATCAAGTTCCGGCGACACTATATTCACTTTTCAACAAAATGCACTTGAATGACCCCCGCTTTACGAGATAACAATTAGCGTCTATTACATTTTGAGTTAAAGTGATTTCAAGTAACGCTATTTGAAAGTTTAATTTGACCATGTTCCCTATCGATTCGAATGACAAATTCAATATCACATTGATCAGAATTTCACGTAGATATCAGATATAAATTCAAGTTCCGGCGACACTATATTAGTTTTTGAACAAAATGCACTTGAATGGCCTCCGCTTTACGAGATAATAATTAGCATCGATAGCATTTTGAGTTAAAGTGATTTCGATTTACGCTATTTGAAAGTTCATTTTGACCATGTTCCCTATCGATTCGAATGACAAATTCAATATCACATTGATCAGAATTTCACGTAGATATCAGATATAAATTCAAGTTCCGGCGACACTATATTAGTTTCCTAACAGAATACAGTTGAATGACTCCCGCTTTACGAGATAATAATTAGCGTCGACAACATTTTAAGTTAAAGTGATTTCGATTCACGCTATTTGAAAGTTCATTTTGACCATGTTCCCTATCGATTCGAATGACAAATTCAATATCACATTGATCAGAATTTAACGTAGACATCAGATATAAATTCAAGTTCCAGCGACACTATATTCACTTTTCCACAAAATGCACTTGAATAACCCCCGCTTTACGAGATAACAATTAGCGTCGACAGCATTTTGAGTTAAAGTGATTTCGAGTTACGCTAATTCAAGGTTTATTTTGACCATGTTCCCTATCGATTCGAATGACAAATTTGATATCACATTGATTAACATTTCACGTAGATATCAGATATAAAATCAAGTTCCGGCGACACTATATTCACTTTTCAACAAAATGCACTTGAATGACCCCCGCTTTACGAGATAACAATTAGCGTCTATTACATTTTGAGTTAAAGTGATTTCAAGTAACGCTATTTGAAAGTTTAATTTGACCATGTTCCCTATCGATTCGAATGACAAATTCAATATCACATTGATCAGAATTTAACGTAGATATCAGATATAAATTCAAGTTCCAGCGACACTATATTAGTTTCCTAACAGAATACAGTTAAATGACCCCCGCTTTACGAGATAACAATTAGCATCGACAGCATTTTAAGTTAAAGTGATTTCGATTTACGCTAATTCAAGGTTTATTTTGACCATGTTCCCTATCGATTCGAATGACAAATTCAACATCACATTGATCAGAATTTCACGTAGATATCAGATATAAAATCAAGTTCCGGCGACACTATATTAGTTTTCTAACAGAATACAGTTGAATGACCCCCGCTTTACGAGATAACAATTAGCGTCGACAGCATTTTAAGTTAAAGTGATTTCGATTCACGCTATTTGAAAGTTTAATTTGACCATGTTCCCTATCGATTCGAATGACAAATTCAATATCACATTGATCAGAATTTAACGTAGACATCAGATATAAATTCAAGTTCCAGCGACACTATATTCACTTTTCCACAAAATGTACTTGAATGACCCCCGCTTTACGAGATAACAATTAGCGTCGACAGCATTTTGAGTTAAAGTGATTTCGAGTTACGCTAATTCAAGGTTTATTTTGACCATGTTCCCTATCGATTCGAATGACAAATTCAATATCACATTGATTAACATTTCACGTAGATATCAGATATAAAATCAAGTTCCGGCGACACTATATTCACTTTTCAACAAAATGCACTTGAATGACCCCCGCTTTACGAGATAACAATTAGCGTCTATTACATTTTGAGTTAAAGTGATTTCAAGTAACGCTATTTGAAGGTTTAATTTGACCATGTTCCCTATCGATTCGAATGACAAATTCAATATCACATTAATCAGAATTTAACGTAGATATCAGATATAAAATCAAGTTCCGGCGACACTATATTAGTTTTTGAACAAAATGTACTTGAATGACCCCCGCTTTACGAGATAACAATTAGCATCAACAGCATTTTGAGTTAAAGTGATTTCGATTTACGCTAATTCAAGGTTTATTTTGACCATGTTCCCTATCGATTCGAATGACAAATTCAATATCACATTGATCAGAATTTCACGTAGATATCAGATATAAAATCAAGTTCCGGCGACACTATATTAGTTTCCTAACAGAATACAGTTGAATGACCCCCGCTTTACGAGATAATAATTAGCGTCGACAGCATTTTGAGTTAAAGTGATTTCGATTCACGCTATTTGAAAGTTCATTTTGACCATGTTCCCTATCGATTCGAATGACAAATTCAATATCACATTGATCAGAATTTAACGTAGACATCAGATATAAATTCAAGTTCCAGCGACACTATATTCACTTTTCCACAAAATGTACTTGAATGACCCCCGCTTTACAAGATAACAATTAGCGTCGACAGCATTTTGAGTTAAAGTGATTTCGAGTTACGCTAATTCAAGGTTTATTTTGACCATGTTCCCTATCGATTCGAATGACAAATTTGATATCACATTGATTAACATTTCACGTAGATATCAGATATAAAATCAAGTTCCGGCGACACTATATTCACTTTTCAACAAAATGCACTTGAATGACCCCCGCTTTACGAGATAACAATTAGCGTCTATTACATTTTGAGTTAAAGTGATTTCAAGTAACGCTATTTAAAGGTTTAATTTGACCATGTTCCCTATCGATTCGAATGACAAATTCAATATCACATTGATCAGAATTTCACGTAGATATCAGATATAAATTCAAGTTCCGGCGACACTATATTAGTTTTTGAACAAAATGCACTTGAATGGCCCCCGCTTTACGAGATAATAATTAGCGTCGACAGCATTTTGAGTTGAAGTGATTTCGATTTACGCTAATTCAAGGTTTATTTTGACCATGTTCCCTATCGATTCGAATGACAAATTCAATATCACATTGATCAGAATTTCACATAGACATCAGATATAAAATCAAGTTCCGGCGACACTATATTCACTTTTCAACAAAATGCACTTGAATGACCCCCGCTTTACGAGATAACAATTAGCATCGACAGCATTTTGAGTTAAAGTGATTTCGATTTACGCTAATTCAAGGTTTATTTTGACCATGTTCCCTATCGATTCGAATGACAAATTCAATATCACATTGATCAGAATTTCACGTAGATATCAGATATAAAATCAAGTTCCGGCGACACTATATTAGTTTCCTAACAGAATACAGTTGAATGACCCCCGCTTTACGAGATAACAATTAGCATCGACAGCATTTTGAGTTAAAGTGATTTCGATTTACGCTAATTCAAGGTTTATTTTGACCATGTTCCCTATCGATTCGAATGACAAATTCAATATCACATTGATTAACATTTCACGTAGATATCAGATATAAATTCAAGTTCCGGCGACATCATATTAACTTCCTAACAGAATACAGTTGAATGACCCCCGCTTTACCAGATAACAATTAGCATCGACAGCATTTTGAGTTAAAGTGATTTCGAGTTACGCTAATTCAAGGTTTATTTTGACCATGTTCCTTATTGATTCGAATAACAAATTTGATATCACATTGATCAGAATTTAACGTAGACATCAGATATAAATTCAAGTTCCAGCGACACTATATTCACTTTTCCACAAAATGTACTTGAATGACCCCCGCTTTACAAGATAACAATTAGCGTCGACAGCATTTTGAGTTAAAGTGATTTCGAGTTACGCTAATTCAAGGTTTATTTTGACCATGTTCCCTATCGATTCGAATGACAAATTCAATATCACATTGATCAGAATTTCACGTAGATATCAGATATAAATTCAAGTTCCGGCGACACCATATTAGTTTCCTAACAGAATACAGTTGAATGACCCCCGCTTTACGAGATAACAATTAGCATCGACAGCATTTTGAGTTGAAGTGATTTCGAGTTACGCTAATTCAAGGTTTATTTTGACCATGTTCCCTATTGATTCGAATGACAAATTCAATATCACATTGATCAGAATTTAACGTAGACATCAGATATAAAATCAAGTTCCGGCGACACCATATTAGTTTCCTAACAGAATACAGTTGAATGACCCCCGCTTTACGAGATAACAATTAGCATCGACAGCATTTTGAGTTGAAGTGATTTCGATTTACGCTAATTCAAGGTTTATTTTGACCATGTTCCCTATTGATTCGAATGACAAATTCAATATCACATTGATCAGAATTTCACGTAGATATCAGATATAAATTCAAGTTCCGGCGACACTATATTAGTTTTTGAACAAAATGCACTTGAATGACCCCCGCTTTACGAGATAACAATTAGCATCGACAGCATTTTGAGTTAAAGTGATTTCGATTTACGCTAATTCAAGGTTTATTTTGACCATGTTCCCTATCGATTCGAATGACAAATTCAATATCACATTGATCAGAATTTCACGTAGATATCAGATATAAATTCAAGTTCCGGCGACACCATATTAGTTTCCTAACAGAATACAGTTGAATGACCCCCGCTTTACGAGATAACAATTAGCATCGACAGCATTTTGAGTTGAAGTGATTTCGATTTACGCTAATTCAAGGTTTATTTTGACCATGTTCCCTATTGATTCGAATGACAAATTCAATATCACATTGATCAGAATTTCACATAGATATCAGATATAAATTCAAGTTCCGGCGACACCATATTAGTTTCCTAACAGAATACAGTTGAATGACCCCCGCTTTACGAGATAATAATTAGCATCGACAGCATTTTGAGTTGAAGTGATTTCGATTTACGCTAATTCAAGGTTTATTTTGACCATGTTCCCTATTGATTTGAATGACAAATTTAATATCACATTGATCAGAATTTCACGTAGATATCAGATATAAAATCAAGTTCCGGCGACACTATATTAGTTTCCTAACAGAATACAGTTGAATGACCCCCGCTTTACGAGATAATAATTAGCGTCGATATAGTGTCGCTGGAACTTGAATTTATATCTGATATCTACGTTAAATTCTGATCAATGTGATATTGAATTTGTCATTCCAATCGATAGGGAACATGGTCAAAATAAACCTTGAATTAGCGTAAATCGAAATCACTTTAACTTAAAATGTTGTCGACGCTAATTATTATCTCGTAAAGCGGGGGTCATTCAAGTGCATTTTGTTCAAAAACTAATATAGTGTCGCCGGAACTTGAATATATATCTGATATCTACGTTAAATTCTGACCAATGTGATATTGAATTTGTTATTCGAATCGATAGGGAACATGGTCAAAATAAACCTTCAAATAGCGTGAATCGAAATCACTTTAACTCAAAATGCTGTCGATGCTAATTATTATCTCGTAAAGCGGGGGTCATTTAACTGTATTCTGTTAGGAAGTTAATATGATGTCGCCGGAACTTGAATTTATATCTGATATCTACGTGAAATTCTGATCAATGTGATATCAAATTTGTCATTCGAATCGATAGGGAACATGGTCAAAATAAACCTTGAATTAGCGTAAATCGAAATCACTTTAACTCAAAATGCTGTCGATGCTAATTGTTATCTCGTAAAGCGGGGGTCATTCAACTGTATTCTGTTAGGAAACTAATATAGTGTCGCCGGATCTTGAAGTTATTTCTGATATCTACGTTAAATTTTGATCAATGTGATATTGAATTTGTCATTCGAATCAATAGGGAACATGGTCAAAATAAACCTTGAATTAGTGTAAATCGAAATCACTTTAACTCAAAATGCTGTCGATGCTAATTGTTATCTCGTAAAGCGGGGGTCATTCAACTGTATTCTGTTAGGAAACTAATATAGTGTCGCCGGAACTTGAATTTATATCTGAAATCTTCGTGAAATTCTGATCAATGTGATATTGAATTTGTCATTCGAATCGATAGGGAACATGGTCAAAATAAACTTTGAATTAGCGTAACTCGAAATCACTTTAACTCAAAATGCTGTCGATGCTAATTGTTATCTCGTAAAGCGGGGGTCATTCAAGTACATTTTGTGGAAAAGTGAATATAGTGTCGCTGGAACTTGAATTTATATCTGATGTCTACGTGAAATTCTGATCAATGTGATATTGAATTTGTCATTAGAATCGATAGGGAACATGGTCAAAATGAACTTTCAAATAGCGTGAATCGAAATCACTTTAACTTAAAATGTTGTCGACGCTAATTATTATCTCGTAAAGCGGGGGTCATTCAACTGTATTCTGTTAGGAAACTAATATAGTGTCGCCGGAACTTGATTTTATATCTGATATCTACGTGAAATTCTGATCAATGTGATATTGAATTTGTCATTCGAATCGATAGGGAACATGGTCAAAATGAACTTTCAAATAGCGTAAATCGAAATCACTTTAACTCAAAATGCTGTTGATGCTAATTATTATCTCGTAAAGCGGAGACCATTCAAGTGCATTTTGTTCGAAAACTAATATGGTGTCGCCGGAACTTGAATTTATATCTGAAATCTACGTTAAATTCTGATCAATGTGATATCAAATTTGTCATTCGAATCGATAGGGAACATATTTTAAATTAATCCTGAATAGTGGAAGATTGTTGCTCTCTTTTGTAGCATAGAAATGAATGAAGGTTTGCGTCATTTGCGTAAGGTTTTTTCGCTTTTTTTCTTTTTTCTGTAAGATATGAGAGTTATTCTGCTAGAATCACAGTGGTGATTTTTAGTTCCGTCATTTTAGCAGATAGTGGTACATATTTTGGAAGAGTGATAGCTATTTAAAAATTAAGATTCAAATTATAAATAAAAAACTCACTAATAACATCAAATTGCTTTTTAGTAGATTACTATACTTTAACATTTAATATAGAAAAAAATGTTCAACCACTAAAATTCTAAAATGTTTATTTTAGTACCAGAAAAGAAAACCAAACCTGTAAGAAATGTTTTATTTTAAAGTTGTTTGGATATTGATTATTTTGTTTTTCAGGGTTTTTGTGGTTATGCCCATCAAACATCTCCTAAAGGAATAAGCATTGAACCTTCTAAAACCAGAATTGGTGAGTTAGGTGCATGGGCAGAAACAAATTTTGAAACAAACTCAATATTTGGCCCATACAAAGGAGTTAAAGTTTTTAAAAATTCTTTGCAAAAGCTGTGTCTTACAATTAATGGAGGAAATGCTTGGAAAGTAAGCAGTTTATTTTTTTGTCTTTTAATTAATTGTAATTTTGGATTTATTTTGATTTAGAAAGAGAAAATTTATTTTATTTGCATCACAATTCACAATTTTCTTTAAAAAGAAAAAAACAAAGAATTGTCTCAAACATTGCAAAAAATGCTGCCAATGAAAAGATACAGAAAGCAACAAAACAAGTGAATACAATTGCAAAACAAAACAATAACAATACAAAAGCGTGATGCGGGAGGTAGGAAGAGACAATCGTCATTTAATCACTACCCCCATAAGAATATGATTTCGAAGTAAGGCGAGTAAAAATGCATAATTTGTTCAAAACGTTTTGTTCACACAAATTTTTTTTTTTTTTCCTTTTTATGTCGTAAGAAGGGTTCACATAGGTAAATTAGTCGTTGAAAGGTCAAATAAATGAGCCAATTGAAAACAAATTGATAAAAATAACTTAAAATAACTAAAAATAGAACGTGAGAATATTGATTGAAAGAATAAATTATGAAGTATTATGATACTATGGAAAGAAGTGTCAATGTTAAAATACTAGGAAAATATAAGTATAGTAGTACAAAAACAAAAAGAATTAAAAAAGATGAAAGTAGAAGTAGCCTAAGTAAAATTTGATTTAAGTTCTGTAATGATTTAATAAATGGTCATAAACTAACTTATTAAAAGATTTTGGTCTTTTTTCAGCTTTTATATTATTCGGCAAATTGTTCCATATTTTAGAGCAACTTACAGTAACACTCTTTGATAAATTACTGGATAATAAATTAGAAACAAATACATTTTTGTTTTTTGATTGACGGGTATTATGAGTATGAATATCACTTAATAATTGCATATCATTTTTTGGGCCATTGTTGTATAATAATTTAAACATATATTTAGATGCAGTAAATTTGTACAGTTCATTTATTTTTAGAAGATTAGCATTTGCAAACAATTTATCTATATTTGTTCTATATGGTAATTTTGTAATGTAACGTAATGCTCTGTTATGAATTTTATTAAGATTTGATAAGGTTGTTTTATAAGCATTTCCCCATAAAAGTATTCCATAATGCAGTTTGCTTTTAACAAGAGCATGATAAACTAGTTTTAAATTGGCAATGGACAGATATTTTTGTAGGTAATAAAGTATACTTACAGATTTAGAAACGTTACTTGTTAATTCATCTATATGGGGTTTCCATTTTAAGTGTTTGTCGATAGTAACTCCTAAATATTTCACAGTATTTTGGTTAGAAATTTTTGTGTTATTTATAAAAATGCTTATTGGCTTATTTTTTTTCCTTTTTTCACCAAATATTATAGTGTATGATTTTTTTAAATTTAGGCTAAGTTTATTTTCAAGTAACCAATTTTCAATTTTTTTGACTTCTACATTGATAATTTTTTCTAATGAGACATAATTATTGCTAGAAGCAAAAAGTGCAGTATCGTCTGCAAAAAGAAGAATTTTTAAGTTTGATGATTTAGGTAAGTCATTAATATATAAAAGAAATAGAATAGGACCTAATATGCTGCCTTGAGGAACACCATAATTTATTATATTTTTATCAGATTTTTGTGAGTTTACACAAGTAAATTGATATCTATTTGCCAAATAAGATGAGATCAAGTCATAGGATAGACCTCGAATACCTTTAATTTTTAGTTTTTTTTTCAAAATATTGTGGTCAACAGTATCAAAAGCTTTTTTTAGGTCTAAAAAAATGCCACATGTTATTTGATTATTGGCTTGCTGATATTTAAGGTAGTTTTCCAATTCAATTAGTGCTTCATTGGTACTTTTTTTTTGTTGAAAACCAAATTGACTTTCAGAAAGTACATTATGTTTATTCAAGAAGTTCACAATGTTTTCTTTTAGAATTTTTTCAAAAATTTTGGAGAAATGAGGTAAAATAGAAATTGGTCTATAATTGGAGACAAGGTCTTTTTCACCACTTTTATAAATAGGTATTACTTTTGCTATTTTTAGAATACTTGGAAATATACCTTTATTGATACAGTTATTTATCAGGTCACACAATATGGGAGCAATTATAACTTTACTTAGTTTGATAATTTTTACAGGAATGTCATAAGTATCATCACATTTATTAGTATCTAATTGATTTATTTCATTAATAATGTCTTCAATGTACACTGGTTTAATATACATAGAAGAGCAGATAGAAGGTATGGAATTTGTAGAATTTGAAAAACTTGCTTTTGGAAGAGCATGTGCCAAATTAGAACCTACACTTGAGAAATATTTGTTGAAGCATGACGATATGTATTTAGGATCATATAAATCAATATTTGTATCTGTGCATTTAATCTTTGTAAAAGTTGTATGATGAGTTGGTTTACGTATTATTTGATTTATTGTTTTCCATGTTTCCTTGGCGTTGTTTTTGCTCAATTGCAAGTGATGTTGAAAATAGTTTTGCTTGGACTGCTGTTTAACTTTTGTTAATATGTTGTTATATTGTTTGTATTTTTTGTAATATGGTTCAGAATGAGCATGTTGGGAAGATAATTGATATAATTTGTTTTTTTTTTTTATACTGTCTTGTATGCTTTTTGTTAACCAGGGTTTAAAATAAAATTTGGTTTCCTTTCGTGTAAGTTTTTGGGTTGGAGCATGGATCTCTAAACAATTTAAAAAAGTATTTAAAAAATGTAAAAAATCTTCTTCAGGATCTAACTTATTTTTGCCCAAATTGCTATTATTTAAATTTTCTTCCAAAGTTTTCAAGAAGTCACATTCAGAGAACATGGAAAAGTTTCTTTTAAATATTTTAAGATGATTTATTTTTCTTGATAATGGCTTAACTTGTTTTTTTGGTGCTAAGACAAAAGTAGGATTATGATCACTTATGTCAAAAGAAACAGTTCCAGAAAGGATATTGCTCGAGTTATCATTGCAGTAAATGTGGTCTAATAAAGATGGAGTTTGCTTATTCATGAACCTTGTCGGGCAATTTATGAGACTTATCACACCAAATGATTCAAGAGATTCTTTGTATTTAACAATTGTAGAATTATCACTTAGTAAATTAATATTAAAATCTCCCAATATAAAATACTTCAGCCTTTTTGAATTTATTTTATCAATTGTTTCTTCCAATTTAAGTTGAAAAGTTGTTATTGATGAATGGGGATGAAAATATATTCCTCCCACGATATAAGATTTATTGTCATTGTCGGATTTAATTTCCACCCAGATGTCTTCAACCAAGTTTTCATTTAGTCTCAGATCAGGTCGAATTTTGTAATTTAGAGAATTATGTAAATATATGCCAATGCCACCACTATTTGTAGTTGAATCAATTGAGTGAAAACAATAATTTTTTATGAAAGTAGTGTTATAATTTTTCTTCTTTAGTTTTGTTTCACTAATTATGATGACATGTGGAGAGTAAGGTAAAGTTGCTAGTAATTCATCTATTTTATTTATATTTTTATTAAGACTTCTGACATTAAGATGGAGAAGAAATTTATCATGGTTATCATAATTTTGAGTTAATAAGTTTGCAAAATCAGTTACACTTACATTAGGTTTACAAATAGTTTCATTTAAATTAAACATTTTTAAATAATTCACATCTAAATTAAACAATTAAGCATATATCTAAATTAAACAAGTTAAACATTAAGAAATAAAAAAGAAAAACTTACATGCGATAAAAGCAAAACATATAACAAGATTCAGTTGCTTTAGTTAAGTTTATTAATGTCATCTTCACAGGAGATTTTAATCTTTTCACTTGCATTGTTTTTTCTCATAAAGATATTGCCATTTTTTGTCCAAAGAAAACTATATTTTAATTCTGTTTTCTTTTTATGAGCCATTAAAAATAGTTTTCTTCTTCTTGGAGTCAAGTTTTCATTTATGTAAAGTTTCTCCATTCCAGCAATTTCAAAATTTCTTACACCTATTAAATTTTTTCTTTTTTGGTATATATTATTCCTGATGTCTCTGCTGGTGAATCTAGCAACTATAATTGGATGGTTATTGGAAGTACTTGGCAAGCGATGAGAAGTTGAAATATCTTCATCCTTTAAATCAATATTTAATTTTTTGGCCATGCTTTTTATGATAAAGTTAGTATTTTCATTTTGAATTTGAGGAATTCCGTGGAACTCTAAATTATCTCTTCTTTGAACTTGTTCTAAATCATCTCGGCATTTTTCTTGCTCATTTAGATTATTTCTTAGAATTTCTATTCTTTTTTCCAAAGACTCAATTTTATTGGGAATTTTTAATTTTTTTAGTTCTGACACATCTTTTTTAAATATTTCAAATTCTGCATTAAGAAAGTTCTGGCTTTCAATAATGCTTTCGATTTTTTCTGCTTGAAGTTGTAAGTTACTTGAAATTTGGTCTAATTTGTTAGTAAATAATTTTTCTTGTTTCTTCAATGATTCATTTATAGTATCCTTCAGGTTATTTTCCATTTCCTTCATTAAATTGGTTATTTCTTTTGATAAAGGCATTTTATGTTATATTGGAAGTAAGAATATTTATCAAATTATGTTTACTTAAATCAACTTTTTAACACCTTATTCAAAACCTTATTCAAATAGAAATTGAATAAGGTTTTGAATAAGGTGTTAAAAAGTTGATTTAATTGATTGATTGTAATTTAATTGATTGTAAAGTTGATCACTGTCAAAAAAAAGCTTGGGAAGTAAACAGTTTAAATTTGGTTGAGGTGTTTGAAATGCTATCGTGCAATATTGAAAAGCCTCATATAGACATATAGTCATTTATGGTACATTATTAGCAATGTAGTGATCATTCATTTTTTTGGTTTTAAGTTTGTTACTCTTTTTGTTGCTGCCAAGGCTCATCCTTTTTAAAAGCAGATCTGTGTTAAACAACACTCTGTCATTCACACCATGCTATGGCATTGTAATCATCTTAGTAGTATTTGGATAATCAGCATTCTATTGTATTTTTATTTTAATCTGTCACACTTGTGTCTGACCTTTAACTCATTTAAGTATGAATGTTTGTATAGTAACAAAATGTTTGTAAAATAATTATAGCTTCTTGAAAAATTGTAATATAAGCAAATGAGTTTTTGTATTTATAATTTGGTGTGGTAAAATTTTAATTATATTTTTACCAATAAAACTTTTAAAAAACTCTTTAGCAATTAAACATAATGCTAGTACAAGTGTAATGATGTAACAAACACCTGATTTTAGCAAGACCCAGTTATTATCCAAGACTATTGATGTTACAAGTGAAAATAGGATGAGATGAAAACATGATGGTTTATTTTGTGGGTTTTTTTTTGCTAGAAAATTGCCAATTTTTTCAGCAAATAAAATTTTGCAGAAACAAAAATTGGCAAAAACTTTCATTTGCATAATAAAAATAATAAATTTCAGCAGTTTAAAAATTTAATGATTTTTGTAATATTTTTTATTTATTTTATTTTATCTCTATATTTATCTTCCTGACTCACAGAAAAGTGACAAAGTTGCTAATACATAAGGCAAGCAATTACCCCGACCTGCTTCTGGAGATATCAAGATATTGCTGTCCGCTTGTAATTTAATAGAGATATGACTTTAATTTGGAACTGCTTGCCAAGACCACCAAGCAGGGAAATGTGCCTTAAAGTGTCTTTCCCAAAGATACAATAGAATGGTGCAAGCAGGTTTTAAACCAAGACCATTTTGATTACGAGCCTGGTGCTTTAACCACTTGACCACGCTGCTGACTAACCACTCAACTGTGCTGCCAACATTTTTGTAATAATTTTGTAATTTTTTTAATAACAATTAAATTTGATATCACAAAAACACCAGAATAATTTTCTTTTTTTAACATAACTGAATACATTGTAAAATCTCTTTTTTATATACAGGGTGGGGCATAAGTTTGGAAGAAATTTTTTAAACTAAATTATTTTGTTATAGAATAGTTCCTAAGTAGGAAATACGTTTTATTATAGCTAAGACATTTCTCTATCACAATATCAAATAAATTTTTGCTAAATTTTTAACAATTCAAAAATGTTAGACAACAGAGAAGCTATAGTTGGTAAGTCAGATTCTGCTATTGCAAAGACACTTTCAATTGCAAGATCCACTGTCTGGAAGACATTGACATGTTTTAATGAAAGAGGAGATTTAGCTGATCATCCAAGAAGTGGTAGACCATGCACCCAAACAAAGTGGTAAACCATGCACTGGTCTAAATCAATGATCAAATGGATTTGAGGAGGATTAGGAGAAACCCGAGGAGATCCATGTGGCAAATGGCAAGGTCCATTGACATGAGTCCCAGCACCATGAGATGACTTGTCCACAAAGACCTGAAAATGTCCTCTTTCACCCTCCAAAAGAGACAAACTCTCTCAGCAACTGTAAAGCAAAAAAGATTGGAGAGAAGCAAAGTTCTTTTGAAGGAATTCAGGTCTGGCACGGCGGGTGCGATTGTTTGGTCAGATGAGAAGATCTTCACAGTTAAATTCGCTCATAATCAAAGAAATGACAGGATTATTGAAAGAAATGTCAAAGAAATTCCTTATAACCGAAAAACCGTGTACCAGACAATGAAACCAGCCTCTGTCATGGTCTGAGCCACTGTTTCAAAAACCTGGAGGTCTCTCCTCATTTTTATTGATCAAAGCGCAAAAATTAACTCTAAATATTATGTTTAAAACATCTTGGAGCCAATGTTGAAATCTGCTGAGAATCACTTTGACGATGACACCTTGTGGACATTCCAACAGGACAGTGCCGTGTCACACACAGCAAATGTTGCACAGAACTGGTGCAGAGAGCATATTCTCAGGTTTTGGTCTAAAGAAATGTGGTCTCCCTGCTCCCCGGATCTGAATGCCATAGACTTTTTAGTGTGGTTCATCCTCAAAGCCAAGGTCTGTGGAAAAATTTACCAGAAAGGTGCCTATATATAAATGTGAAGCAAAGAAAGGAATGGCTGGCTCCTGGAGATATACCAAAGCTGAAAGTTAAGCCTGACCTCCTTCCAAGGAAGACCATGATCTGCGTTTGGTGGGACTGGGAGGGCATGGTGCACTAGAAAATGCTCGAAAGGAATGCCATGATCAACAAGGAGCTTTACATAGCCCAACTACATTGCGTAAATGAGGCTATTTGACTGAAAAGACCCCATCAACAATGCCAAACCATACTTCTTCACAACACCAGGCCTCATGTTGCACAAGTTGTCAAAGCCACACTCCAAGAGTTCAAATGGGAGGTCCTTCAGCATCCATCGTATTCTCTGGACCTTGCATCCATGGATTACTATCTTTTCTGCTCTTTGTCAAACCATATGAGGGGCATTACCTTTGACAATGAAGAAGACCTTAAAAACTGGCTCAACAAATTCTTCGATACCAGACTCAGGGAATTTTGGCAGAACAATATTGACAAATCGGTGGAGAGGTGAGAGGAGGTCATAAACAGCAACGGAGAATACATAATTTATTAATTTATAGCCATAACTTCATTTTTGTTTAAATAAAAATCTTCGATAAAAACTACAAACATATTCCTCAACCTAATATATATATATATATATATAATCAAATTGTCTCACAATGCTGGTACACTGCTCGATAACCAGGTTAGAGCAATTTATTTCAATTAAAAACACTACAACAAAAAGCTTGAAACCACGACAGTCTGTTTCATCTTATAGAATCATCAGGTGGTTACTAGAAAATTAAAAATGCAGTTAGTTTTAGTAAAAAATAAAATGTAGTTAAATTAGTCAAGCAAATAATACAATTCCTGTGATGTCATAGAAGAAAAAATATAAGAAATGCAAGTATGGAGGTTTGCATTCAGAGAATGTTAAAAAATGAGGGAAAGCGAGTTTAGTGTGTTAAAAAGGTACATAAAGAGAGTTTTCTCCTTTTATACCTTTTCAATTGAATAAAACTTTTTTTAAGTTGTCTAATAAAATTGTTTTTACTGTAGTACATACTAAGTATGAATTAAAACTTCCAGCAATGCTTGTATTTTTGATTGTTAGATTTATAAAAATGGAAACTTTTCTCATTATGTTGATGGATCTGATGAGAAAAAAAGCAACTGGCTTCGATTTGTGAACTGTGCAAGGTATAAAAAATTGATCATGGAAACAAAATCTAAGTTTGATTTTTATGACTGTTCAGGTTGCTTGATTAATCATTTCTTTTGATTTGGCGCTGTGATCCTATAAGTGCATCAGTTTTTATGTAGAGTGTAATGGCAAATTTAGGTTGGATTCTTTATTAATTTCCATTATTATTTTTTTCTCTGTTTAAATATATGCCAGTGATGCATTGGTGATCAGCATGGAGTTGTATGCTTTTTATGGGTTATGTAAATGAACTTTTAAGCAGTTGTTGCTGTAAAGGATTTATTATGTCTTAATTTATTATGTAAACTGACTTTTAAGCAGGGTTGCGGAGTTGGAGTCGGAGGTTTTAGGAAGGAGTCAGAGTCGGAATATTTTATCTGACTCCGACTCCTCATGTCCAATTTCTTTACATATTAGTGATGTTAACCGCACAACTTATGTGGTCGCACGTGGCAGTGGAGTGCAGTGCAGTAATCTTTTTAAGAGAACCTTGCCGCATATCACGTGACACAGCATGCAATTCATAAAAAGTTTACATTTTAATTTGTAAGCAAATAGTATTTTGGATAATGCTATGCTCGGGCAGCTGATTTAGTTCCCTTTCTTCAATCCAATGACAGGAAGCAAATTCCAGGTGCATAATCAATTACTACCCTAAGCAGCCTCTTTCTATAGTACAGTGGTATCTTGACATACGAGTTTAGTTTGTTCTGTGACCGAGCTTGTACCTCAATTTGCTCATAATGCAAAGCAAATTTTCCCATTGAAATTAATGTAAATGCCATTAATCTGTTTCAGCCTCCAAAATGCCCCCCCTTTTTTATTTTTGATGTGTCTTTAAATAAGTACTTCCTCCAACACAAGCAAGTGTTGAACAGCTGTTTTCATTACTAAAGCTCATCAGAACAGACCGAAGAGCTGCAATAAAAAAGAAACTTACAGAAGCAATTTTGTTTTTATGAGCAAATTATTAAATTAAAATTTTGAAAATTAAAACTTACTCTTATTGCTCTATTCTTTCAAAAAAATATCAACCAAAAGTTTAGAATCAAGGTCAATTTAATATTCTAATATGAATGTCAATAAACGGCAGGGAGTCTGCATGTTCAGTCTCGTACAAAAGTACAATAAATGAAATATTCATGGGATAGAAACTACAGACCCCCTTTTATTTTGTTTGTAAAATCCGACAAAATTCACATATATATTCTTACTGTGTATCAATATATAACCATGAATTACTGTTAAGAAGATGGACTCCATGCCATCAAACTAAGGGCTGAAGTTTATTTGAGAGAAATAAGGATGAGCTTATTATTGGTATAAAAATGTCAACATTTTCTCAGGAGTTTCTTTATATGCAGTGGGTGATTCAGGAAAATTCTAAAATTAGTCACATTTTGTTGTTTTTCTTGAAGTCTATAATTGTGGGTTTAAATTTTTAATTCTTTTACATATGGTTTTTTGTTTCTTTTGCTTTTATAAACTTTTGTTTTTAAATTTTTATTGTCAATAAATTCCATAGTTATTATTTGTAAAATTCCTATTTATAAAATTTGTAATTTGTCCTTTTATAAAATTCGTATTTGTAAAATTTATTTGTAAAATGTATTATTTGTAAAATTCCATAGTTATTATTTGTAAATATGAAAATTTTATATTTGTAAAAAATTTTACAATTATAAAATTTACATATTTACTTTTTAACCTCATTACCTACTGATAAAAACGAAACTTAGCCACCTAAAACAAGAACCATTAGACTCAAGTTTTGCTCTTGTTAAAGCTTGTCAGTGATGCATGCCTCATTGAGTTTCGAACCAACTATATGTAGTCCTACATGCAGGAGGCAACACTCATGGTTTAGTTCTACACCCAGGCCCTACACAAGTCATTAATTGTATTAACATTAAGGTTTGTCGTGAGTTCGATTTACCATGAGAAAAATAATAACTGTAAAATAGACTAGAGATAACATCATAAATATCCATAAAATATTGATACTTTGATGTTCAGAAAATGTAATAAGGATTAAGTATAGAATATATATTTGGTTTCAAGTAGTCTATGCCACCTCGAGTTAATTTTCTAAATGTGATTTGCATTAATGTTTCATTCAAACACAGTAAGAATTATAGTTAATGGGTTGTGTATATAATATAATTATATGTATATATGTATTTATCAAAACATAAATATAACAAAAAAAACATGTTGTATTAAAATAGTCCCAACAGACTGTTTCACCTGTGAGGCTCATCAGGGAACACAACAATTAAAAAAAGCAATATTATTTACGTTGAAAGAAATAAAAGCAAAAATTAAAAGTTAAAATAAATTGTACGCTTCAGATAAAAACTCGCATCTTAGAAAAATAGCGCTACCAAAAGTTTGGATTTAAACAATTATTTTACTCAAGTAAGTGATTGATTATTAAATAATTACTTTTGTCACAAGATATTAAAAGAAAACATGCTGTAATGTTGCGCATACTCGTAGATGTATTAAACTTGGCCAAGTGCCGAAAAGATTAAAGTGTAGAAAAGTTTATGGATTATTAGTTAAGAGCAATTATTATAAAAAATTTTTTTATACTATATAAACCAGGGGTGTCCAACCTGTGGGCCGCATAAGTGTTTTGAGTGGCCCGCGTAATATTTTTCAAATAGCTCTGTCCTGCTCATTTTGGCAGAAATCCAGCCAGAAATCAATGACAGATTCCATGTGCAGACCTCCTTTTATCTTGTTTTCTTTCGAGATCGCTATTTTTCAAAGAAAATCACGAAATCCGAGATTGATTTGTGGTAAAAATCTTTTGTTTTTAGAAAAAAAGGAATGAAATTCAGAAAATCAGGAAATGATTCAAATTGAAGATCTTTTTTTTTAGAAATCACTACAATTTTGGGACAAAAATTGGGTTGTTTTATTTGTTTGGATAAGCCAAAATGGCTCTCAGATCAAAAAAGGTTGGACGCCCCTGGTATAAAACATTAGTATGGATCATTTGTTAAGAGAGAGTGTTATAAAAACATTTTTTTTATAAAAAGATTCTTTTATAGCACTTTCTTTTAACTAATGATCCATAAACTTTTTTACACTTTACTGGTAATCTTTTGGGCAGCTTGGCGAAGTTTAAGAATACATCTATGTGCAACATTACAGCATGTTTTAATATTTCGTAACAAAAGTAATTATTTGCTAATCAATCACTTACTTTAGTAGAATAATTGTTTAAACCCAAACTTTTGGTGGTATTATTTTTTTAAGATGCGAGTTTTATCTGAAGCATAAAAATTTATTTTGATTGTGTCCCCTGATAAGCCTTACAGGTGAAACAGTCTGTTGGGAGTATTTTAATAAAATATGTTTTTTAATATTTGTGCTTTGATATTCAGGAATAACCATTCTGACTATTAAAGCCATTGAGCACTCTTCTGAAAAGCACCAGTAATTTGCTGTTATACATGTATATATACTCCTATACAATATTTTTTTAAAGAAATATCTTTTTATGTATTTAAAAAACCTGACTTATTTTGTGCAACTGTCAACTCGAAAGGATGATTTTTGCTTAGTTAAATCTAATTTAAGATAAATACTTTGCCCATAATAGGGAGTTGGAGTCAGAGTTGGAGTCATAGTCAAAGTTAAAGTCAGGAGTCAGAGTCAGAGTTGGCATTTTAAAAATTTTAGGAGTCAGAGTTGGATCGTAATCTTCCAACTCCGCAACCCTGCTTTTAAGCACTACAATCTATACATTTAATAAAAACTGGGGGATCAAGCTTGTATATTTAGCAAATGTAGTTGATCATTTGAACATGATTAATATTAAGTTGCAGTTTAGAAATAAATTTGTGCTAAAATTGACAAACTTGCTGCATTTTAACTAATGTTAAATTTGTCTTGTGAAAAAAACTGAGGATGAGGAAGAAGTCTTAAAAATGTTTTTTTACAAAAGTTGCAGTTGCTGAAGCCAATAAGTTGTGTATTTTAAAAGAGTCTATTGGCAAACACCTGTTTCAGCAGAGACTTTTCCATTACTTTTGTAATCTTGACATTTATCTGAAACTCAAAAAAATAGGCATTAGCACTTTCAGGCTAAGCTCTAGGCATTAGTAGGCCTACCCCAATATTGGCCAACCAGTCATTTCTATTTTATTGCCATTCACAATAACTCATGTAAATCAGCTTTTCTCAGACTTTGATCAAAAATAAAGAAAGATTGAAACTGGAAAGTGTGGAGCAGGAACTAAAGGTTTGCTTGTCAAACATTCCACTCTGTATCAAAGCAAGTTTAGCACATATGCAAGCACGTTATTCTCATTAAATGTTGCTGGTGATAGGTATTAAATACTGTTGTTATGGAATAACACCCATGTTCAAGTACAAAAAGACATAATGTTCAATTATCAAATGTTGATGCATTTTAAGTATATAGATTTGTAGCCCAGAGTATATCAAATAGGTTTGTGCCTTTGTGCATAAGAATGCCGTGGGCAAATCCAAAATTTATAGTTTGAAAAGCACTGGATTAAAGAATTGGCGCAAAAGCTTGTTGCTTAGACTGTAAAGCACAAAAATGCTGTCAAGTATTTTTACCAAGGACAAATTTACAAAAAGAGAAATTGGACCACGTCATTTGTGTTCCCCATCAATGTAGCGACAAGGCTTTGCAAAGCTTCTGACATTACCAAATCACAAATACAAATAAGAAGCTTATTGAAATGTAAAATTTGTATTAATCAGTTTTGGCATTGATAGAAGATGCTTTCTTGTAGTTCAGATTGTATATAGGCTTTGTCTTTTCTACTTTGCATAATAAATCGAAACCGAATTTGGCAAAAAAAAAGAAAGGTATTTACCCATTTTTATGTTCAGCTAAGGTTTGGTAATCAACAAGCATGCTTTTCAAGGCAGATTAATGCATGTAAAAAATTTTCATTGTATTTATATGTCGTATAATGCTTTAAAAAACTTTGGGAACATAAAACTTTTTTGTTTCTACAAAAAGAAAATTAAAATACAACTTTGGCAACTTGAGCAGGATTTCATGTAAAAAAATATGAAATGAAGATGTCACAAAAGACGCCTGATATTGAATTGAGGTGCTAATTTTGTGAAGTCAAAGCAATGTAAAGTTGTGATGGTTGGGCATAAGAACAAGCAATGATTTCAGCCCAATGTTTCAGACACAAAACCACTTAAAATTACTGATTCTTTTGCCAACCCTGATCCCCACTTTTGTCAAAACCAGCACTAAGTTTGTCGTCGTTGCACTAAGTTTGCCAACCACCCCCCCACGCCGACCATGTCAACCACGTCGACCTGTGCATTTTAAAGGAACCCCTATAGCATTGTTTTATTTGATAATATACAAGGTGTCGCTGAAAAGAAACGGGACTATTGCATTTGCAAGTTTATGTAGACACATGATACCATGTCCACTTTGAGTAACACATAACGATTTTTGTGTGATCTCTAATTGTCCCCTTTAAAGTATCCGCCATTGGCTTCGACGCACTTTGCCATTCTTCTTGACCACGCCTTGAAGCACTGTGCAAATTCCTCTCTTTTTATGCTTTTAAGCTAGGCCGTAACGTTGGCCTTGATCTCATCAACTCCTTTGGAGCGTGTCCCCTTGCGTGTCTCTTTCAGTTTTGGAAAAAGGAAGAAATCACAACGGACTAAGTCCTGTGAATGCGGTGGATGATCCAACGTGGATGATCCAACGGGGTGATTTCTTTTGAGACCAAAAAGTGCTTAAGCTGAGGGCTTTGTGAGCAGGTGCATTGTCGTGATGCAGGTTTTGCCTGCCCACCAGTCTCTTCGTTTTGGACTGATTTTGTTCACGAGGTAAGTCAAGACTTCCTTGTAAAATTGTTGATTAAATGTTTGTCCTCGAGGCACAAACTCGTGATGCACCATTTCGTGGTGGTCAAAGAAGGTGATCAACATCACTTTCACTTGCGACCGTTGTATGCCGGCCTTCTTGGATCTTGGCGAAGACAAACCACTGACGACTTTGTCGCTTCGTCTCAAGGTCATATTGAAAAGTCTCATCTCCTGATGACTTTTCCAAGAGTATGTCGTCGGCTTTCAGCTGCTGAAGGATGTCTTGGGACGCATTCACTCGATGAGGTTTTTGCTCCTGAGTCGAGGGCCTCGTTACCTCAAATATTGCACAATAAATTTTTTTCTACAGGCAATTTATCAGATTCATTTATGGTTCTGTAAAAGCAAACACAATAGAGTTGTTGTGTCGAAACAGCTGTTAAACAGAGAACATATGTTACGCCACGCTGTGAAAGCATTGACTCCTGAGGGTTAGTCATGTTACGCAATCTGTGAAGTCAGTCCCGTTTTTTTTTAGCCACACCTCGTTTACGCGGGAGGTAATATGTGACCAGGGGGTAAGTGTCTTAAAACCTGTTCATGTCAAAAGGTTTCTGATTTTTTTTGTTTCGTTTAGTACGGACTGTTTTTTCATTGTTTTCTTTTTAGTACGTTGATGTAATCTAATTGAATGTTTACGTAATTACTAAATTACAGTACAAAGTAAAGTATTTTTATTACAATTTACAGAAATAAAGAAGAACAGAATTTAATTGCTTTTCAATACGGCGAGCACATCTATTACCGGGCAGAAAAGACTATTTACAAAGGAATGGAGTTGTTGGTTTGGTGTAGTGATCAATATGCTCAACAACATGGTATGATTATTTAACAATTCGAACAAAAACTGGTTTTAAATAAAAATTTTTATATTGTAAAAATGTGAAAATTGCTTTTAAAGATTATTTTTCAACTTTGGTAATTGTTTTTAGAATGCCGCAGTGGTATAAATATTGAAGATTCTACATGTGATATAACAATGCCTAGACGTATAACATCAAACAATCCGAATAAAAGAGTTCAAAAACGATTTAAATGTGATTTTTGTTCATATTCTACAAATGAGAAAACATGTCTGAAATGTCATATTCGAACTCATACTGGAGAAAAACCATTTGAATGTTCATATTGCTCTAAAAGCTTTGCTCTTAGATGTTCTTTGAAACGTCATATTCGTACTCACACTAAAGAAAAACCTTTTCAATGTCTATATTGTTTTAAAGCGTTTTCTTTAAAATGCAGTTTGACTACTCATACTCGTATTCACACAAAAGAAAAACCGTATGAATGTTCATATTGCTTTAGGACGTTTGCTCAAAAACAGAACTTAAATCGTCATATTCGTACTCATACTAAGGAAAAACCATACCAATGTTCATATTGTTCTGCAAGCTTTCCTGATAGATATACTTTAAGACTCCATATTCGTATTCACACTAAAGAAAAACCGTTTGAATGTTCATATTGTTCTAAGAGGTTTTCTCGTAAACAACGATTAAATATTCATATTCGTACGCACACTAAAGAAAAACCGTATCAATGTTCATATTGTTTTAGAGCAGTGATTCCCAACCGCGGCTCCGAGAGCCGCATGCGGCTCCCAGCTAGCCTTCTTGCGGCTCTCCTTGACCTTTGAAAATCCCACAAAAAATATTAAAAAGTCTAATTGTAATTCAAAAATTATTCTTGCTTGGCTTGGAGGCTTTGAAAAGAGTTTGTACTTCATAGTTAAGATTAGAGGCAAGGAAAGTTGTGAAAAGGCTGCTATTGTTACATCACTGTTTTCTCAAAGCAATTGTAGCAACTTCGTCGCTTCAAAGCAACTAGAATAATCAGTCAACCGTAAACAGTGAAATTACATAAGAAGCACAAGTGGAAAATATCTAGCAATCTACCGTTAATATGTAAGAAGTCTCAACAGCAATATAGGCCGATCGGCTTAGTACGATGCATCGCCATCAACCGGGCGCGTCCATTTTTAAGCAGTACCTCACGCAGCACCGTCGCATTCCACTTACTTCTACACAATTTATCATAACTTTCTAGTCTAGTTGAACAAACAGCAGCTGCATTTAAGGTAAAACCTAGCAGCAGCTGTCCAGTTGTTCTCGATTCTATTCTATTTTTGTGAAGTTTCTATTGCAGTTAATCTAAAAGTTGATTAATTAATCTAAAATTCTATTGCAGTTACTGCCGCTATAAAATTGTAATAGGATAATCAGCCAAGCGTTTAAGATTTAAATTTTAGATATATTCAAGCCTAAAATTATGTCAAATCAGCATTCAAAGAAATCACGTAGTCTTCAGCAGGAAAATCGGGTTTTTCAAAGCGATTGGGAAGAAAAGTATTTTCAAATTGAGGTAGACAACAAAGCTCATTGCCTTTTGTGTCCTGTGGTGATAAGTAGTGTAAAATCTTTTAACATTAAGAGGCACTACGAAACTCATTCTACAAAATATGATTGCTACCAAGGAGAATCAAGGAAAAGGAAGTTGGAATCTCTTAAGTCGGCACGGAATAAGCAAACAAATATGTTCAAGGCTAGTACTGAATCTGAAGATATTACCAAAACATCATACAAAGTGAGCCATCTACTTGCTCGTAGTATGAAACCATATTCGGATGGTGAAATTATGAAGCAGGCGATAGTTACATTTGCAACAGAATGCTGTTCAAGTGCCATACAACAAAAGGCCAAAAAGTTGCAGCTGAGTAATACTACGATAACTCGGCGCATTGAATGTATATCAAACGACCAACACGATCAGCTTCTTGAGAAGTCAAAAAATTTTGTGTGCTACTCTGTCGCACTTGACAGCTCAAAAGACCTCACTGATATAGAGCAATTAGTTGTGTTTATAAGGGGAGTCATGCCGGATTTTACGATTTACGAAGAATATCTCACTTTGCGTTCTATTCATGGCTCAACTAAAGGAACAGATATATTTCGTGAATTTCGTGCTACTCTTGAAGAAGCACATTTGGACCCATCAAAGTTGTTTGGAGTGGCAACGGATGGCTGCCCTTCCATGCTTGGAGCAAATCGTGGGCTTCAAGGGCTCATCAATAAATGGCGATACGAAAATCATCTTGCTCCAGTGACATGGCATCATTGTATTTTACATCAAGAAAGTCTTATTGCTAACTCACTCAACATGTCTAGTGTGATGGATGTGGTAACAACAACGGTAAACTGGATTAGAGCCAACGCACTTAATCATCGAAAGTTCAAGAAGTTTTTAGCAGATACTGAGGCTGAATATGGTGACGTAGTCATGTTCACAGCCGTACGATGGCTAAGCCGCGCTTCATGTCTCAAAAGATTCTATGAACTTCTTCCAGAGATTAAAATATTTGCTGAAGGAAAGAAAGACATCCCTCAGCTTGGCGACGATGTTTGGGTTGCTGATTTGGCGTTTTTTGTTGATATCACTACACACCTTTCTTCTTTAAATCGCGCTCTACAAGGCAATAACAAGTTTTGTCACGATTTGTATAGCACAGCAACCGCTTTTATTAACAAGCTTTGTCTTTGGAAAACACAGCTTGCAGGTGGTGTTACAGCACATTTTCCAACGCTATCTAATCATCGAACCAATGGATCATTTGATGCATACGACAGAATTATCAGTTGCTTGATTGATGAGTTCAACCGCCGCATTAACGGAATGAATTCTTTGTTGCCCATGATGAAAATGTTTTCAAACCCTATTGCAGTTAATGTGGCCATTGCACCCGATAATTTTCAAATGGAGTTGCTAGACATGCAGTCTGATATCGGGCTCAAGCAATTATTTCAAAGTGAAGACCTACTTGAATTTTGGAGTCGAGTTCCAGAGGGAAAGTATCCCAACTTGATAATCAATGCCCAGAAAAACGCCTCTGTATTTGGATCAAGTTACGTATGTGAAGCACTTTTCAGCAAAATGGTTAGAATCAAAAATCGATATCGCAATCGATTAACCGATGACCACCTCAAGCAGCTACTACGCACTGCATCTTCTGCTATTACGCCTCGCTTTGACAAACTTATTAAAGCTCAAAGCCAATGCCAAGTTGGACATTAAATTGATTTGTGTATTTTTTTGTTACTGTTGCTATTCGTTGATACGTGCTTTCATGCTTTATAATTTTCGTTATAATTACTTTAGTGTTTCATGCGGCTCCATACGTACTCTAAAATTTGAAATTTGGCCCCGACACTAAAAAAGGTTGGGAACCACTGTTTTAGAGCGTTTTTTGAAAAATCTAACTTAAAGCGCCATCTTCGTACTCACACTGAAAAAAAAACTGTTTGAATGTTTATATTGTTCTAAGAGGTTTTCGCAAAAACAGCAAATAAATTTTCATGTTTGTAATCCGAGTAAAGAAAACCCTTTAAAGTTGTTTAACTCTATAATGCTTTTATGTAAGTTTATTGTAAACCTGCCCCGAGATCAATTAGATATAACTGTTTGATTTCCTTGTAAATCAATTAATATAGTTTTATTCTTGTCTCAACTCACTCAATAATTGAAACAATACCACAAAAAACCGGCAATTGAAAAAAAGAAGATGACAGGAAAGATCTTATGATCATCTAGTCAAGCAACCTTCCAATATTAAATATTTTTGTTATCTTTACAAAATTCGCACCTGCCGTTTAACCTGAATCATTTTGTGTAATTATTTCTTGAACAAAATAGAATTCTTTTCCTTTTTTATTTTGTAAAGGAAATAGCTATAGCTATTCATTAATAGATTGAAAAAGTTTTTTTTTTATTTAAGTTTGGAATTTCAAATTTCAGTTTTTTAATATTTTATACCACTTTGTAGTCTATTATGAAGTTGAATTTAAATTTTAAAGTTCTTCATAGTGATATCAAAATTTACGAAATATAAACGACGTTAATGTTGATACAATGTGTTTTATTATCCCCGTTTGTAAAAGATACAGCTTTAAGCGTAAAAAGTTTTTCTCAAAAATCTTCGCTTCAAAAATTGTGTCCTTGACTACATCTAAACGTAATTATTTTGATTTCTGTTGACTATATTTCTGGTGATAAGGCAATTTCTCAGACGTTGGTAAAAATTTCAGGGCTAAGGGTTTCCTTATTCTTGTAAATTATAGGCTCACTTTGTTGATTTGATTGCGACTTGACAAGAAGCCAGAGATTCTCGGTTGATCGTTCGTAATAACTTAAATTTACAACCACATGCACTGATTTGTAATCATAGTTTCCAAAAGTTTTTTAATTTTTTTAACCGCCTACAGCAGGGTTTAAACCCGCGGCCGCATAGGTCTTAAATTCGCAAGGAGTGCCGATATCAGTAAGCATGCGCACAAATGTAAATTTGACCATTGCCATCGTTTTTTAGAGTAATTTCCATTTTCCTACAATGTGACACTAATAAAAGTTTTCATAATTTCCAAAAAAGTGTTCCAAAAGTGTATTCATTGAGCTTCGTTCGTTTTTTTGTGGCGCAGCTCTCTTTAAAGTTAAGAATAAAGTAAAATATTGTTGGCATATTTGCAATTTTGTGACATTTTGTTTTATACAAACGCTTTCCATATATTTTGTGTTGGACAGTTTTGAAAAAACATTGTTCACGAACTCGTATTTCTTGACAAATATGTCTGAGGCGAACAAAAATATATAGATTTGATTGTTATTGTTATTTTTTTCCGGGAAAAACCTACTTTGAAAAAGAAAGAGATGCCGAAAGTTTTCAACTACAAATTAACTCTTCAAGGGTTGCACTCGTCGTCGTCGTCATCGTGTGAAGGGCATCCACTCCAGGTCAAACACAAACAGGACTGTGGCCGAGGGTTTATCCTTTTACTACCCCAGACTGCTGCACTGCCCAAATCAGATGCTGGCAGTGGTGTTATTAAGCCAGCATCGAGTTTCGTCATCCAAAACCGTCAGACCTCGTGCTCCATGTGGTGCCCGATGTATAGGGCACGCTATTAGTACATGGTCTGCGGTTTGCTCAGAGACGCCACACTCGCAATTTGGTGAAGGAGCGAGACCCCATTTGTGCATGGACGAGTAAAATCGCCCAACACCAGTCCACAGGCGGTTGAGCTTAACCCAAGCTGCTCGTGGTAAGCCCATCCCAACAGGCCTGGCACCGGTCCGGGGCACAAAATCACGGAGCCTGGAAGCATTTTCACAGTACTTCGCGTTCCATTTGTGATTTGTCCATTCAGAGGCGCGGATACCAAGTCTGGCAAGATTGTCCAAAAGATTCCGTGCATCTGGCACAAATGGGCGTCTGAATCTTAGTCTCACTTGGCCAGTATCTGAGAACCCACTTAAAAGGCCATACAAGATATGATCGGGGTCCAGAGATCCACGATGAGCCAAGGAGAGTGTCGCTCCCGTTCGGCGAAGCTCAGCTGGTTGGATGCCTGAGAGTACAGGTAGGTGATCCGTTGGAGTGGGACGCAGGCATCCAGTAACTATGCGCAGGGCGTCGTTCAAGACACTGTCGATGAGGCGAATGTGAGCACTGCGACACCAAACTGACGCACAGTACTCAGCTGTTGAGTAGACTAGAGACAAGGTGGCTATGCATAGTGTTTTAGCATCAGCACCCCATCCCGAGCCCACGAGTCGCCTCAACAGTGTGACGGGCGAGGATAGTTTTTTGCGCAAATCCACTAAATGGTGACAAAACGTGAGCGATCTGTCCAGTTTTACCCCAAGATAAGTAGGAGTTGGACAGAACGGTAAAAGTCTTAACATTTAGCTCTTTAGCTCACGTTTGGTCTTTAGCTTTAGCTCACGTTTGGCCTCTCAGTTATTCAAGTGAAAGGCTGTCGTCACCGTCTTAGTGTGACTGAGCTTCAACCTCCAGTCAGGAGATACGCTGAAAGTGTAAACATGTCTTGGCTTAAAGTCCCCTCCAAGTCCTTCCAGTTTCCAGAAGAATGCAGCAATGCTAGATCATTAGCAAAAGCAAACTTTCTGGAAATCATGGAAGGAAAATCGTACGTATAGATGTTAAATAGGAGGGGAGCCAAGACCGATCCCTGAGGAACGCCGTTTTTAAGACGGCGTAGCCTGCTTTGCTTGCTGTCACCGGTGGTAAGGGTGAAACTTCGATTTCAGACAAGCTCCATGATCATTTTGACCATGTGCTTATCCGGAAGTAGTCTCAGCAGCTTGCAGGTAAGGCCACGGTGCCAGACAGTGTCATAAGCAGCTGTCAGATTGATAAATACGGCACCGGTCTTCTTTTTAGCCTCAACTTTTTAGCCTTAAAAGAATCCTCGATGTTTTGGGTTAGCAGAGCAACTTGATCTACGGTTGACTTTCCGCGTCGGAACCCAGCCTGCTCTTTGGGGACCAGTGGATAAACTAATGGCTCAACGCAGGTGTAGATAAGCCTCTCGAGGATCTTGTAGGGGACACAGAGCAGAGATATTGGTCGATAACACTTTGGGTCCCCCACGGGCTTTGCTCGCGACCACAAGCGCTCTTCTCCAGATCTTGGGAATTTTGAATCGGCGGAAACAGGAAGAAATAAAGTCACGTAACCAGGACTTCAAAGCAGCTCCGGCATGGAGTATAAGCTCTGAGCAGATGGAATCAGGTCCCGGAGCTTTACCTGGTTTTACATGTTGGAGGGCAGCAGTAAATTCTCTCTGTAAAAAATTGTCAGAGATACTTACTGCGTCTGGTGTTGTGGCCCTCCAAAGGTCAGACACTTCTTGAGAGACAAGGCGAGATGACTTGCGATCAACAGCCTCGTATTTCCCATTTTAAACCAGCTGAGATGTAATAGCATCGGCTGAAACGGGACAGTAACGAGGAGAGTGTCGTGACCTACCAGTAAGGTTGTTCAAAATACTCCACGCTTTTCGACTAGAGTGTGAGAATTCAATGCTCCGAACTGCTTCGGACCATCGATCCCTCGGCTTTCTGTCAAGCTTGGCAAGCAGAGTTGTAGCAGCCAATAAAGCTCGAGTCGTCTCCCTGAGGAGACTGCAGAAAGGTTTTATAGAGGAATTCACACTCTGCATCGCAACACGGAATATAGTTATTTTGATACCCGCGTGGGATAGTCTTTTTGGCTGCTTTCTTAATGGTGCTGCAGAAGTCCTGGTAAGCCACATCCACATCAAGTGAATCCGGTGGCAACAAAGTCTTTGCGAATTTATTCATCAAAGCAATGTAGTGACTCCATTTGGCCGTGCGGAAGTTCCATCGCTTAACAGGCATGCTTGGCATTGCCATAGCAAACCTTGGTGGTGTAATAAGCGAGGGTCGATGTTGTGACCTGGGAAACTTGTCAAGGACACGTCTATCCGGTAAGCAACTGTTTGGAGCTACGCTAGCGAAAGCTAGATCTGGATTGGTGCCAGTGTTCCAGCGGCCGGAATAAAAACTAGCAGCGTCCTTGGCATTATATAGCAGGACAATGCAATTAATACTTGCCCAGCCAGCCAAGCACTCACCATCCGGACTGTTGTCATCATAACCCCAGTCAGCATGACGACAGTTAAAATCGCCAGCATAAAGACAGGAATGAGGAAACACTGAGAGATCCAGGGTTCGCAATCGCGTTGGCCGTGGTTTGTTGACGTTGACTATTTTATAACCATCAACGTCCACACACATCCACTCGATCACCGATGTCGGTGGAGATTGGTCAATAAGCGTGTATCTCAGTCGCTCGTGGACAAACGTGGCAAGGCCATGCTTCCTGCTTAAAGAAGACCCAGCTAGTTGGTAGTTTGGAAGTACCAACTTCTCTGCATCAGTGCAGTGGGTCTCCTGCAGTAGGATGACGAGTGCCTCAGATTGTATAGCGAGATGATGAAGAACGTTCATCTTGCTTGCAGTGAGGCCTTCAATGTTCAGCTGAAGACTAGTGGGTCTTCGGAACTTGTTGGCAATGTGCCCTGAAAATGGCAGTTTTATCCTGACATTGCCCCGTCCTGAAAAGGACGTTTGCCGACTAACAGACCCACACTGAACATCGAAATAAGTGGATACCCTTTCGGTTTGGTAGGTTCGGTTTCGGTCTGTCATTTAAACAACAATGAACAGACGTACTCACGGCCCAGGCTGCGAGAAAGCACCTACCATCTGGGCCAAGGATTGCACTGACTGTTTTTACTAATGACTAATTAGGCACTGTGGCTCTCTTCGGTTTACTTTGGGATTCCTGGAACTTACGCTGAATGCCAACTAAGGTTTTCAGATTTTCGCCAAGTTGGGAAAGATTCAGACGCCTGTTTGTGCCAACTGCTCAGAATTTATGAAACAACTTTGCCTGACTGGACATCCGCGCTTCTCAGTCGAAGAATTATATATGGAACACGCAGTATTGTGGGACTACATCCTGGCTTCGTACTTTCATACCCATGGCCAGTACCAGCCTGTTGAAATGAGCTTGCTTCGAACAGCATGGGTTAAACTCAATCAACTGCGGACTAGTGTTAGACAATTCCATTTGTTTATGAACAAATTGGGTCTCGCTTCTACACCAAATTGTGAATGCGGTGCCTATGAACAAACGGCAGGTCACGTCCTAATGGCGTGCGTGCTCCATACATCGGGCACTACATGGAGCACGAGGTCTAATGGTTTTGGATGACGAAACTCGATGCTGGCTCAACAACATCAATGCAAGTATTTGATCCAGGCAGTGCATCAGCCTGGGGTAATAAAAAGATAAAACCTCCGCTCCAGTTCTGTTTGTGTCCGACCAGTAGTGGATAGTCGCGATTCCAAAGCCAACGAAGCCTGTGGGGACCCAAAGATTTATCGACCGACATCTCTGCTCTGTGTTTCCTACAAGATCCTTGAGAGGCTTATCTACGCCCGCGTGGGACTATTAATTGATCTACTGCTCTCTAAAGAGCAGGCTGGGTTCGGATGCGGGAGGTCAACCGTAAATCAAGTTCTTCTGCTAATCTGCTTTCGGAGATGCCAAGATATTGCTGACCGGTTGAAATTTAATAGAGATATGACTGAAATTTACAATTGTTTTCCAAGGCCACCAAACAGGGAAAAGTGTCGAAAATTGTCTTTCCCAAGGACACAACAGAATGGCGCGAGTAGGTTCGAACCGAGACTAATGACTTTCACACAATGAAATTAAACAAATTGAACAATAATAGAAAAAGCAATTTATATTACAAAAAAATACGCTAAAAAATATGATACGGAGGTAGAAAAGGACAAAAAGTCATTTAATCACTACTTTAACTTATTTGAAAGTTTCAGAACACGTAATTTAATACATTATTTCATTAATTTTTTAATGTATAAAAGTTATTATTAAATTTGCAGAGAAAAGCAAAACAAAACATATTACATCTGACAGTTCTTCTTGAGATTTTTAAGTTTGCTCAATTCTGAACTGTAACGAATGTATTAATAAAAAAGATGAAAAGAAGAACGACACAATTGCAAAGCTACCAAAACGTAACAACAAACTATCGGCCAAAACCAGCACTGTAAACAACTCTTGCTCACCCAGCAAAATGCCCCGAAATTGTGTTAACTTTATAGATTCGTAAACAGTAGTTATTACGTCACAAAGAAGAATAGTCTCGCAAACATGAAAAGCATTTACAAACAAACTTTTAACCTTTAGTTACACTCCCCCGTGATTTCAAAATCATCGTTAACGAAAAAGTCTTTAAGATGCGCCGGTAATCGTCTCGCACGTAACTCCCGCCGGGGTAGTAGAAGTGACTCGTTTTCTACATCATTGCCATTTTCCTGAGTGGCATTACGCCTTTCAACATCTTTTTCAAAGTTGGATTCAGAACTAGAAGACACAAAATTTGGACGGACCGTTGGTAAATTTGCCGAAATAAGACTTTCATCATCTCGCTCGCCCTCATCCGCCCATCTTCTCCTCATGTCACACACATGTCTCGGCACCCCATCAACTTCCACATTGTGTACAGAGTTAACTTTTGTCACTATTCCGGGATTCTATAGGGAAGTGCAACGGGCTCCGTGAGGCTTTACCCAAACTTTATCACCCACGGAGTCACCTCACAGATTATCATCAATTTCAAAAATTAACTTCTACCTCCAAAAACGGATTTTGCCATTCGTAAGAGACAAGCTTACTCAACGGAATTATACCTTTACTGCCGTGTGGGGTGATATTGTACCAGAAAACGCAGTAATCAATGCTTTTCCCGCAACGAGCAGACATTTGCTTAATTGTCCTGTGAGTGCGTTCCACTATCCCGTTCCCAGAAGGTTTGTAAGCGCATCTAAAAGTTAAACTTATTTTTCAAAGCTTAGAAAATTCCTGCATCAAATTGGATCAGAAAGTTTTAGCGTTATCACACAAAATTTCAATTAGTGGACCAAACTGAGAAAATATCTGTCTTAACACCGATACAACTCTTCTCCATTAATTCTTACTGCGCTCGGATTAATTGACTGGCACTCGCGACAATTTTTCACAACAAATTCAGCATCGCTTTTACTGTAGCTGGGGTCTAATTTTCTTGCAAAATGCAATGTCGTTTCAACACCACAATGATGCAAAGTATGAGATTGCTCTGCAATACCACAATTGTTAGGAAACTTTTCATGGAGGGCTATTGCGCAAATCGAACTTGAAGAAGGTATGGTCAACCAATGCTTTGGAACGCACGTAAGTCCATCAGCCTTATTTTCAGTTGTAGAAACAAGGGACACGTTCTACTCGACTTTGTATGCTTCTAGTGCTTCCGAAAATATTAAACCTTCTTTTTACTAACATTTCGGATAGTCCAGATACTCTAATGCGTTTATCCTTTTTCAACAATGATGACAACCATGAGTAAACGGCGGCAGAGTCTGTAAAAATTGTAATATCTCCGGCTCCCCATTTCATCGCTAAATTGACTTCTTTAATTACTGCATTCTACTCAGCCAGTTTATATGAGTTCCATCATCGGCTTTTCGCAACCAAGTCCCGTCTTCAATGATCTGGTTTTTTCTTTCCAATGCAACACCATATGCTATTTGACTAGCGTCACACCAAACATTTAACTTCTCAGAAGAAGCCGACCAAATTTTTTTGACTGGGTCATCAACGTCCAAACGACTTAAAACTTCCTTCAATCTTTAAATAGCAACGGACCCAGCAAAACTATCCCATGCGTTACTCTCACAGCTCCTTTTTCATTTATTTTTATTTATTTCATTTTTACTCACAATCAACTTGAAATTAATCATAGTGCATGTAGAAATAAAGATTGTGAATAAGGAAGCAGCGACTAAACGAAGTACGTTATTACATGCACAACGTTTTTACAAAACTGCACGCTACTCGCAACCATCCGGCAACTGGGTAATGATCAACCAATTTTTCATACAAAGAAAACACTTGCCGCTTTGTCATAGAATTCAGATTTGACGGATTTATCTCTTTCTTTAGCTCAGTTCGTCTCCAATGAACAACATCTTTCTTTTCATAAGTTTGTTAGCCAAAGACTTTCACAGAATTTAAATTTTCAGATGGTTTGGTTATCAGTCCAAATTTTAATTAACGGTCTTTTCCTACTTGGGCACTTACCACGTTGAGGTCAATGATAATGTCATCATAACAGTGGTCAGTTGCTTTATAAATCTTCTCATCTAACGACAAAACTTTAGAAACGACGGCTTTCATTATTTCAGGGGCGCAGTTTAAACCAGACCCAAGCCTGATCAGTTTATAGAAATTGCCCTCAAATTTAACAGTTTAATACTTGCTGCATTCATCAGCAACACTTACCTGCATGTAGGCATCGCGTAAGTCTAACAACGGACAGTTGGCCAATTTCTGCCTCCACGACCTTAGTTTCTCGTCACAAGCATCTGCGTCTGCCCCGCTGCATTCAACAAATTTATTTTATTCTCGAAAATCAAGCACTGGCTGCACCTTGTCTTTCTTTTCTTGAACAACAGCCATTATGGGTATCACATCCTCTTCATTGCATTTAGTTTTTACTAACCAACCGTTGTTGATTCATCTATTTACTTCTGATTTGAATCTTGGATAAACAGCTTTGTCCATCTTATAAAAATCTACACAATTGCATAGCACTGGTTCTTTTATCCAGTTCCACCTTGCAACCCATTTCTCTCCATCAAAATTGACTTTAAAGTAGTTTTTAGTGATTGTTAGGTTATCAATAGGCATTTCATTTGAGACCGCAGCGGCAGCAATAAAAAATTTTCCATAATCTAGACAGATTTTGAAGTGTTTTAACACGTCGATTCCGATTACAACATCAACACCCGGCAACATTCTCTGGATTGTAACACATATGGTACTTTAATCGTTTTACCCGCTATTGACAAAGTGACATAACTTTTTCCCTGACAATCTATCACTCTCCCATCAGCAGTGATAATTTGTTTACGCTTACTTGCTTGAGTTGTTCGTATTTTAAGTCCCACTAAAGTTCGCGTACAGCCGGTGTCAATTAATGCACAATCTGACTGTTCATTAATTTTAACATTCATTCTTGGGACGATTGCACCTTCGCTATGATTGGGGCCATTACTGGCGCACGCAATGCCTCATTTTCGTTTCTTTTTTGAGTTCATTTTCGAGTAATAATTTCGTGTCGCACAAAGTCGTGCATTATGCCCACGCTTTCCGCACGCATAACAAATTATCTTTTTTGCCTTAATACAGTCTTTTCGATTTCCTCCGCAATTAAAACATCTGAGAATAGTCGCACTTGTATTGCTTCTCGCAACTGCGCCAACTTCAATCAAATTGCTTTTAAATATTTCAGTCATTAAAGCTCTGGAAATTTGTAATAGTGCGGTCAAATCAAGCGTGTCAATTATCGGCTTTGCTCTTAACTGAGCAGAAACTTTATTAGGTAACCCCATAACCAACGAAAGTTTATTAATTTCTTCATTTTCACCGTCCGTGTTTGCCAAATGGGCCAATCGCTTAAGATCAGCCAAATACACATCTACCGACTCACCATTCTTTCATTGTCTATTTCGAAATTTATCGTAAGCTAAAAATTTATCACAAGCGAAAGCAGTACTCAGTGCTAACTCAATTTTATCAGCATCTCGCTTTTCCTCTTCTTTTAATTGATAACACACTGCGAATGCGGGGCCATCAAGAAACAAGGAATCATAACTGCTAAATTTTTCATTTTAAGCAGTTCCCTAAGTGTGCTTGCTTTAACCAAACTGAACGTCACCGTCGCCGTTATATCGGTTCAAAACGTCCGTAACTTTTAAACTCATCTTTTCTTAATTTTATTTGCTACTTGGGCCTCGATAGCTTGTAACGAATGTATTAATAAAAAAGATGAAAAGAAGAACGACACAATTGCAAAGCTACCAAAACGTAACAACAAACTATCGGCCAAAACCAGCACTGTAAACAACTCTTGCTCACTCAGCACAATGCCGCGAAATTGAGTTAACTTTATAGATTCGTAAACAGTAGTTATTACGTCACAAAGGAGAATAGTCCCACAAACATGAAAAGCATTTACAAACAAACTTTTAACCTTTAATTACATGAAAATATTGATATGATATATACTTTAGAGTGTATTTCACTTTTACATGTTAGCATTAAGGTTAATAATGATAATAATTGACATATGGATGTGGTGCAAACCAAAAAGAACTGACTTACTTTTAAATTATAATGCGAATTGCCCTAAAAAATTTGCGTACTCGTATAGAGTTAAATTGATGTGTTTCAACGGTTTTATATTTTTTAATGAAGTTATTGTATTAAGAAATATGTTTGTGTTTAACGTAATGGTTCTTAACCTTTTTCTTTTGTGGCATATTTTCGCTGCACAAAAATTCTGTGACCAATTAACTTTTTATGAAAGCAAGAACAAAACAAAATTACGAAGCAGCAAAATATTTCAAAACAGATTATTCGTAAAAATAAAACCGTATTTATTCAACCGAGCATTAGTGAGATATTTACTACTGAACATTATTGACCAATACATCAATTTTTCGGAGGGGTTGAAGAGAGCGCACAACACATACCATCTTTTACATCAAGTCAATTTCGAGCCTTTGTTTTCATTTGCACCAAAGTGAAGAACCCAGCTTCACATAAATACATAATGCTAAAAGACAACAGCATTTTGATGCATTTTTTACCGATATGCGGATAAGGAACACATAACCTTGCCCGAAACTTGCCCATCGATAAATTCTCAAACATGTCTTTTCGACGACATCAAGTCAATTTCGAGCCTTTGTTTTGATTTGCACCAAAGTGAAGAACCCAGCTTCACATAAATACATAATGCTAAAAGACAACAGCATTTTGATGCATTTTTTACCGATATGCGGATAAGGAACACATAACCTTGCACGAAACTTGCCCATCGATAAATTCTCAAACATGTCTTTACAAGCAGAGTCATTTCTGAAGTCAATAAGCTCATCCTGTAAGTCATCAGTAACTTTTTCTATTGGTATTGCAAAAGGCTTTCTCACCAGCTCCAAATCAACATCAGATATTTCAGAAAAGTAGATCAAAAATTCTTTCCAGAGATTGTCAAGATGTTGCAATATTTCATACGATAGATTCATGTCCAAGTTACCTTCAACCACGGATCAAAGGGTCTCAAATATTGCAAAATTTTCTTTTTCAGCTTTTCGTTTCAAGTTTCTTCTTTAACCAAGCTCTTTCAGCTATGGCCAAGTAGCCTACCGCTTGGACAATGGACATCATCTGGCTTAATTGTAATTACAACGTCCTCCTTAGAGAGCCAATTGATTAATTAAAATAAATATATATTTCATTTACATTTCTCCCCAATTCCTCCCCAGCCGATTATTCCTCCTTTCAAGTTACAAATTCTTCCCTCGAGAGCCAAGTGGCTCACTTTGAGAACCACACTGTTGTAGTAGCTTAAAATCAACGTCCATATATGATGCAATAGAAGGCATTGATTGCATCACGCTGCGAAAACAAAGAAAGATAAATTCTACTACGACAACCGCACGACGGTCGCCTAAATTAGTTTCACAAAAAACGCTCTTTCTGCAAAACGAACCACTATTATTTCAATAATTAGAATGAAAATTACCACTCTGCAGCAAAAAACAGCAGCATCATTCATTGTTACTACAATCAAAATTTTATTAAACAAACACACAAAATTAACCATAGTCACACAAATAAAAGTAAACTTTTCAATTTTATAAGTAGATTTGTGCTTCACCTCAAAATGTTTCCATGGCCCACTGATTGAGAAGCGCTGGTCTAATGGTTACCCAATTTGGTTTTTTGAAAAATGTTTCAAAAAGTTTAATGGAAAAGTTTTACACCCCCAATCTGCATGTCGTGATTATATTTATAATTTTAATATTCCATATTTTGACCATGACTCCAAACGGTTTAATAATAATTTACAAAAGATTATCAGCTCTAAACTTAAATTAACTTTAAAAATAAATCCTGTCTAAAAAACTTTTTAAAATATTACATTATTTTCGATTGAAGACTCGTGTTCTACCTGGACTCCGTTCGAATGTTGTATATCAGTTTTCTTGTTCGTGTGATTCGATTTTGTCTTACATGAGTATTTCAACCCCGGCATTAGAGCAGTAGGGTGGGTGAGCAGTTGGGCTTTCATTTGAAAATTAAAAGCTCTTATTATGTTAGCTTGAAGATTATATTATGTATTGCGATATTTTTGCTAATACCAAATACAGTACAACGTAAATCTGTTTAAGATAATCAAAAAATGTAACTGTAATTTTGAAACTAACATTCACGAAGCTTTATTAATCCAAAACATAACCCTGGAATTAATCGACAATTTATATTTGCAAATGGATCATCGGTTTTGTTAAATATATAAGAGAGAGTCAAAAAGTTCTCAGACAAATTTTATAAATTCAAAATGCATAAAATTTTTTCAAATTTTTTCAGGTTCAAACAAAGCTAATTTTTTTTAGAGATTATCATGATTTTGTGTGTAAAATAGCGAAATTAGAGATCAAATCGAAGTGAAGACCTTTTTTTTAGAGATCACCATGATTTTGGGAAAAAAAGGGAAATACGAGATCAAAGCTTTTTTTTAGAGGACATCAATTTTTTGAAATCCTTGCCTCGGGCCCCTAGCTTTGAATATGCACCACTGTCTAAAGGGTTAGTTTAACAGCACCCTTTGCATGGCCAATTTTGAGGCAAGAGCTAACATAAAATTTTAAACTAAACTAAATTGGAAACCTATTGATATTATTGAAGCTTTACGATCGGTGTATGGGGATTGTGCACCGTTCAGAGTAGTTGTTTATAATTGGATTAAACGCTTTAAGGAGAAGAGTACAACTTGAAGATGATCCACAAAAGGGAGACCATCCACCTCAAAAAATCAAGAAAACACCAAGGTTGTGCAGAGTCTAGTTAAAGATGATCGACGAGTTGCCATTGATGAAATTTCCATGGCAGTAAGAATTTCACATGACTCAACATTTTTTATTTTCAAAAAAGATTTTAGTTTGAACAGGCTTTCAGCACGTTTGGTCCCAAGAGCGTTGCAGAAAAATCAAATAAATCAAAGAGTTGATCTTTTTCTAGCAATTTGACAAAGAAGAAAACAATTGAAGATACTACTCAAGATAAAACCTGGATCTACCAATGTGATCCAAAATACAAAATTTAATCAAAAAAGTTTCACCTAAAGGGAACGCCTTGACCCGTTAAATTCAAGACCCAACTGTCAAAAAAAATTATGGCCGCTGTTTTTTGGATTCTGATTGTGTCATATTGATAGATTTTGTAAAAGGCAGGAAAACAGTCACTTCAAGCTATTATGAAGACCTCTCTTAGAAGTTAAGGCAGCGTTTCTCAAACCTTTTTTTCTGCGCACAATCGCAGAATATCAAAATCGCTAAAAACAACAATTTACAAATATGACTGCGACCTAAATAAATTTGAGTGAGCGCTTATTTTAAATAAAAAAAAAACGAAATTGTTATGTAAGCCAACAATGGTTGTCTAATTTTTAGCTGTAAATGTGTGGGCAGAAATTTGTTCGTGAGCAAACCTATTTCGATTTTTTGATTTTCGGCTCAAAAACGTATAACAGTGATCTCTAAAAAAAAAAGGTCTTCACCTTAAATCTAACTCTGATTTCTTGATTTTCGTCTCAAAATCGTAATGATCTCTTAAAAGGTTCTTCACTTCTGAATTCTTGTGTGCTCCGATCGTTTCTTTTACGTGCGGTAATTTACAAGCCTTCGCGACCCATCCGCATAGTCTTGGTGACCCCAGTTTTGGGTCCGACCCATGGTTTGAGAAACGCTGAGTTAAGGAAAGCCGCACAGCCAAATTTTGTTGCATCACGACAATGCTTCTGCACATTCTTTTCGTACTATCAGAACCCTATTACACGAATTTTGATGGGGTACACTTTTCCAACCCCTTATAGCCCAGATTTAGCTCTTTCTGACTTTTATTCTTTATAAAACTAAAAGAACATCAGATCATTGACCTTTATTTTTTAATATGAAAGCAAAATTTTGAAATTTTAATTATATAAAATTTATGATTGTAGATTAAGCTCAAGTAAACAAAGTGATAAAGTCAAGCTTGACATTCTATTTTCGTTTTACTTGTTGGATTGAAACTTTCAAGTCATTAAACAAAACTAAGACTAATCGAGTTTATTTTTTGCATTAAAAACGTAAAAAAATTGTGCAAAGCTAATCAAAAAATGAACAATCTGCCTCCAAACAACTGTTGCATTCAAACTAGCCTCTGAAGAGGAGAATGTTTTAATGCAATTTTAGTACCATGCTCCTACAGCAACAACAATTAGGCTATCCTTTTTTTTCGGCTTTTAGTTATTAAAGTTTCTATAAACAGCTCAGACCGCCACGCAGACCTCGGCCGGATCTGCTAACAATTGTAATTGAACTGGCAAGGCTAATTGGCCTAGATTGGGGGTAACAGGGCTGTATGTCATGCCGCATCAGGCTCTGGACCTGTGCAGATCTGGCGTGCTAACACCCCTGGTCAGGTTAAGAGATGGCAAGCCAATCTAGCTCATAGGGGCTATGTCTGGGTAAACTCTTGCTTCTAGCACCTAGTTGAGAAGGATTTCCAATATAGCTCAAAGGGGCCGGGCTACATATGGGTTTAAGGGTATTACAGCTATAGACTACTGTAGTTAGTCTTATGATTCAACATCATGACAAAATGATTTTAGACAACACTTTTTTACTAAAGCAACGAAAAGCGAAAGAATCTAAATTTAAAAAAGTTACACTCAAAATTAATGATAACACGATTTGTACCAGTGGTTCTCAACCCCGGCTCCGCATGTTGTTCTCAACTGTCCATCATGCGGTTCTCACTTGCTAATTGGCCTAGATTGGGGGTAACAGGGCTGTATGTCATGCTGCATCAGGCCCTGGACCTGTGCAGATCTGGCGTGCTAACACCCCTGGTCAGTTTAAGAGATGGCAAGCCAATTTGGTTTAGAGGGGCTATGTCTGGGTCTTGTTTTTAGCACCTAGTTAAGAAGCATGTCCGATCTAGCTCAAAGGGGCCGGGGTGCATATGGGTTTAAGGTATTACAGCTACAGGCTATTGTATTCAGGATTCAATATCATAACAAAATGATTTTAGACAACAATTTATTAAAAGCAACGAAAAGCAAAATAATCTAAATTTAAAAAAGTTACACTCAAAATTAATGATAACACGATTTGTACCAGTGGTTCTGAACCCCGGCTCCGCATGTTGTTCTCAACTGTCCATCATGCGGTTCTCACTTCTTATATTAAGAATAACGTCTTAATGAATGAAGTTTATATTTCTTATAATTTATATTGTAAGATTATTTTATATTACTTAAGTCATAACTCAAAGCAACCTACAAAGCCCAAAATTTAGATTTAAATAGATCAAACAATTAGCAGTTCTAAATCAACAGAAAATTAAAGATCACTTTAATTTAAATTTCTTTAAAAATTTAAAAAATGTTTATTAAAATTGCTTCCGCCTTGTCTTGTTGAGACTATAATCAATTAGCAATTTATCATCGAGTCGGCGAGGCAAGAAAAAAAAACGTTTTCTATGAGCTTGTCAAAGAAAAGGAGTTAGAAAATGAGACGTAGAAAGAAACGCGCAAAAACCGAAACAAATGAATTTTGCAACTCGTTAATTTGAACCAAATCAGGAACATTGGGTTGCCCGTGTTAAAATTGATTGCTATAATTTTGGTAAAGCTATTAAGTAAAAATAAAGTTCATTGCATTATTGTTTTGTCAAAACTAAATTTGTTAAAATTGTTTACAGTTTGAGCATTCTCTAAGAAGTTTCCTTTAATTTGTGAAAAGTATTCGAATGGCATAACAAGAAGATAATATTAATGTCTGATATTGAATAAATAACCAACATATCAGGCATTCAGCTGACATAAAAACATAAACCTGTTGTGCCAGATGTTGACCAGATCTGTTCCAGATATTGAATTTAGCTAGCACAGTAATCTATCTTTCCCAATTTTTCCCCGGTCTGGCATAGAACTGGACAAATTTGGACCAAGTCTAACCATTTAAGAACCAGTACATGCTTGATCTGGCCCAGATTAGAGTAGCTGTCTGGTAGTGTATGGAAAACTTTGTTAATTATACATGCAAAACTCGACACGTCTGTCGGGCCCGAGCAGCAATAAACGGGTCTCGCTCACTTTTTGCCGTAGATAACCTTGCAGGTTTTGGGGATTTTCCAAAATTTAAAAAGTAATAAATTAAACTCGGCGAATAGTGAAAAGTAATCTAATAAATTTTAAGTCAATGCCAAAAAATAAAACTTTTCGAGCATCACAAATAATATTTTTGTTTCCAAAAAAATTTTTTTAAAATTAATTGATTTAAAAAATAGACTCCAACTTCAGTCAGACTCCTTACAATTCAACAAAACCGACTCCAATTCGACTTCGACCAAAAGTTTCCTTATTCGATTCCATTCCGAATTTTGCTTTTAGTATTTAAATGTTTTGTCGTTTTTGACATTTTCTACATTTCTTAAATAAACGGTAGCGACGCTCCTTTTTTGCTAATATATGGAATATTTTAAGTAAATGACTAGGCATTAAATTACTGACAACTTTATCATATTGCAAAAAAATACATAAGTTTATGCCCAGTAAATTGAAATAATGTAGCTATGACGTAGTCTGTAAAATAAAATAAAACATCGACTATTGACTAGAAAGTTTTTTCAAAACTACAATTTTAGAGTCTCTTCAAGAAATCTTCTTAATTGATTATTTTTGGTAAAACTAATCCGAATCTTCCCTACAGCATCAGAATGGAATAAAAAAGAATCGGGTATAATTTTATGAAGTCTCTTGAAGAAGTAACCATTAGCGATTTTTTGGTGAACCTGTGGCGATTTGGTTATTATAGGCCACTACTGCCTAGCGTGTTCTTTTCTTCTATAACTCAAAATAACAAATAGTCAATCTAGAACTTCCAAATTTGTATTTTTCAATTATGTTTATTCAATCTGTGTTATTTCCAATCTCTCTCGATTGCCATTTCACACGAACATAAAAACTGCAAAGGAAGACTTAAGGCGAAAAAGCGCGCAATGGAAAAATAACATGTGACAAGAAAATAATCACAAAAAAAATAGTGCAAATTAACAAAAGCAAGATAAACAAAAAAGTTGGTTCGAACCTTGCAGTTGTCACAAACCTAACCTGAAATCCCCCTTTCAGCCCCATGATGGAACAAAGAACAAAACCAAGAGAAAAAGAATTTATCAAGAAGCAATAGTTACTGCACGGAGATCTGGGTTAGTTTTAAGAACAAAAATTGCTGTGATCCTGCTTATGTGTAACAATTATGTATAACAAAAAATGCGTACAGTGACATTTTAAAAAGATCCTCCAGGTCTGTATGGCATGCTGAGATCCAATTGTATGGAATGCCATTATTATGTGTAGTTACAGCTCATTAACAACATTTTTTGGAAGAGTGATAGCTATTTAAAAATTAAGATTCAAATTATAAATAAAAAACTCACAAATATTAAAGTGAACTTAGCAAGCTTTTCCACATACCAGTTACCTCCTATGGCAGATATTAAAGTTGCCCCAGAAGATATTGTCAAATCTGTTAACAATCTGAAAGGATCATTATCTAGAACTCCAGATAACATCCCTGCATACTTTCTTAAAGAAATTGCTTCTTCCATACTGCCTATATTGGGTCATTTTTTTAATCTCACTTTATTTACAGGTATTATACCCAGCCAATGGAAAAAAGTTATCATAATACCCATTCCTAAAAAAGGTTCCCATGACTCTCCATCTAACTACAGACCTATTTCTCTTACCTCTGCAATGTGTAGGATTTTAAAAAACATTATTGCCAATAAGGTAATGGATCATCTGCTAACTTCAAATATCTTGCCTGAATATCAATTTGGCTTCATACCAAATTGATTTACTTGTTCACAGCTACTAACAACCCTTAGTCACTGGTTTACTAATCTTGATCAAGGTATTAATGTAGATATTGTCTATACAGACATATCTAAAGCCTTTGACACTGTTTCACACAAAAAATTACTAGATGTTTAAAAATCTTATGGAATACTGAATAATGTTTTAAACTGGATACAAACTTTCATTTGTAATAGGAAACAATGTGTCTGTGTTAATAGTGTTTTATCTTCATATTTACCCATCAGTAGTGGTGCCCCACAAGGCAATGTGTTGGGCCTATTTTGTTTATTGTTTATATTAACCATTTAATAAAATTTTGTCATCTTCACCATTCCAATAGTGGCATCTATCTCTATGCTGATGACACTAAAGTTTTTAGCGTTGATTGTACTGACTTACAAGCCAGTTTGGACAACATTCAGTCATGCATAAACAGTCTCCAACTTCAACTTGCTCCAGAAAAATGTAAACATTTACTTATTCACCTAACTCATGACGCCAATAACACATATGTATTATGTAACAAAAATATTTCTACTTGTTCAACTGTTTGTGACTTAGGCATTTACATTTCTAGTGATCTCAAATGGCATTGTCACATTTCTAGTATCACTGCTAAAGCCTCAGCCAGAGCTTATTAAATCTTACACTCCTTCAGCAGTAATAATGTTTGGATATTGCTTAAAGCATATACTACTTATGTTAGACCCATTTTGGAGTATAATAGTGTGATCTGGTCTCCTTACCTAAAAAAAGATATTATTAAAATTGAATCTGTACAAAAACAGCTTACTAGAATGATTTGCAAGTGCTGTAATTTATGTTTCTCATCTTACTCTAATTGATTGTATATGCTGAATCTTAATCATTGGAATATCAATGACTTGAATTTGATAGGGTATTTTTGTATAAAATGTATTATAATATGATTGATTTGGATTTTAATGACTATTTTATAAAAAATGACAACTGTTATGACTTGTGTAGACATACTTATCATATTAGATCTAAAACTAGACCCCACACTGATCGTTATAATAACTTTTTCATTCATAGAGATTACAAAATTTGGAACAATTTGCCTGAAAGTATTGTAAATGCTATCATTATCACCCAGCTTAAATGCAAATTAAAAAAGTTTAACCTTCACCAGATTTCCTCCCTAGTGTTTGCTAATGATTGAAGAATTACTTTTTTTATTTTTATTTTATTTATTTTATTTATTTATTATTATTATTATTTTTTCTCTTTGTTAATATATGCATGTTTTTTTTGTTTTTATTATTATTATTATTATTTGGCTTGTTTGTTTTGTTTTCTTATTGCTTTTCATTTACTAGTATGTATAATTGTTTTAAGCATATTTTGTTACATTTTCTTGCTGTATATCTTGTCTCTCCTTGCTTGTTAGAGTGCTTGGGTGTTGACGTGGACACTATAGCGTTGTATATAAAATAAATAAATAAATAAATAAATAATAGCATCAAATTGCTTTTTAGTAGATTACTACACTTTAATATTTAATATAGAAAAAAAATGTTCAACCACTAAAATCCTGAAATGTTTATTTTAGTACCAGAAAAGAAAACCAAACCTGTAAGAAATGTTTTATTTTAAAGTTGTTTGGATATTGATTATTTTGTTTTTCAGGGTTTTTGTGGTTATGCCCATCAAACATCTCCTAAAGGAATAAGCATTGAACCTTCTAAAACCAGAATTGGTGAGTTAGGTGCATGGACAGAAAGAAATTTTGAAACAAATTCAGTATTTGGCCCATACAAAGGAGTTAAAGTTTTTAAAAATTCTTTGCAAAAGCTGTGTCTTACAATTAATGGAGGAAATGCTTGGAAAGTAAGCAGTTTATTTTTTGTCTTCTAATTAATTGTAATTTTAAATTTATTTTGATTTAATTGATTGTAAACTTGATCATTGTCAAAAAAAAAAGCTTGGGAAGTAAACAGTTTAATTTTGGTTGAGATGTTTAAAATACTATTCTGCAATATTGAAAAGCCTCATGTAGACATATGGTCATTTATGGTACATTATTAGCAGTGTAGTGATCACTCATTTTTTTGGTTTTAAGTTTGTTACTCTCTTTGTTGCTGCCAAGGCTCATCTTTTTTAAAAGCAGAGCTGTGTTAAACGACACTCTTGTCATTCACACCATGCTATGGCATTGTAATCATCTTAGTAGTATTTGGATAATCAGCATTCTATTGTATTTTTATTTTAATCTGTCACACTTGTGTCTGACCTTTAACTCATTTAAGTATGAATGTTTGTATAGTAACAAAATGTTTGTAAAATAATTATAGCTTCTTGAAAAATTGTAATAAAAGCAAATGAGTTTTTGTATTTATAATTTGGTGTGGTAAAATTTTAATTATATTTTTACCAATAAAACTTTTAAAAAACTCTTTAGCAATCCAACACAATGCTAGTACAAGTGTAGTGATGTAAAAAACACCTAATTTTAGCAAGACCCAGTTATTATCCAAGACTATTGATGTTACAAGTGAAAATAGGATGAGATAAAAACATGATGGTTTATTTTCTTGTGGGTTTTTTATGCTAGAAAATTGCCAACATTTGATACCTAAAAAAATTTCAGACATTCAAAATATTTTCAGCAATTATATTTTGCAGAAACAGAAGTTGGCAAAAATTTTAATTTGCATAATTATAATTTCAGGTTTGCATAATATGAATAATAAATTTCAGCAGTTTTTTTTTAATTTAATGATTTTTGTAATATTTTTTAGTTATTTATTTTATTTTATCTCTATATTTATCCTCCTGACTTACAGGAAAGTGATGGAGGCACTAATACATAGGGCAAGTAATTATCCCAACCTGCTTCTGGAGATAACAAGATATTGCTGTCTGCTTGTAATTTAATAGAGATATGACTTTAATTTGGAACTGCTTGCCAAGACCACCAAGCAGGGGAATGTGCCTTAAAGTGTCTTTCCCAAGGACACAATAGAATGGTGCAGTGGGTTTTGAACTGAGATTGTGTTGATCACAAGCCTGGCGCTTTAACCACTAGACCATGCTGCTGACTAATCACTTGGCCATGCTGCTGACATTTTTGTAATAATTAACTTGATATCACAAAAACACCAGAATAATTCTTTTTTTACCATTATTGAATACATTATAAAATCTTTTTTTTATATATAAGAAGGCCATCAAAATTTTATAGAATATATTAGCCAAATTATTATGTTATAGAAATCGTTAAAGTTTAAAACTATTTTAAAATTGTCACTATCAATATTGTGATCATAAAATTAGACTTATATAAGTGTTTTTCTTCATAAAATAATGCAATTAAGCTAAGACAAAATTACAATATTTTTTATAATCTTCTGAAAGCAAACTGTGTCATAAAATATGAGTATGATCTCATAGTAAAAACTATGATAAACTAGATATTTCAAATATGAAAAAACTCTAAATAAAATAAATTAATAAAATGATTGCTTAATAATGGGCATTAGTGCTACCTCCAGTGCTCAAGCAGCAAATTCAACAAAGTTTCAAGGTTTCAAGTTTCTTTTTAAATGTGATGTAATCTAAATAACTGTTTTTGGAATCATTTTGGCAATTAAAACTCATCCACTGTGTTCGATAAGCACATCAGATATAGAGTGAATGATATTTAATGTATAATTAAAGCATCACACAAAATTTTTGTTGAATGTATTGCAGTAGTTAATTAAAATTGCAATTTTAGATCAAACTTTGGCACAAAACATTTTTATTTTTTCAGACATCTTGTCCAAAATTGCTTAAAATTTTTTGAGATTTTGCTAAAAATTTGTCTGAAAAATGTCTGAAAAAAAATTTACATTAGTTAATTTCTTAGGACATTTCTTTTTTAAAATATAATCTTTAACAATTAGATGAGCTAAAGTTTTACTTGTTATATTGCAAATATATGTTGCAGAGGTTGCATTATTGCACTTGCTTTGCCAGTTTAATTGTACATTTTATTTTACTTTTTTTCAGATTTAACATTTAACATATACAGAGTGCAAAGAAAGTTCCAGCTCTCAGAAAAATTATTGTAACTTATGTTATAGTTTGCTAAACAAAACACACTAAATTAACTTAGTTTTCAATGTGGGCATTTCTAACTCTTATAATCCTCTCTAGTCTTCTGAAACTTTTCACTGTGGCACGGAAGAATTCTTGTGAAATATTGGCCCATTCCCTTATTAAAGATTTCTTCTAGAGAGAAATATGTAATCAGATCCAAATGCATTAGAAGTTTTCTTTATCTTCATGATGAATTTACTTCAAGACCCAAACATTGTCATACCAGCATCAATGCAGATACTAATCTTGTAATAAACATGAGACAGTTTTAAATACATATTTTGCTTTACATGTGGTCTCTAGGAGTCTGCAAAACAGCATATCCTGTTTAATTGAAACAAATGTAAACTAACAACTGTGATAATTGGGCAATATCAGTTGTTTCATCACATTGAATTGAAGAAAAGTGAAATTTGTAATTTTTGGAGAACTTGATACTCAATTTCTTTTGTGAGCTTATCAATGGGTGTTTTGATGGTGGAATCCAAGAGTAGTTTTTTTACCGTCTTCCTGCTGTCTGTTTTTTCCAACCCAAGATCAGCTGCTTTTAACATAAACAGTTTAATCAATGTTTCACAAATGTTGTGAGAATTTTTCTCTAAGTCATGAGAGCAACTTTGGATCACACCTCTGTTTCTGCTGACAAAGAATAGGAAAAGCATTTACTTATAATTTTTAATTATTTTAGATAGTCTTTCTTGTTTTGAAGAAAGCTGAAGGCTTATCTTTATGACCAAGGTTTTTTGTCTAAATATAATGCTTCAAATGACTTGGTCATATTGCATGATTACTAAGATTTTTATAGCATATTATGCATTGTGGCACCACTTGAATATTTATTGTGGAATCTATAAAACCATAGTTAACATATTTTGTTTAGTCACTTCCAATTTATTCTAATATTTATTTCTATTTTCACTATTTGAGTTGGTGTGAGTAAAAATAATAAATAAATAAATAATAGTATAGTTAATCACTGCTCTACCTTTTCTGTTTTCCATTTATTTTATTTAATACAATTATCTATTCAATTCTTTGTGCCACTCTTAACAATCTTTCATGCCCCCAGTTTAAACATCTCTGATCTATATTCTCTGTTCTTATATTAGCTAATATCTAAGAGAAAAAATTTGCTCAAAATGAAAATTATCAAAGGTTTTATATTGTCAATCAGTTTCTAGATAAGGAAAGCTAATACTGTAATAGTGATTGTTCATTTTTTTTGAAACATGTTTAATTTATTTGGAAAGCAGTGTTTATTCTCTTTAAAATGTCTCTTGAATAAAACTTTTTTTAAGTTGTCTAATAAAATTGTTTATACTGTAGTATATACTAAGTATGAATTAAAACTTCCAGCAATGCTTGTATTTTTAATTAGATATATAAAAATGGAATCTTTTCTCATTATGTTGATGGATCTGATGAGAAAAAAAGCAACTGGCTTCGATTTGTGAACTGTGCAAGGTATGAAAAATTGATCATGGAAATAAAATCTAAGTTTAATTTTTATGACTGTTCAGGTTGCTTGATTAATCATTTCTTTTGATTTGATGCTGCGATCCTATAAGTGCATCAGTTTTTATGTAGAGTGTAATGGCAAATTTAGGTTGGATTCTTTATTAATCACCATTATTATTTTTTTCTCTGTTTAAATGTATGACAGTGATGCATTGGTGATCAGCATGGAGTTGTATGCTTTTTATGGGTTATGTAAATGAGCTTTTAAGCAGTTGTTGCTGTAAAGGATTTATCATGTCTTAATTTATTATGTAAACTGACTTTTAAGCACTACAATCTATACATTTAATAAAAACTGGGGGATCAAGCTTGTATATTTAGCAAATGTAGTTGATCATTTGAACATGATTAATATTAAGTTGCAGTTTAAAAGTGAATTTATGCTGACTAAAATTGACAAACTTGCTGCATTTTAACTAATGTTAAATTTGTCTTGTGAAAAAAACTGAGAATGAGGAAGAAGTCTTAAAAATGTTTTTTTGCTAAAGCTGCAGTTGCTGAAGCCAATAAGTTGTGCATTTTAAAAGAGTCTATTGGCAAACACCTGTTTCAGCAGAGACTTTCCCATTACTTTTGTAATCTTGACGTATATTTGAAACTCAAAGAAATAGGCATTAGCATTTTCAGGCTAAGCTCTAGGCATTAGTAGGCCTACCCCAATATTGGCCAACCAGTCATTCCTATTTTATTGCCATTCACAATAACTCATGTAAATCAGCTTTTCTCAGACTTTGATCAAAAATAAAGAAAGATTGAAACTGGAAAGTGTGGAGCAGGAACTAAAGGTTTGCTTATCAAACATTCCACTCTGTATCAAAGCAAGTTTAGCACATATGCAAGCACGTTATTCTCATTAAATGTCGCTGGTATTAAATGCTGTTGTTATGGAATAACACCCATGTTGAAGTATAAAATGACATAATGTTTAGTTATCAAATGTTGATGCATTTTAAGTATATAGATTTGTAGCCCAGAGTGTATCAAATAGGTTTGTGCGTTTGTGACATAGGAATGCCGTGGGCAAATCCAAAATTTATAGTTTGAAAAGCACTGGATTAAAGAATTGGTCCAAAGCTTGTTGCTTAGACTGCTGTCAAGTGTTTTTAGCAAGGACAAATTTACAAAAAGAGAAATTGGACCAAGTCAGTTGTGTTCCCCATCAATGTAGTGACAAGGCTTTGCAAGGCTTCTGACATTACTAAATCACAAATACAAATAAGAAGCTTATTGGAATGTAAAATTTGTGTGAATCAGTTTTGGCATTGATAAGAGATGCTTTCTTGTAGTTCAGATTGTCTTTTCTACTTTGCATAATAAATCGAAACTGACTTTGAAAAAAAAAGGAAAGGTATCTACCCATCTTCATGTTCAGCTAAGGTTTGGTAATCAGCAAACATGCTTTTCAAGGTAGATTAATGCATGTAAAAAATTTTCATTGTATTTATATGTCGTATAATGCTTTAAAAAACTTTGGGAACATGAAACCTTTTTGTTTCTACAAAAAGAAAATTAAAATACAACTTTGGCAACTTGAGCAGGATTTCATGTAAAAAAATATGAAATGAAGATGTCACAAAAGACAGCTGATATTGAAATGAGGTGGTAATTTTTGTGAAGTCAAAGCAATGTAAAGTTGTGATGGTTGGGCATAAGAACAAGCAATGATTTCAGCCCAATGTTTCAGACGCAACACCATTTAAAATTACTGATTCTTTTGCCAAGCCTGATCCCCACTTTTGTCAAAGCAAGCACTAAGTTTGTCGTCGTTGCTTGGAAAAGTATCCACTCCAGATCAAACACAAACAGGACTTGGGCCAAAGGTTTATTCGTTTACTATCTCAGTCGGCTGTACTGCCTGGATCGGATTCTGGCAGATGTTGTCAAGCCAGCATCGAGTTTCATCATTTGAAACCATCAGACCTCATGTTCCATGCAGTGTTTGATGTATGAGGCATGCTATTAGAACGTGGTCTGTGGTTTGTTTAGCGGCACTGCACTCACAATTCGGTGAAGGAGCAAGACTCCGAGCAAGATTTGTACATAGACAAATGGAATTGCCCAACACCAGTTCTCAAGCAGTTAAACTTAACCCAAGCTGCTCACAACAAGCCCAACCCAACAGGCCTGGCACCTGTCCTGGGCACAAAAATATGGAGCCTGAAAGAATTTTCTCAGTATTTCGCATTCCATTTATGATTTTCCCAATCAGAATCACGGATGCCAAGTCCGGCAAGGTTGTCCAAAAGATTCCGTGCAGCTAGCACAAATGGCCGTCTAGATCTTATTCTCACTTGGCAAGCATCTGAGGACCCACTTAAAAGACCATACAAGATATGATCAGGGTCCAGAGATCCACGGCGAGCCAAGGAGGGTGTTGCTCCCAGTTGGCGAAGCTCAGCTGGCTGAATGCCTGAAAGTATGGGTAGGTGGTCCGTTAAAGTGGGACACAGGCATCCAGTGACTATGCTCAAGGCATCGTTTAAGACACTGCCTATGAGTGAATGTGAGCACTGTGACACCAAACTGGCGCACAGTACTCAGCTTTTGAGTAGAACAGAGATAAGGCAGCTATGCATAATGTTTTGGCACCAGCACCCCATGCCGAGCCCACAAGTCGCTTCAGTAGTGTAACGTGCAAGGATAGTTTTTTGCACAATGCCATTAGATGGTGATAAAACCTGAGCAATCTGTCCAGTTTTACCCCAAGATAAGTAGGAATTGGACAGAGCAGTAAAAGTCTATCATTGTTGTAGACTTTTAGCTCACGCTTGGTTTGTCGGTTATTTAAGTGAAAGGCTGCCGTCACGGTCTTAGTGTGACTGAGCTTCAACCTCCAAGTCTAGAGATATGCTGAAAGTGTAGACATGTCTTGGCTTAAAATCTCCTCCAAGCCCTTCCAGTTTCCAGAAGAATGCAACAATGCTAAGTCATGGGCATAAGCAAACTTTCTGGAAATCATGGAAGGCAGATCGTACGTATAGATGTTAAATAGCAAGGGAGCCAAGACCTTGATAACAACCGGAACAACTGGTTAAATACGGGTTCACAAATTACTGAATGTTAGTTGAAAGAATACCGTACATTGCTTATAAGCAAAATTTTGTTTAGTCATTGCTAAAGTTTTTTTAATTATTGCTTTCTCAATATCTGACCACTTACTCCATGGTCACATACCGCTCTAGCATGGTATTTTTAAAATGTACAGGTCGGCGTGATCGACTTGGATGATCCAACGCGGATGATCCAACGTGGTGATTTCTTTTTAGACCAAGAAGTGCTTATGCTGAGGGCTTATGCCAGCTTAGGGCTGTGTGAGCAGGTGCATTGTCGTGATGCAGGTTTTGCCTGCCCAGGAGTCTCTTCGTTTTTGACTGATTTTGTTCACAAGAAGTCAGGACTTACTTGTAAAATTGTTGATGAAATGTTTGTCCTCGATTCACAAAATCGTGATGCACCATTTCGTGGTGGTCAAAGAAGGTGATCAACATCACTTTCACTTGCGACTGTTGCATGCGGGCCTTCTTGGATCTTGGCGAAGACAAACCACTGACGACTTTGTCGCTTCGTCTCAAGGTCATATTGAAAAGTCTCATCTCCTGATGACTTTTCCAAGAGTATGTCGTCGGCTTTCAGCTGCTGAAGGATGTCTTGGGACGCATTCACTCGATGAGGTTTTTGCTCCTGAGTCGAGGGCCTCGTTACCTCAAATATTGCACAATAAATTTTTTTCTACAGGCAATTTATAAGATTCATTTATGGTTCTGTAAAAGCAAACACAATAGAGTTGTTGTGTCGAAACAGCTGTTAAACAGAGAACACATGTTAGGCCACGCTGTGAAAGCATTGACTCCTGACTTTTACTCGTATTACGCAATCTGTGAAGTCAGTCCCGTGTTTTTTTAGCCGCACCTCGTTTACGCGGGAGGTAATATGTGACCAGGGGGTAAATGTCTTAAAACCTGTTTTTTCATATCAAAATGTTTCTGATTTTTTTTGTTTCGTTTAGAACGGACTGTTTTTTCATTGTTTTCTTTTTAGTGCTTTATTTTAGTCTAATTGAATGTTTGTGTAATTACTAAATTACAAAGTAAAGTATTTTAATTACAATTTACAGAAATAAAGAAGAACAGAATTTAATTGCTTGTCAATACGGCGAGCACATCTATTACCGGGCAGAAAAGACCATTAACAAAGGAATGGAGTTGTTGGTTTGGTGTAGTGATCAATATGCTCAACAACATGGTATGATTATTTAACAATTCGAACAAAAACTGGTTTTAAATAAAAAAATGCTGATTTGTAGTTTTTTATAATGTCGTAAAAATGTGAAAATTGCTTTTAAAGATTATTTTTCAACTTTGGTAATTGTTTTCAGAATCCCACAGTGGTATAAATATTGAAGATATGTCTACATGTGATGTAACAATGCCTAGACGTATAACATCAAACAATCCGAATAAAAGAGTTCAAAAACGATTTAAATGTGATTTTTGTTCATATTCTACAAATGTGAAAACATATCTGAAATGTCATATTCGAACTCATACTGGAGAAAAACCATTTGAATGTTCATATTGCTCTAAAAGCTTTGCTCTTAGATGTTCTTTGAAACGTCATATTCGTATTCACACTAAAGAAAAACCGTTTCAATGTCCATATTGTTTTAAAGCGTTTTCTATAAGATGCAGTTTGACTATTCATACTCGTATTCACACAAAAGAAAAACCGTATGAATGTTCATATTGCTTTAGGACGTTTGCTCAAAAACAGCACTTAAATCGTCATATTCTTACTCATACTAAGGAAAAACCATACCAATGTTCATATTGTTCTGCAAGCTTTCCTGATAGAAATACTTTAAGAATTCATATTCGTATTCACACTAAAGAAAAACCGTTTGAATGTTCATATTGTTCTAAGAGGTTTTCTCGTAAACAACGATTAAATATTCATATTCGTACGCACACTAAAGAAAAACCGTATCAATGTTCATATTGTTTTAGAGCGTTTTCTGAAAAATCTAACTTAAAGCGCCATCTTCGTATTCACACTGAAAAAAAAACCGTTTGAATGTTTATATTGTTCTAAGAGGTTTTCGCAAAAACAGCAAATAAATTTTCATGTTAGTAATTCGAGTAAAGAAAAACCCTTTAAAGTTGTTTAACTCTATAATGCTTTTATGTAAGTTTATTGTAAACCTGCCCCGAGATCAATTAGATATAACTGTTTGATTTCCTTGTAAATCAATTAATATAATTTTATTCTTGTCTCAACTTACTCAATAATTGAAACAATACCACAAAAAACCGGCAATTGAAAAAAAGAAGATGACAGGAAAGATCTTATGGTCATCTAGTCGAGCAACCTTCCAATATTAAATATTTCTGTTATCTTTTTACAAAATTCGCACCTGCCATTTAACCTGAATCATTTTGTGTAATTATTTCTTGAACAAAATAGAATTCTTTTCCTTTTTTATTTTGTAAAGGAAATAGCTATAGCTATTCATTAATAGATTGAAAAAGTTTTTTTTTTATTTAAGTTTGGAATTTCAAATTTCAGTTTTTTAATATTTTATACCACTTTGTAGTCTATTATGAAGTTGAATTTAAATTCTATAGTTCTTTATAGTGATATCAGATTTTACAAAATATAAATGTTGATACAATGTGTTTTATTATCCCCATTCGTAAAAGATATAGTTTTAAGCGTAAAAAGTTTTTCTCAAAAATCTTCGCTTCAAAAATTGTGTCCTTGACTACATCTAAATGTAATTATTTTGATTTCTGTTGATTATATTTCTGGTGATAAGGCAATTTCTCAGACGTTGGTAAAAATTTCAGGGCTAAGGGTTTCCTTATTCTTGTAAATTATAGGCTCACTTTGTTGATTTGATTGCGACTTGACAAGAAGCCAGAGATTCTCGGTTGATCGTTCGTAATAACTTAAATTTACAGCCACATGCACTGATTTGTAATCATAGTCTTCTATAAGTTTTTTAATTTTTTAACCGCCTACAGCAGGGTTTAAACCCGCGGCCGCATAGGTCTCGGATTGATGGTGGTGATGGTGGTGGTGGATTAACTCCGCGGAGTCCCAATAATCTGGCGACTTTCCACGGACGGGACCAGAGGTCCAGAAATGAGAGGGTATGGCCGAATATGGCCCGACGCAGGTGGTCCAGTACAGGGCAGTCTAGCACGAGATCTGAAAGATCCTGTGATTCAGAAACACAGTTGCTGCATGAAGGAGTCTCGGCTCGACCAACCCTGTGGAGATAAGAGTTGAGGAGAGTGCTGTGCCCGTTGCAACGTAGATGGGAGAGAGCACAACGAGCGGAGCGAGGGAGAGTAAGCTTCTTGGGAGATACTAGAGGGATTTGGTGTTGAAAGAAACCAGATTGGACACTGCGTCTCCAACTGGTGAAGAGGGATAGTCGTTGGGAGGAAATTAAGGGTGCGAGGGACACTGATATTTTGGAAGAATCAAGAGAGGTTCCGCCTTTATCTAGGGAGTCAGCTACGTCGTTACCTGGGAGGGAAGAGTGACCAGAAATCCATTGCAAATAGACTAACTTGGATTGGGATAGAGAAGCGTATTGGATAGGAATTTGGGGGTTAAATATGGTAGGGGGCAGAGAGGGTTAATAGGACAGATAAAGAATCAGAAAATAAGGTGATAGATTCAAAGTTACATATCTTGGAGTGAGAGATACACCACTCAAGAGCATGTAGGATAGCAAAAGTCTCGGCACTGTAACTGGTAGCCTAGAGACCAGTTGAGAAGGAGAGCGAGGTAGCAGTGACACACTTTGTACACTTGATGTGTATCCCTGCACCACCCTGCCTCAGCCCTCCAGGTACCGAACCGTCAGTCCAGGCAGAGATATCGCTGTGAGATAGGGAGGAAAGATGGGAGGTAGCTGTGGTGTTGCGAAGGGAGGGAGGTCTTCACGAGAGCATGGGGATGAGAGATGGAGTGAAATTGTGTAAGTAAATGGGGTAGACCAGGGGGGGTTAGGAGGGCAAAGGATTAGAGGTTCACGGGCAAGATGTAGGTTAGGTGTAAGGTTATGTGATCTGGAGAAGAATCTCCATGAGCACTTCTTAAGACGTGTACGGGGGTTAGAATTCGCAAGAGAAGGAGAGGGATTGGTGGGTGAAGATGACGTAGTGGAAGTAGTGGAGGAAGAAGTGCTTCTATATGATGTAGAGGGATGGGAGGGGACGATAGACAGCCTGTGATTACTCTACAGGAAGATCTATGCATCCTCTCCACAGAGGGGATGTGAGTAGGAGGTGAGAAGGGAAACCAGCCTGGGGAAGAATAGATAAGGATGGGGCGAATAAAGGCTTTATATAAGGTACATAAGGATTCTTTTAATGGGCCCCAGGAGGCAGAGGCGATAGAGCGGAAAGCATGGATTCGGCTGTGAAACATTTTTCGTAAGGCTAGGACATGATGTTTGAGAAAGAGTGCGGTCGAAGATTACACCGAAAAAGGTTGGATGAGGGTTAAATTTAAGTGGGGTGTTAAGAATGTACAGAGAGGGTTGTATACGTGATTGTTAGGGGTCTAGGCTGAAGGAGGATGTTTCACATTTGAGGGGGTTGAGAGGAAGGCGCCACTTTGAGGACAATTCCACCAGTCTGTTGAGAGCAGCTTGTTATATGGAGGTTGCACGCTTAACACTCGGGGAAGCGGCCCAAATGGCTAGGTCATCTGCATAAAGAGAGGTCTTAACAGATGTAGGAAGGAAAGTGGGGAGGTCATTGATATATAAAGAGAAGAGAATTGGTCCAAGAACTGAACCTTTGGGAATACCTCTTCGGAGACTGAAAGGACGACGAATTACAGATACGGACTTTCGAACGACGATCTGAGAGGTAGAATTGTATCCATTCAACAAAGCAAAGAGGAAGATCTAAAAAGAGGAGTTCAGAGAGGAGGGCAGAGTGCCAAACTGAGTCAAAAGCTTTCGCAAAATCCACAGTGGAAAGGACTGTTTGTGCGCTTGGCTTAGATTGGTGAAAGGAATCTGCTATCGACTGCGAGAGAAGGAGAACCTGATCTACAGTCGATCTACCAGGTCTAAAACCAGCTTGCACGGGTGAGAGAATGTCTTGTTGTTCGAGAAAATAGATTAGTCGTCCTAAAACCATTCTTTCGAAGAGTTCAGAGGTACAGGAAGTGAGAGAAATGGGTCTATATGAGAAAGGTGAATCAGAGGGTTTTACGGGTTTGAGAATGGGGATGATTGTTAATTGTTTCCAGGTAGATGGGAAGGTTGAAGATATATAGAAGAAAATGTAACGCAGATTGTGGAAGGTGGGTTACGAGAGGGTAGGTAATTTTATTAGGGCCTAAAGAGGTTGAGGTTGAGAGTTGAGAGATGGCTGTGGAGAGTTTAAGAGAGGAGAATGGTGAACAGAAAGTGGAATGCAGGGTGTTGCGGTGTGCAGTTCTGATAAGATTCATCTGAGATTTCTGGGTACTTCGAAAAGGTTTTGGGGTTTGGGTAGAGAAATGGGATTGTAGATGTAAAGAGAGATGGTTGGCACAATCTACTGGGGTAAGGCAATTTGGAAAGTTAGAGAGGGGGAGCCAGAGATGGAGCGAAGTAGAGAAAAACTTCACTGGGACGGGTTTTAGGAGAAGGCTAGAGCAAGTTCAAAACCCACTTGGCCATTCTGTTGTGTCCTTGGGAAAGACACTTTACGGCACTTTCCCCTGCTTGGTGGTCTTGACAAGCAGTTCTAAATTGCAGTCATATCTCTATTAAATTACTAACGGACAGCAATATCTTGGCATCTCCGGAAGCAGGTCGGGGTAAATTACTTACCCTATGTATAGCGCCTCCGTCGCTTTCCTGCGAGTCAGGAGGATAAATATAGAGATAAAAATAAAAAAAAAAAAAATAAGTTTTCTGCCATGGCTTAGCTTTAGCCTTAGTTATCACAGTGGAGGTATATCTACTGATAGAGATATAGTTCTGGCGGTCTTTTTCGGAATATTGTGCCTTTGCAAATGCCTTTCGGCGTTTCGCGACGGCATCTGCGACTTCAGAAGACCACCAGGCTTTAACAGGACGGTTGATGTTGCCAAAAGGAATGGCGGAAGTGGAAGCATCATTGAGGAGTTTGGTAAAGGTGTAGGTCGCTTCAGAAAGAGAGAGTGTTGTAAAGTTAGAGGGAGGAAGGCAGTGGGTATCAATATAAGTAATGTAATCGTCCCAGCGAGCTTTATTGTAGTTAAATGAGGGGGGCGGTGGATAGAGTTAATTAAGGGGTAAGTAAGAATAGTGATAGAGATAGAAAGATGATCTGAGCCGAGGTCCAGAAGGGTCCGCCATGTGCATTTAGAGGCTATTCGGGCAGGAACCAGGAAGAGATCAGGGGAAGAGCGGTTTCGGGTGGCACGGTGTAGTAAGGTGTGCTGTTCGGGGTTGTTAAGAGGTAAAAGATCAGAGGAAAGGAACCAGTCAAACAGATCTTTGCCTGATTGGTCTTCCGGTGAGTGGGAGTCCCAGGATGATGGCTGCAGTTGCCAAAAATGTAAGTAGTAGGGGATGATGGTAAGAGAAAGGGTGAGAAGGATTTTGGGAGAGAGTCGGAAGAAGAAGAGCGGATAGGAGGGACATAGACATTGAAAAGATGTATAGGTGAGGCTTCTTTTATTTTAACTGCGATAGCTAAGTAATCGGAGCTGGGGTCGAGGGAGGAAAGGGATTGTGTGGAGAGTGAAGTGTAGGTTAGACCGTTTTTGACAAGTATGAGTACACCACTTCCTAGGTTTCCCGTAGAAATAGTGGTTCCTCTCCTTGTCATAGAACGGTTCTTTTGGAGATTTTTGTAGCTGGGTGGAAAGTAGAGTCAGAGGAGAGGTGTAACTCTTGCACAAAGATGAGATCGTACTGATTATGAGAGTGGAATTGTATGAGTTCAGTACGATGAGGGTGAATCCCATTAGCATTCCACTATAGGATTCGAAGGTTGTTTCGAGAGGGAGAGGAAGGATGGAAAGAGGATTGTGTGAGAGGGGAGATGGTATGTTGGGTTTGAGGAGGAGGAGGTATAGATGATGCTGAGGGAGGGTAAGTGAAAATTAGTAGGGGGTGATTAGGAAGATCGGTGCGGTTATTCGTGGTTATTTTGGGGGGTATTTTGGTTATTTTTTAAAGAGATATGGTTTTGTGGGTGTTTGTAAGTGAGGATGGGAGATTTGGATTGCGAATGGATGAAAATACAGGATTAGGGTGTGAGAGGAAGGGGAGGGGTTGAGAAGAGGATGGGCACAGTGGGAAAGTCCAAGAGTGTCCCCGGGAGATTTTACGAAAATCAGCGGGAGAAAGACCAGAGCAAGAGAGGTGTACCCAGAGAGAATAGTTGGTACATTGTACCGATCTGTTTCCCCAGGTGACTCTACGGGAGCAGACAGAGCAGGGGTCTATAGGGCCAGGGTTGGGATGAATGTCACCACTGATGAGAAGAAGCATAAGGATAAGAATTAGCGGTGAGTGGGATAAGTAAAGAAGAGGTTTGGGGTGGAAGGAGAGACTAAGAAGAGTTGTCCAAAAGAAAGTAGAAGAAATAGGGGTGCGGTCAATTGGGTTTAAGAATGCTATCCATATGTGACCGCGCATTCGACAGCAGGGATAAAAAACGAGAAAAAGAGTTGTCCGAGAGAATAGCCGAGGATGAGACCCTCGGGGAATTGACAAGCCATTTCAAACCTCCCCAGTGCAGTGAAGGGGACTGCACCACCACGTTGAGGTGGCTTGTCGTTGGTGCAGAGGTCTCGGATTCGCAAGGAATATCGGTATCAGTAAGCATGCGCACAAATGTAAATTGGACTTTGCCATCGCTTTTTAGAGTAATTTCCATTTTCCTAAAATGTGACACTAATAAAAGTTTTCATAATTTTCGAAAAAGTGTTCCAAAAGTGTATTCATTGAGCTTTGTTCATTTTTTTGTGGCTCAGCTCTCTTTAAAGTTAAGAATAAAGTAAATTATTGTTGACATATATGCAATTTTGTGACATTTATTTGTTTTATACAAATGCTTTCCATATATTTTGTGTTACAGCAAGCTTTACCTGAGTTTCAAACTGCTTTCTGTTATTCATGATTTTGTGTTATTAGTTACCTTCTGTTTGCTTTAAATAAGTCTTTTCTTTTCAGCGCGCATTCCTTTTGTCATTATAATTATTTTTAAGCACGTTTTATTCTTATTTATTGTAAACTGTTTTTATATTTGACAGTGACTCACAGTGAGTTATTAAGAAAGAATTAGTTTTGTAAATAATTTGTATTATAGTAGACTGTTACGAAGTAGACTGTTACGATTTATTTGCTTTAATTACAGAAGTTATTGGAAGTAAAAAACAATTTAAAAACGCATCGCATCGCATCACATCGCAACCATCTCATCGCATAATTTAGCATCGTTTTGGATTACATCGCAATCATTGCGTAATTTGGATCAAATCGTATTGAAATTATATTTAAATAAAACTATTTTATTTTTTTTATTTTTGTGCGCATTTTAAACGTTTCTAATTTGCTACAACATTTTGTATTGGACAGTCTTAAAAAAACATTGTGCACGAACTCGTATTTCTTGACAAATATGTCTGAGGCGAACAAAAATATATAGATTTGATTGTTATTGTTATTTTTCTCCGGAAAAAAACGACTTTGAAAAAGAAAGAGGTGCCGAAAGTTTTCAGCAACAAATTAAGTCTTCAAGGGTTGCACTGACCGTTATTACTAATGACAAATTATGCACTTTGTCTATTGTATTTTTGATTTTCATTTCTCTTAACGCTCGCCGTGGATAGATTTTGATCGATTTTATTGTAAATGTAGCCCCTCCCGCCGCGTGCCTAATATCAGCTGAATTGTTTGTTGTAGAGCGTCTTTGGTTGCAGATTATTATTGAAGTGCCTATTGCATGTTGTATATTTTGTCTTTATCTATGACATTTTGTGAGCAATATTGCATTGAAGAGAGTGTATTTATTTAACCTACACTTTTGTAACCTTGTTTATTTTTAAGTCGTTTACATAATTTTTCGAGTATGGTCAGTGGCGTACGCAGAAATTTGTAAAGGGGGGGTTTTGGAGCCGAAAATGTGATTGCTCTCAGTAGTCCTGGTAATGGGTAAAAACTTCCAAAATTAGGCCTACATTCAAAAATAAAGTGTTTTGGTTTTAAGAACATCTTGCAGTAGCATGAATTTCTTTTTACCAAACCGTAAAACTAACTATTGAAAAGGTATGTGCGAGTAATTCAATCATGACAAGAAACTTTTCAAATTAAAAGCAACTCGTATAAATGATGAGAACAATAGGTGGAAAATCAAACGAACAAAAAAATAACCTTACTTAACAAATATTTAAAATTTTTTTAAAGGCTTATATTCAAACGCCTGTTTTTTTCACTTAATCTGTTAATTACATCATCAGGGCAAGGCACGCGTGTGGCTCCTATAAATGTTTAGTAATGCAGATCCATTCATTCGAGTGGTACCACTTGTGTTTCGTAAGCACGTTTTTAGTCTGCGTAATGTGGAAAGCTTTACAATTGTTCACTAGTGCATGTTATCACTGGAAGAGTTAACAAAATGGTCATCAATGTAAATATGTTCGGAACAGCATCGGAAGTGCATTCCTTGATGCTGCTCAACGCATCAGTTGGTCTTTCTGCTGCGTTCAACCGAAAAAGTTTCCTGTAACATAATATCAGTTCAGGCATTAATTCTCCCCAAGATTTCGTTAAATCATTTTCGTAAAATTTTTCCAAAACTTGAATACTTTTAATTTGTTGAGGAGTTGGTGCACTAGTTTGATCAGCAGAAATTAAACACTGAAATTCACCAATAATCGATTTGTGGACTGAAAATCTTGCTTTGAGAGTGACAATAAAGTTATCAAGAAATAGAATAAAAATCCCTAGTCTAAAATGTTCTTCATCTGTTACAGCAGCAATATTGCATCGATTGGTCTGTCTTCAAGAGGGCATGGTATTTTCAAAATAAAATCTTCGGCTTTGGCCGTTTCTTACGCAAAAATATAGAGCTGGGGAAATTCATATTCGGTTTTTTCTCTAAGACACTTCAACTCATTTGCAATATCCTGTGCAATGTTGACGGCCTCAAGAAGGTTTATCGACTTTTTTTGCTTAACTTTACACAAAACAACACTGTATCCAAAAACGTATTTTAAAACTAAGAGAGCAATGCAAAATTCACTTTGCGTAATTGTCGATAGCAACTGCAGAGCTCATGATGAGGTTTCTCTGTCTGGCCATGCTGAAATTTCTGCCAAAGCTTTTACAACGGTAAATTGTAAATTTGAAAAAGTACTAACACTCTCGTGTCGATCGACCCATCTGATAGCACAACTTTGAACAAGTTTTTAAGCTTTTGTTGTTGACGAAAACGTGTTGATGGACTTGCGCAAAATGTTTTGAAGTTTTGGAGCATTAAAAAATTGTGAACTGAAGCTATTGTTCCCATGCAGTTTATTTCCATTCCCATGCTTAACTTTCAATATTTTACAAGTTTGAAAGTCTTCTTCACAGTGGCAATGTACAGTACATGAGCTAACTTTGAAGCAATTTAAACGATAGCAAAAATTGATGTGCAAGCAGTAATTAAGTTTAAAAATTGCGGTAAACAATATTTATTACAATGTACTGTATATATGACTAAACACCATTCTTCAAGGGGGGGTTTTGACCCCTGAAACCCCCCCTTGCGTACGCCTATGAGTATGGTTGTTGCTGCTATTAGTTATAAATTCGTGACTTTGTCGTTGTTTGGAAGGAGCATTCACTCCAGGTCGGACACAAACAGAATTGGAGCGGAGGGTTTATCTTTTTATTACCCCAGGCTGATGCACTGCCTGGATGAAATGCTTGCATTGATGTTGTTGAGCCAGCATCGAGTTTCGTCATCCAAAACCATTAGACCTCGTGCTCCATGTGGTGCCCGATGTATGAGGCACGTACGCCATTAGGACGTAACCTGCCGTTTGTTCAGGGGCGCCGCATTTACAATTCTGTGTAGAAGCGAGACCCAATTTGTTCATGAACAAATGGAATTATCTAACACTAGTCCGAATTATCTATGGAAAATCGAATGGAATTATCTAACACTTGTCTAACACTAGATTGAGTTTAACCCAGGCTGTTCGAAGCAAGCTCATTTCAACAGGCCGGTACTGGCCATGGGTATGAAAGTACGAAGCCAGGATGTAGTCCCACAAGTACGAAGCCAGAATGTAGTCCCACAATACTCCGTGTTCCATATATAATTCTTCCACTGAGAAGCGCGGATGTCTAGTCAGGCAAAGTTGTTTAATAGATTCTGCGCAATTGGCACAAACAGGCGTCTAAATCTTAGCGCATCGTGATTTTTTAATCAATCAACTTGGCAAAAATCTGAAAACCTTACTTGGCATTCAGCATAGGTTTCAGGGATCCCAAAGTAAACCGAAGAGAGTGTTGCTCTTAGTCGGCGAAGCTTAGCTGGCTGCATGGGTGCCTGAAAGTATGGGTAGGTGGTCCGTTGGAGTTGTACGCCAACATCCAGTGACTTAAGAGCGCAGCGTAATGTAGATTATATAAAGCGCAGAGCATTGTAATTTTTAAATCAATAAAAAGGCAATGTACTTTTTCAAGTCATAAAGAGCAACCCAATCGGTTTTCCGATTGGCTGCATTAAAAAACAACCCAAGTACATGCTGTCAACTGCGTGTAGGACAACGTTCAGTTGATTTGAATCTCAGAGATGTGCACTACTGATAAGCTTTAATAAGAGAGAAATTCGATTTTGGTGTTTCTCGTTTTACGTAGCTTAGTTTTTTACAAATAGAAGTATCAACTTTGGTTGGGAAACATAAAGTTAATTAAAATGGAGCTGCAAAATGTTCTTTATCGTTTACATTTGTCATTGCAATTTGCGTACCGTAACATCAAACCACAAAGCTAAATCTTTTAATACAGAATTGAACTTATATGCGCATTCTTATCAATCCCTTAACCAGCGTAATAACCGAAACCGACCACCAGGGTAAATACATTTTAACGTTAAAAAAATTCGTTGTCAGATAGTTTAAATTAATTAGAATCACTTCGACTTAACCGTTAATGAACATTTTTTTGGTGAGCGCCAAACAAAAAATGTGCATATAATATCCATATTTATAAACAATTTTAACGTATCAATTTGTAAAGCTTGTTTATAGTTTATCGGTAGATTGTGATGTCATTTATTTCCCTTTCCAGCAAAACTTCAAATACGATGCCTTTGCAGAGCTATTTTATAGTTTTTTTTGTGAAAAATCGTAAAACCCACGCTCTGTCAAGCGATCTTGCTAAAACAAGGGAAGTCGAACCTTTTTTTATAATGGGCCAAAATATAAATTTTTATTTATTTTATTTTATCCCTGTATTTATCCTCTTGGACTTGCTGGAAAGCGACGGAGGCGCTAATACATAGGATAAGCAATTACTCCGACCTGCTTCCGGAGTGCCGAGATATTGTTGTCCGCTTGTAATTTTATAGAGATATGACTGTAATTTAAAACTGCTTGCCAGAACCACCAAGCAGGGAAAAGTGCCGTAAAGTGTCTTTCCCAAGGACACAACAGAATGGCGCGAGAGGGTTTTGAACCGAGACCATGTTGACCATAAGCACGGCGCTTTTCAACTTTTTTATATACGACCTGCCCTCCACGATTTACAAAAAGCTTGCTTACGCAGACGATCTAGCATTTGCTGCATTACTCGAAAAACTAAAAGGCTTTTGAAGGAACTTAAGTCAAGACATGACCGCACTTTTGGCTATCGTTCAGACTTCAGTTACACTAAGACAAAGACGGCAACCAAGAAGCCCAACGTGAACTAATTGTTTACAACTGTGATAGACTTTTACTATTTTGCCCACTTGGGTTAAAACTGGACAGATCACTCGCGTTTTGTCACCATCTAGTGGCATTGGGCAAAAAGCTATCTTTGGGCGTCACACTGCTGAGACAACTTGTAGGCTCAGGATGGAGCGCGGGTGCCAAAACACTGCGCAGTGCAGTCCCATCTCTGGTAGGCTATACTGAACAGCTTAGTACTGCGCACCATCTGGTGTTGCAGCGATTATGCTCGCCTCATAGACAGTGTCTAATTGACACCTTGTTCATTGTCACTGATAGCTGCGTCCCACTCCAACGGACTTCCTGCTTATACTTTCAGGCATCCAGCCAGCTGAGCTTTGCCGACTTGAAGCGACATTTTTTTGGCCAATCGTGGAACTGTTGACCCAGAACGTTTAGCTTTTAGATTGGACCTAGAATCTTTAAAATGTTTGATACTTTTTCCACCCTCCTCATAGACAACACTTTCCTCTTTCTTACCTCTAGCTGCTTTACTAAGAATAATGAAATTTTATTTCATATCACTTTGCTTTAGTTTAAAATTATTATTTTTCCTACCACTAAAGTCATTAACTTATTATCACCTGATGTAAAAAAATTTTGGAAATAGCATATTTAATATTAATTAAATCGCAAAACAATGTGAACAATGAGAATGATACTTGAAGCAAGCGTCTTTATGGCCAGCTCCAACCCCAAAAGTTTTTATTGGTTATTCATTGGACATCGTTTGACCTCAGGAATCAACTGTCATATTTTCTTTGTTTTCCTGTATGCTACTATGATAGCAGTGACATCGAATTTATACAGTTATGAAAATATAACAAAAAAATTTTGAGTAAGTAGTGGACCGCAGGTTGGACATCTCTAGCTTTTTTCTACGTATTAAAGTACTCTTTTCTATTTCGAAAATGGCCATTTATCTAAAGAGTAGACCAATAGACGACCCAACGTGGAAAACACAGATTCAGTTGGAATTTTGTTCCGTGTTACATTTGTTTCTTTTCTTATTTTGTTTCCTTTTTAACAAAAAAAAAAAAAATTTTGTCGATTTATTTAGTGTTACCAAATTAACATTTATACAGAGAATTCAATAAGCTTATGCGTTTTATATAATGTAATTTTAAAAGAACAAAATGAGAAAGGGATTTTAACATCATAATCATATTTTTTACCACTTTTTCATTTATTCAAGTCGTAAGTCAAAATAAATTACCTTAATTATTTCTATAAGATTTTAACACTTCCAAGAAACATGAGAGCAATCGAAATACGGCACAATCATCTGAGCAATGATTTTTGATAAAAGCCAAAATCTTCATAGTGTCTTTAGATTATTCTAAAAATATGTGCGAATAATGTGCAAATTAAACGTATTAAAATTGCAAAATATTATTTTTATCTTAAGGAAGAATGCTTCAATTACCATAAAAGAATTCATTGTCATAACTTTTACAGCTTTGAAGATACAAGCGTTCCAAGTTTGTGCAACATAAAACTTCCTGCAAGCCGTAGAGCTCACTCTAATTTAAAGTTAAAGTAAGATGAAGCGATTTTTATTCGAGTTAACTGTTTGTTAAAACTCGTTTTGCATGCTCGATAAGTTTTAACGTGCGAGAAAAATTTGGTATTGTCTGTTTACTCCAAAAATACTTAAAATTATTAAAAGAGACGCTACAAGTTCAAGTGTTAGTGCTAGAGAGCATACTTTATATGCATGATGAACTATGCCATCAACCACAGATTTGAAAAGTTAAAAAAATTATTGTTTGTAAATGAAATAATTTTGATTTTAAACTTATCAATAAATAATTTTTCGACTATTCTCAAAATTAAAATCGTTGAAAACCAACTTTTTTTCCTCCAGCCTTAAATAAAGGAATCAGTTTGGTCCGAATTTGTAAAATGCCAGACGAATTTTGCAATGTGTCAATTGAAAGTATGTCTATACGTAATAAAGCGGTTTTGAAAGCAAAAAGCTGATACACTATTAGCCTATGTTAAGTTTACGTAATATTGATGCAGAGTGCTATAAACTACAAATCATTGCTAAGCTTTGCAAAAATAAAAAGTAACATGTTTGTTACGGATTCCGAGCTGCGCTTGGGCTTTCGGCGACTACGTGCTCTTTGTTTGCGTTTCTCGATCACGTGAATCGCTTTTTTGCCTTTTTTTGTTGCCACTACGACGTTGTACGTCCTTCGTAATTTTCTTTCCTTTTTAGTAGTTGTCATTTTTAGTAAAAGTGCCTTTTTGTAAATGTTTGCCTAACGTTATTCTTTTAGTTATTAATAGGTTAATTTATTGCCTTTGTATAAGCGCATAACCGTTTTTATAAGTTTAATTTAATGCAATCACATAGTATTAAATTATTCGACTGAAAGTTCGAATAAGTGGTTAGGTACACTGCAGCAGAGGATCCCATATAATCAAGAATAGGTGCTCTTAAGAATGACCACATATTTAATAACTAACGACAAAGACGTTTGCTAGGAAGAGCAAATTACGTCCAAAAGGTAAGTATTTTGTTGTTTTGATTTAAAAGCCTGTTTGGTTTTTGCAAGCACGTATCGTGGTGTCACACTTCATTCTTAATAATTTTAATCATGGCGATATAGCTTATTTTCCGCCTTAAAATAATTCAAAGTTTTGTTATAATGCAGAAATCGCTTGGGCAAGGGATAATCGCTTTTGTACTAGGTTTTAATTATCTGCTTGCAATTGTTCGAATGCAACTTTTTTTTTCTCCGTTTGCCCGACAGTAATGATGTTATATGTTTTTGTCCAAGCTTCGCTATCTCATTGGTAATGGAATGTTCTGGTGCATTCAAGCTCAGCGCTCTCTCCAGGAAATTCGATTTAAGTCCCGCATATTCGAGTAAATTTGTGGTCACGTGACTTTATCTATTTATATATATATATATATATATATATATATATGTGTGTGTATATACGCTCGCTCGATTGCAAAGACACAGACGAAAGAAAACGACGAAACAAACAACAGACGAGAGAAGACGACAAAACAGACAAGAGACAACAACGAAAGGGAGAGGAAGACGAGAGAGACGCATAAAGCGAAAAATGTCGCTTTGACGGAAAGTAGAATTTGGGGCGAGTCTTGAATTTACTTTGCGCTAGTATTTTGGAGTTGTGTTCTACGGAGGTAGAATCATTTGTGTTGATTGAATCAAGTTATAGCGTTAATTTCGCTTTTCAATTTGGCAAAGCGTGGAATAGAATTTTTGTCGGTCATGAATTTTGTAATACATTTGTTCTTATTAGAGACAGTGGTCTCTGTTTGTCTGTGAAGAAGAGTCTTCAATAAACCAATCCGAGCTTTCGTTTAAACCAACTGTATAAAAGGTTCAGGCTCATAGCAGACTACTTCTTGAGCCGGAATAAAATAAAATTTAGACACAGCTATGTTTCAGCACAGGTATTCGGGTTACCTAGCTCAACTGGTCTCTAGGATTCCCAAACAAAGTCTGTGACATGTGGTGAATATATTAATGTTAATAAAGAAAGTACTTCAGATTTGTATGCTTTAATGAAACAAATGCAAGAAGAACCGGCGCGATCTAGAATTAGGAAAGAGGCCATGATGTCCCTTTTTTAAAAAAAGTAGCTAGAACAAGCATCCTACCAGGTTTTGATCACTTAAGCTCTCTGATCAAAATACTCAACCCAAATACGTAGTTGTAGGTAAGTGTGACGGAACCGGAAGTACTGCTGGCACGAATAGCTCACCTCATCATTATCAGACAGCTCAAACAACTACCAGGGGCAGCGAACATAGAACCAATAACTTGTCAGCCGAAGAAAATCCGCAGTGTGCTTTTGCCCCAAGCTGTGAGGATGAATATCGTAGCTATTGACCACATGCTGATAATCATGATGTTTCATATAGCATGCGTGACCACCATATCATAATGCTTCAGGGAGCATGTTACATCAGACTTCTTCGTTTATGTCTCCACCAGTGCCATACTTGCCGTAACTACAGTTACAAAAGTTTTCATAAGGCATAGAGTACTAGCCCATATTTGTGCAAGAATTCAAGCCTTTTTCAGAATCGCCGTGCTATGATTATCAGAAGAAGCTTTTATAATTACAAATGTATCTTGATATCAAGCCTTCTAAATCTCCACGTGGTTGACAAGTTTATCGAATTGCAAGCAGTCAATTCGCTTGGTAGCCTGTTAGGTCACGTTGACCCGTTAAATATAAAAGGTTTAGAGGAACATGAGGCTTACCAAGTCCAGCCTTTGGCCGTTGTTAATGCATTATCTATCATAAAAAGACAATTCAGACATAAAACGATAACGTTAAATAAAAATACAAGCACTTTCAAGATTCAAACTTCGGTAAACCAGATTCAAGCCAGGTAGAAATGCTATTAGGGATGAATTCCCACGATGTTTTTTGTATGTGCGAATAGCGCTGTAGAGACATAGGAGATTCAATGAGATAGCACACAGCGCTGGGTTGGACTGTATTCGGGGATGAGTTTAACAAGAACTTAAATGTTGATTTCGATGGGTGCAACAAAATTTGTCTAGCCTTAGAAAATGACTCGTCCATTAATTTAAACCAACAAGTATTAGAATAATTTGATAGAGATTTTTATGACCTAGACGAATAATAGCATCCAGAAATGTCTTTCGAAGACTCGAAAGCCCTCTCTATAATATAGAAAACGACAAGAAAAGTGAGTAATCGCTACGTAACGAAGTTACCTTGGAGGAGGACAAAGCAATTCTACCAAAGAACCGGGTGATGGCAGATAGCGACTTAAATCTTTCAAAGTTAAACTGCTTGCCAATGGCGAGCTGAGAAGCAAGTATGTTGATAAGATTAAAGAGTATATTAAGAGCGTTCATGCCAACTTAACGCCGAAAGAGATCACACAAAATAAAACTTGGTATTTACCGCACTACAGCACGGGACATAAGTTTCGGGTTGTATTTGATTGCGGAACACCTCCTAAAAGCATTCTCCCTCATGCATCGCGCACCACAATGGAGCACAAAGTCTGACGCTTTTAGACACAAAGCATCGAACGACAAAACCCGATGCTGGGTCAACACTATCACTGCCAGCATCTGGCCATGCAGCACAGTAGCCTGGGTTGGTGAAAAGATAAACTCAATTTTAGTCATTGTCTGTGTCTGTCCTGGAGTAGATGCTTTTCCACATGACAACGACAATACCTATTTCTAAGAAAAGAAAAAAACTAAGCTTATAATTAAGTAACTTAAATCTAAAGTAAAACTATCCTTCTGCTTCCATTTATTACAAAAAGAAATCTAGCTTATTATGATTTTATAAAAAAAACATTGATACATGAGACATACGTCTCTGCTATGTATTAATACTTGGTTTGCGAATATTTTGGTAAGCCAAAATAGCATTTCGTTCAAAAAAGTTTGACGCTTCCGTTGTAAGTGAAGATTTCTTTGTCCTTACTATGCATTAAAAAAACTTTTTGGTTTTCAACAAGTTTTCTAGCTTACTCCAATACCCTAAGATTTGCGTTTATTGAGAATGCTTTTCTATTTAAAAAAAGGCTACTTGTGACGTTTGAAGCTTGTGCAAACACACACAATCTTGTCGAGCAAACTCGAATGCGCTAATAGATAAAAATATTTCAAGCAAAATTTTTAAATAACTTATTTGTGAGTTGACATTTTGAAAAGATTTTCTACCCATGTTTTCTTTAAATCTTTAGCTACTGTTGGTGACTAAAAAACTTATGGCACAAACAACAAAAACATTGTTTAAAAAAATTAGCGTTACTACTTCTGCTTATAGATTGTACATAATTTTTAATCAGGAAAACTTTTTTTTGATAAAATGAAATTTTGAGTGATCCTCAAAACAGTAAAGTTTTAATTAATCAATAAAGTTAAAGAAAATTTTAAAACCCTTGCATTTTTTGAAAAAATTGTTGGTACTCGCTTTTTTATTGTCGAACGAATTCCGTTGTGAAAAAGAGAGATTTTTCTAGTTTTTGTCCAGAAGTTCACACTTTGTTTTGTATTTTTAATTTTTTTTTTTTCAATACAAAGATTGTAATATTATTTGTTTCTCAATTTTTTTTTAAATACAACAGTGTCGGTATTGACTTACAAATAAACACAAAAAGTCAATCTAATTTTTTTTTTATTGTTTTGTAAATCAAATGTCACGAAACAATTCGTTCCAGTAGATTACAGGTTTCCACTCCTTTAGAATGATTTCTCATGTAGTTTAAGATAATCGGAGTTTTATAAATATTTTTGTAAAGTAATGTATTTTTAAAGAGTTAAATGTATTTTTAAAGTATCCATGGTGGGGCACAAGCTATAGCGCCAAGACTTATGCCATTTTTCGCGCTCTTAAATGGTGTATTTTTCACTCCTCATTTGGTGCTTTCGACGCCGTCATCTTATTCTCAGACTCTCAATCTGTCCTGACTACTCTCTTTACTCCCTTGCCTTATTTAATACCTATGACCCTCTCTGACATCCTATCTCTTCTCAACTCTTTATCTGACTCGAAGGTAGTCCATCTTCTGGTCGTTCGTCCCTCACAGGAAAAACCTTGGCTGATTCTCTTACTAAAGTTGGTGCCACTCATAACCTCTCCTTGATAACACTCTCCCTTTCACCTCTTATTTCCTCCTAACGTCTATAGCGATATCTCTCAATATCTCTCAACCGTCTACACCAGTTGGAGACGCGGTATTCATTCTGGTTTCATTTAGCATCAAATCCTTCCAATATCTTCTGAGGAGCTTACTCTTTTCCACTCCGCTCGATGTGGCCACTTTCATTTACGCTGCAAAGGGCACATCACTCTTTTTGCTACATACCTCCACAGGATTGGTCAAGCCGAGACTCTTTCGGGCAGCAACTGTAGTTGTAAATTACAGGACATCTTTCATCTTGTGCTAGACTGCCCTGTACTTGACCCTTATGTACAATATCAGCACGGACATCTTGCAATCTTTGGCTATTTTCTCACTATTATAGACCTCCGATCTCGTTCCTGGGAAGTTTCCCGACTATTAGAATGTAACGGAGTTGATTTTTGCCCTTATCCATAAGAATGGGTTGGGTAAGCCCACCACTACCATCATCACTACTGCTAGCATGCTAAACAACCTTATACCGTAATTAGCCAGTTCTTTAATAAATTCTGTTAACGTGAGGTCACCTTTTTTCTTTGTGTGAGCGAGACTGTTTACAGACCGAATGTCTTTGTTCTAATTGCGGCGATTTCACTATGTGCTCTCTTTGTTTTAAGTTGCGCGCATGTTCGATTAGCGGTGAGCTCCAATTTGTGGTCGGAGCTTGTGGAAATGGCTTGAGCTTTGGTTGTAGGTAAACAGCCATAGTTAAAACTGTTTAATCTATATTGGACTTGGTTATTAGTAAATAACCTTAGCTTTGGTTATAGGTAAACAGCCATTGTTAAAACTGTTTAACCTATATTGGACTTGGTTATTAGTAAATAACCTTAGCTTTGGTTGCTGGTAAACAGATGTAGTCAAAGCGACAAAATAGCTATTTGATTTAGTGTTGATAGAAGAGATACTAAAATAGAAGGAAGCTCAGAATCTCGATGCTTAAAGTTAAAGTCTCAAACTTTGATGGCTAGACATTATTCTGAACCAGCTAAATTTAATGCAAAGACGAAGTACGTCAGCAAATAAAAATGTGGGCAAAGCCGAATTGGTTCAGTGTCGATGACTTCCGCTGCAAGATATCGCAAGAAGCAAAATGGGGACAACTTTGTTTAGATCGCATTCGCAAAAAAGATTACCTTATTTTTCAAATTTTTTTTCTAAGGATACTATTATTAAAAATATATGAAGAAGTGTGATTAATTTATATATTATTATAGTATTTTTTTGAGGTTGTGTATTTACTGTAGTACTTCACTATATTCAATAACTACTATAAATTTTATTAGATTATATATTAATACAAAATTAATATCTTTGGAAAAAATTATAAGAGAATTAATTTGATTACCATTTATTACCTTAAGGGGTATTTTTTTAGAAGATCTATATTTTTTTCTAAATTACAAAAAAATTGTTTTTTTTAAAAATATTTTATATATTTTCCAATTATTATTTTAATATCCATTAAAAAATTATAGCAAGCAAAATCCAACATTTTATTTAGTTTGTAAAATTTTATTAAAAACTAAACGTTTTCGACTATCATCAGTCTTTATCAAAGCGTCTAAAATTGTTTAAAATCATCTAAAAATTTTTTTAACCATAAACGACAAATATAATCAATTAAAATATAAAAACAACAATTTTCTCAAGTTTTTGCAGTCAATGTTATTACTAATTCAATTTAAAGGCAAAGACAATTGCACAAAAGAACGTCAGAATTCACAGAGGAAAAAAAAGAGAAAAAAAAGAGAAAAATAATGCAAATCACATGACTAAATTACAATAGTTGTAGCAAGAAAGACGAGCCATTTTCATACAGTTGTTTGTTTAGTTTAGGTTGATGTTTTTTAATTAGTAACGCTTCGTGAATTTTACAGTCGTAATCTGATGAACATTTCTTAATAACACTAAAACGATGTATTAAGCTATCCATATCTTTTTTATTACACAAAATTATATTTTAATTGATTGTATTTTTCGTTTATGGTTAAAAATTTTTTTAGATGATTTTAAACAATTTTAGATGCTTTGATAAGGACTGATGACAGTCGAAAACGTTCAGCTTTTCAATAATATTTTACAAACTAAATGAAATGTTGGATTTTGCTAGCTATAATTTTTAAATGGATTTTAAAAATTACCTCTCTTCCTAAATCATATTATTTTAATAATTGGAAGCATTTTTTATTTTTTAATTAAAAATTTTTTATACAACATAAAATCTAAATATAGCATTTTTTTAAGCCAATTATACTGTACATTCCATAATATCAGGCAGTTTGCTGTATAATAGTTTCTATTTTTTTTATTAGATTATTTTTTATTTGAATATATTATATTGTTTAGAAAGTATTTATATAATATAATAAAAAAATTATCATTTTTGAAAAGATATAAAAATATAATTATTTTAATTAAATAATACTTTAACATTGCGTTGTCACGTCTTCGATCTTTGGGCAAGCGCTTAGTCGCAGATCCGGAGCTGTTTGATAAGTATATAAAAAAAATTCGGGATATGATCTCCCAGGGTCACGCCCATGAGGTTCTAAATCAAAGCAAAAACGATCAGAGTAAGGTCTGGTATATACCTCATCAGTGTGTTTCCGAAAAGTTTTGTGTAGTTTTTGACTGTGTTGGACAATTCAAAAAAAATTCCTTTTGCAGGGTCCAGGCAACACAATTAATCTTGTTGGCGTATTAACTCGATTACGTATGTACCAAGTTGCAGTTGATCCACTGTTTATGCAGGCAAAAGTTGATCCACTCGATCAAAATGCGCTTGGTATTCTGTGGTGGACGCATGACAAGTCGTCTAAAGATTCCAAGGAGTATCAGCTCATGGTTCATTGCTTTAGTTTGACTGACTAGTTCTTCTTCCGTGGCGAATTTCGCTCTTCGACGAACGGCCAAAGATAATCGCTCGCAATCGAAGATAAAGCAAGACAAGTAGTTTTTAAAAATATTTACGTGAATAATTTACTTGTATCTAATCCTAACAAGGACACTGAAACAACGTTGATTTGGGGGTTGTTTTCACTGTCAAAGAGAGAAGTTTTGAGCTGGCAAAATTTTTAAGCCTCAGTGTGTCTGCTTTATAAGGTCTTTCTAATGATTGGTTGGCACCAGCTTTGACTGAAGTAGATTTTTGGGTAGAAGAGCTTCCGGGTCATCAAGCGCTGGGGTTAGTGCGGAAACCACAAAGAAATTATTGGAGGTTGAAGTTTGCGATGTTGAGCTATCCCTCATCAAAGAGGCTTATTATCACTCGTTATGAGCGTCTTCGATTCTTTGGGGGTAGTCTCCCTTTATTGCTGCCACTGAAGCTGCAACTTCAACGGATTTCTAAATTAAGTCTGGGTTGGAATGCACAAATACCTGAACAACAACGGGAGGCCTGGGAGAGATTTATAAAGAGGTTTCCTAAGTTGAATCAAATTTGTGTACCACGGACTTTTCAAGGTTTAACTAATTCATTTGAGAATCAGCTTCAAGTATTTGTGGATGCATCGAATAACGGTATTGCGCTATTTGCTATTTATGTGCTTGCATTGGTAATACTCATTTGTGCTGCAAAAATTTCATTTCGCATCTTTAAAGCCTTTTTCAACTCCTTGTATGGAGTTAAGCGCTGCTGTGGTGGCTGTGCATTTGGCTAAATTCGTGCAACGTGAGCTCGATTTATGTTTAACGGAAACCGTATTCTGGTCCGATAGTACCACTATACTAAGTTACTTGCGTAACACTTTTAAAAAAAGACTAGTATTCGAGACCAATCATATCAATTTAATTCGTGAGTTTTCTTTGGTGGAACAATGGCGTTCGGTTGATACTGCACACAATCCAGCCAATTTCTAATCAAGAGGTGTTGCCTCTTCGCATGTTTGTAAGTCTGAGAAATGGCTAAAGGGTCCCATCTTTTTGCTTGATCCTGAATGCACGTGGCCAGCAAAGAAATTATTTGTCGAACAAGCCCTAAATGAGGACGTTAACAAATTGACGCTAATCTCCGAGATATATCTTTGTGTAAACTCGTCAGAAGTATTTTCCTTGAAAGAGGGAACAGTTGATTGCTTAATAACTTTATTACATGAACTTAGCCGCTGTTCGTGCAACAGGGTGGCTGCTTCGGCTTAAGGGTAAACTTTGCTGCCGAATTGAGGGAGAAAACCGTTGCCCAATTCCTGATTTTTTATCGACGCAACAGAATATGACGTGGCTCTACTTGCTTGGGTTTTTTTAGCTCAACGACAGGAGTTTCCTGGATTGATTGAAGCTTTGGAGTTAATTTCTTACTATGAACTGGCCGCCGGAGAACGTAAAACTAAAATGCAAGGGCAACTGAAACCAATGTTGAAATATGGTTCCTTTGTTGAGCTTTTTACCTATTGGCGGGGGTTTGCAGCAATCGAGTGAGCCATATGATGCCAAGCATCCAACCATACTACCCAAAAATATCATCTGACCGGATTAATTATAATGAATTCGCATTAAATGTCTCGTCATTGCGGAACAATATATGTCAGCAATGAGCTTCGTCATAGATATTGGGTGCTCGGGCATGAAAAAATCGTAAAGCATTTCATTAAAGAATTGCGCATGGCCTGTTGAAATTGTCGAGATTTACCTGGCCCTCAAATTATGAGCCTTTTATCGTCAGCGCAGGTTGAGAGTGACAGACGCTTGTTCACCGCCACGGGTGTTGATTTTATGGGCTCGATTGCGGTAAAATGTCAAAGCAATGGGATAAATCCTCACTGTTGTCTTTTTACGTGTTTAGTGTCTCGACGTCTCACATTGAGGTCGCTGGTAATTTAACAATGGGATCCTTTCTCATGACTTTGCGCAGATTTCTGGGGACGCGAGTTGCATCGACCGAAACCATTTGTTATGACAATGCCAGCTATTTAGTTGGTGCTCGGACAGAGTTGAAACGCGATGATGAATCACTAAAGCAAATAGAAATTATACAATAAAAGAGCTGCGCCTCAAGGAATTGAATTTTACGATATTTCCCTCCACTGGCAAGTTACAAGGAGGTGTTTAGGAAGCGATCATCAGGCTTGTGCGCAAAGCGTTGAACGCAGTAATCACAGACCATTATTCTTGCAGCCTCATCCATAAAAAGCTCTTAACGTTGCTGAAAAACGCGGGGTTATTACTGAACTGCAGGCCCCTTACGAGAGTCATTCCTGATCCAGAGGATTGGCGTGCATTGATTCCAATGACTCTTCTTAATGACTGTATGGACGCGGCATTACCGATGGATGTTTTCGCGAACTCGAACGATTTCCACCAGGGTTTCAAACTGGAGGCCCACGGGCCAAGTCTGACCCGCCATGCTCTATTTTGTGGCTCGCGTCTTGAAATTGATAAATTCGAGACAGATTCAAAGTGAACTTTTTTTACGGAACACTAGAAACGAAAATCAAGAAATCTGATCTAAGTGTGCCCGAATTCCGAAAAAGTTCCAAAATGTATTACAGACGGAAAAAAGTTGAGAAACCGCTATAAACAATAAATAAAGATATTGATCGCGTAAATATTTAAAAAACTGTCTGGCCCGCGTAGAATGTAAGTGCGTAAATATGGCCCACAGCACCAAATAAGTTTGACACCCCTGGTTTACACACTTTGTATCGGGCCACTCAACGGCAGGCGGACTTATTTTGGCAGCTGTGGAGATCGAAGTATCTTTTCATGCTGCAGAGGTTTGTGCCGCGTGCAAACATTAAGCCAAACACACTTGTTTTGTGACGATGCTGCTTGTTTTGTGATTTATTTGACGATGCTGCGCCTCGCTATCATTGGTCGAAAGATGTCGTGATTTTCATGATTTATGATCATGATGAAGTGTGTCTTCAAGTAGTTTTTCGTACACCAAACGGGAAAGAATGCATTTGTGGAATAAAAAAATTTATTTTCTTGGGTGCGATATTTAGTTTAGTAATTGGGATATATTGTATATACACGTTTTTTGTTTTTCGATAACAATTATTGCTTTTCAGGATGTTTGTATCAGTTTTTAATTGCAAGTTGTCGGTATCAGGTAATTAGCGGTTCTTTGTTCGTATCAGTTATCTCTAGTCGTTAGACAATCGAACACCTTCTTTAATGGCTTCTCGATTATCAGCGTGAGATGCACCCTTGTGCAAATTATTCTAAACACTCCTAAAATTAGTCAAAAAATTTAGTTTTTTGTTGAATAAAGCATTTTGTTTAGTCACAATGTTTATTTTCCGCCACAAATTAGTTACAATTGAGATGATACTATTTCTTAAAGGTGACGAATGCATTTGAAGAGGTATAATTTGAAAAATTAATCAGAAAAAGTTCAGGTAATTTTTACATAATTTTCAATAGAAATAAAAGAGTAAACTATTATTTAGAGGGGGTGTATAATGGATATTACTCCAAGAAAACGCGCTAAGATTGTTACACTATGTGACCACACCACAATGTATCAAAGAAAAATTGCTGAAAGTGTGGGCGTCAGTTTAGGGTCTGTGAGCAGCATTCTCGAACAAAAAAGAGGAACAGGAAATGTTGAAGTCCAAAGAAAAGGAAGGTGTGGAAGGAAAAAAACTACCAAACGGGATGATTTAACCCTTTCGTGCAACAGCAAAATAAACCCAAGAAAAACTAGTGAGGAATTGAAAAGGGATTTGGATGAAAGTGGGGTGCATGTGTCTTCATCCACTGTTCGACGACGATTGTTAGAAAAAGGAAGAAAAGCGAGAAAGTCAAAAAAGAAGCAACTGTAGACCGCCGCAATGAAAAAGAAACAATTCAACTGAGCAAAAAAACACAAAGACTGGTCTAAAGATGATTGGAGCCCTGTCCTCTTTTCAGACGAAAGTCATTTTTTTGTTCAGGGATTCAATCAAAAATTCGTTCGCTGTTACCCAACGACAAGCTGCTTGAAGAACATTTTGTGCAAACGGTGAAGCACCCAGACAAAAAGATGTTCTGGGGTTGCTTTTCTATTAACGGACCTGGATCGCTTGTTCCGGTTGAGGGCATGATGAACAGCAAAGCTTATTTGCAAATCATCGAAAGAAAAATCTGCAGAGAATTGTCTGATCTCCACCTCCGTGCAATTTTTCAACAAGCCTCTGCACCCTGCCACAAGGCTAAAATGATAACAAATTGCTTGAAAAAAATGAAAATAACAGTATTGGATTGGCCAGGTAACTCGCCAGATTTAAATCCAATTGAAAATTTGTGGTCCATGGTTGAAAAATTGCCTGAGAAAGATGGATTGCACCAATAAAACCACGCTTGATTTTGTAATGAGTCTGTAATACATGGAACCATACATGTAATACAGACTCATTCAGTCTGTAATACATGTATGGTTCCATGATGAGGAAATCAAACAAATCTGGAAAAAATTGGTTTTATCTATGAAACAACAAGTGAAATTACTGCTAGAGAATAAAGGTGGACATATTAGCGATTGATTGTTTTGTAGTTTTTAAAATAAAAGCTGAAACTTTGAGAATTGACTTTTTTGCAAGTGTTCAGATTAATTTGCACAAGGGTGTAATCTTCTTTTTTTATTTGTGTGGGCGAGGCTGCTTAGAGACCAATTTTCTTTATTTTATCGCGGCGACTGCACAACATGCTCTCTTTGTTTTAAGTCGCCCGTATGGTCAGTCGGCGCTAAGTTGTTTCAAATCAGAGTTTGTTTTAAATTGCATGACTTTATATTTAATTAATTTTTTGTTATTTAGGATGACCGTCCAACTCTTTTAAAATTTAAGTGTAAGTTTAAGTTTGAGTTTGAGATTAAGCATAAATTTAAGCTAATATTTAAATTAATGTTAAAATCATAAAAAAAATAGAACTCGAACTGAAATTGAAAAAGTTAATTAACTGCATAGAAGTCTTTTTTGAAACCTCTTAATTGATTCTATTGTTTGCGTTCACTGCTTTATAGGCAGATCACGTGCAGCGATTTTAATGAAATCTGATTGGCTCACTTTCACGTGGTGAGCACACTATAAATTGAGATGTTGGTAAATTTAATTTCTTTTAGTCGTTGGTGATCAAGTGGTTCGGTGATTTGGTTTGGTTTGAAGAGTGAGTTTGTAGATCGCAAGCTAAACTTGGGAAAATTTCGTTTTGCGATTGCATCGTTGGCTGCACGTTGGTTGCATCGTTGGTTGCACGTTGTTGCATCGTTGGCTGCACCGTTTAAGCTGTCGTGTTTAGTAAATAATTGGTTGTTGGCTTGTGGAAGCCTGTTATTCTGTCATATAGAATTTTTAACGTAAATAAATGTAAATAAATGCCGGATATGTCACATTTTTCGCTCTTTTGCTAACAGGGCTAAAAAGTAGAGAGAGCTGACTGTGCAAGATTGTTCAATCTTGTAAACAAATACAATTTAAACTTATTTAGTAAGTTTACTGTAAAAGTACAATTCAGTACTGGAATTGAATTTGATTAATATTAAATTCTATATGTAAAATAAATAAGCACTAATAAATAAGTCAAAAACGAGATAATTAAACTAAAATAAAGGTAATGGTAATTGACTACAGAAGACACGCAATCTTAAATAAATTCAGTTTTAGCCTTACGTAAAGAATTTACAATATTAAAAAAAAATTTTTGAAATTAAAATTAATATTTTAAAACTTTAGTTTTTAAATATTTTACCAAGCTGCTTAATAAGATGTTCAGGTGAGTGCTGAAGTTGGGCTTTTTATTGTATTTCATGAGAAAGTTTTTTTGTTTGGTATAGTAAACTATTTTTATACTATTACTAATATGAACTTTAGTGAAAAAGTGAATTTAAATGTAACAAAAAAATGCATGTTAAGGTTAAAACAAAAATATTTTAAAAGAACTTCATCTAAATTTTATTTTGGTCCTCTTTAATGATATAATTAATATTTTTTCCATGCCAAAAACTTTCTACTTACATATACTGTACTTGATTTTTTAACAACAATTAGAAAATTAAACTTTCCTTTGAAGCAATTCTGCTTGCAATGATATGCATCAAGAACATGATTTTAATGAATAAAAAACTGCAAAAAATTGTAACAATGATGCTAACATTTTTTTTTCTGTTTTTATGATTTTTTTAATAATGATTTTCAATACAATTTTGCTTATTGAATTGTTTCATTTAGATTTTTGTTATTGTGTATTATAGATTTTAGTTACGTTCTAATTTTTACTTAAATTTTTATATTATTAATTTTTTTTATTGCAAGCTAATTTTTGGAAAGATTATCAAAGCAAGCAAATTATTTAAGATGGTAAACGCGTGTGTTGTGTTTGGGCGTAAGTCAGGTTATACAGTAGTAGTCAATCTCAGAAAGTAGGTAGCTTTTCATTCCTGTTTGAAGAGCCAGATTTACTTGCACTGGATAAAATTTGTTGATCGTAAAAATTGGACTCCTAGCAAAAAAATCATTTTTGCAAAACATGTTAAAGATAAGTTAAGTAAAGATGGCAAAAGAAAAAAATTAAAGTGGAAACTTCACCTGTACCTTGTAAAACATCCATCAGGTTTTCTACGTGCTAGTATAATACCTGAAGCTCCCAAAATCAAAATATTGCAAAAAGATTCATTAGGCAATTTTGAAAGGGATTATATCATTAAATCTTTTAATAATTTTACTGCAAAAATTGCACCACTTGGTTATTTATGCCATCAAACTCAACATTATATTATTTATTACAAAATTTTTTTGATAGGAAAATTGGCTTTTCTGTTGTTCATAAAGTCCTAGGGTAGTCATATGAAATGTTGAGACTTATCAACATTTAGAATTAAAGACAGTTTGTGATTTACTAATAATAGTATTGAATTGTCTGGTACGATCAATTGTTCATGTCAGAATAAAAGATATTTTTCTATTAAATTTTCATCTTAAATTTATACTACAAGTTTGTTATTGAGCCAAGAAACTGCTCAATGCAGATGACCAACAAAAATTACATTAAAAAGTTTACTAGTATATCATTTTTATAAGTTATCAATGTGAAAATATTTTAATAACTTTTGCAATTTGAGTGTAAAATTTATCCCAGGAAGGTAAGATGATGGGACTTATCAACATTTAGAATTAAAGTAGTTTGTGATGCATTAATAGTGATACTGAATAATCTGGTACGTTCAATTGTTCATATCAAAATGAACAGATAATTTTCTTTCAAATTTTCATTTTAAATCTAAACTAAACATTACCATGTCAGTGATAAAGAAAAAAAAGTGGATATTCAAGCCATTTCTAGAAACAATGGTTGATGAAGATTCTTTTCATGAATATTGATCGAACTTTAAGAAAATCTTGGTGTTAAAGTTGTTTCTCGACTGCATGTCTATAACAAAATCCCGGTGCCCTTTATTGGATGCTTTTTCTGAGTTAGCACAAGTGGCAATGAACATGTTGTTACAATTGCCTATGACTTATCTCTGCGAGGCAGGGTTTTTTCTCCTAGTTCAGGTGAAGACAAAGAATAAAAGTAGACTTGAAGTTGAGGACAACATGTTGCTCGCCATCACCAAAATAAAACCAAGACTCAAAGAATCGCATATTGCCAACAATCGAGAACACATGGCACACATCGCACATGTATAAAATAATAAACAATGTGACAAAATTAACTTCATAAGCTATAATGGTATTCCATTGAGTATTTTAGCTTTTATTCACCATCATCATTATTTTTTTTCTATCAACCTAGTAACAGTGCAGACGGGTGAAGAAGATTGTTATTACGTCGAATTTTTTTTCATTAGTCTAGTAAACTGTGCTTTACCAGTTTTGGTTTACTTACACTTTTTTTGCTTATGAGACTTTGATTTGAAAAGTGGTATTTAGATTAACAAAATTTTGGTATAGAGCGGGCATTGAAGCGTTAAAACTTTAAGGCCCTGTGGTGTAAAATAAGTTGTTTTTACAAGATATGTCCCTTTTGCTAAAGTTTTCTAAATCTTACTTTTTAAAGTGAATTTAGTTTCGTTAGATTTTTAATTTTATAAAACATTAATGTACGCCATATCCATTAGCCTATTAATGGGGGACCATTGTACCATGCCCTCTTCGCCTTGGAGATTACTACTACGAGAAATCAAAGACGAATTCAAAGTGAAGAACTTTTTCTTTCGTTAGTTACCACTTAAAATTTTTTTTAACTAAGCACATCTGATTGCGGTTGTATGCCAACACCCTTTCAAAAATCCTTGGTATGTCACTGGCCATATCTATCATATTTGGCAGAATTATTGATTTATGTTTATAAATGGTATTTCTACTTGCAATTTAGAACTCTTAATTTTGGTCTGTAAAATATGATTTACTTTTTATACGTTGCTGGGATTTTATGTTGTTGGACGGAAAAATAATATTAGATGCTGCTGATTATTATTTTGTAGATAATGATGGAAAAATTACTTGGAGATAAAATTTAGTCTGCTTAGACATTTTTACAGTAAAACATAATTGCTTAGTTTTACAACGACAGTAAACCATATTATTAGTAGGGCAAGTTTTTGTTGCAAAAATATTTTGAGAAATTTGCATTTATTTTTAACAAATGTTGCGAAAAAAAGTTGCATTTATGTATTATGAAAAAATTGGATTTATAACTAATCTATTCTGTAGATTGCTGTCTTGACAGATATCAAGGTTATGGTTTCTTTGAAAAATAACCAATATACTTCTATAAGGACAAGTTTAACTAACTAAGCTATCTAACAAGACTTGGTCAAAATCTGTCACATAGGTCTTTGTTATTGCACATCAAAGACCTATACTGAAATAGTTTTATAGCATGTTTTTTAAATCACATTTTTACATTTTGCGCAATACTTGAGAAAAGTTGCATTAAAAAAAAAGAAAGAAGTTTCAAAAAGTTGCAATATAAAATTTCTGGAAACAGCGTAAAATATCATGCTGCATAAATTCTGAGTGTTTAGAAAGTTTTCGGAACCCGTAAAAAAAAGTTGCAAAGATTGCAAAAACTTGCCCATATTATCAGAAATAGCAATAGCCTTGTTTACAACAATGCGGAAAATGTGACATATCTGGCCGTATCTTAGGTAGGTCGCGTTATATCTTACTGAAATATTTTTTATTTAAAAAAAATAGAAAATTATTCATATTATTTTGGCACAAATGAAATATATGATCATTCAATTTTACTACTGTTTGTAATTTACGCTGTGTTTCTTGTTTACAACTTGTAATCAACTTTTAAATAAATTATAGAGCAGTGGAAAATTAAATATAACATTAAATTGTGAGATAACAATAAAATGGAGTTGCTATTATTAAGTCAAAGAAACTGATAGAAAATTCTTTTTTTAAAAGTATTCAACAGAAAGTACTTTTAAACTCTTAGTACGTGGCCTACATAGATCTTTTTGTTGTTGCTTTTAAGTCATAAAAATTAGTGTTCTGTAGTTTCTGCTCGTTTTCTTTGTTGTTGCAGATTTGAAAGTACATCTGAATCTAATTCTAAAACCAAGCATAAAAAGAGTAGCAAGAACCTCGAAATCAATTAAACTATGCTTTGATTTTTTGATTCTATTTAATCAGAGTTTTGACAAGTGACAATTTTCTTGTGTATTGATACATCCTACCGACTTAGAGTTATACCCAGGTCACCAGTTACTGAAATGGTCTTTGACCCACGGCTGGATTTCTTTTGGTGGGTTTCTTTGCCTGCCCGACCCTTCGAAGTCACCAGTGCTTGCACTCCCGACCATGATTAAGCAATGCACTCTTGACTTGTGACCTGTAGAAATGTATTGTAACTTTTTATACTTTTTTTTCTTTTTTCTTTGTAAATGTACTTTAAAATTTTCAATGTTAAGACACAGGTACGGTGACCATCAGCAATTTTTTTGAGCATCGTTTAGTTGCCGTCTCCCTATTTGCAACCTTTGTTCTATTTTGTCTTCAATCATTATCAATTGTTTCTTGTGGATGCGAATAAAAACAAACTACTACTACTAAAGTGCTTAAATTTAAAACTATTACACTGTACAATAAAGCTAATCAATCTATTTAATTTCTTTAATTTAAGGCTAAAATCTTATTGGTTTTTGAAAAGAAAATAATTACTTAATATAATCAGTTAATTTTAGAAACTTTTTGATGATTATCGTTTATTGTAGTAGTACAAATACTTGACTGTACGTATATTCTTCAGTTAATCATACGCCATATCAGCTCACAATTGTTTTTCGTTACAATTTAAAAACTTAAAATTGTATTTTTCTTGACTGTTTACATAAAAAAATAAAAATCAGGAACAGCTTAAATACAACAATTCTGAACAAACCGCAAAAAAATACAGGAAATTTTTACAAATATATTTTACAAGAACTTGCAAAGAGCTTACTAACAACAGCACAAAACTTTAAGACTTTCAAAAATATAAAGTTGTTTTTCTTAACTATTTACACAATACAGTAAAAATCAAAAACGTCTCAAATACAGAAAGTAGCAATTTTTTTATTTAAAATCTCTATTTATCCTCTTGACTCGCTGGAAAACATCGGAGGCGCTATACTTAGGGAAACCGTCTAGAGCAGAGATTTGCAACTTGCGGCCTACTTAACGTTTTTATGCGGCACACTGCTTACTCAAATTTTTTAGTTATATTTTCATATCTGTATTGAAGGTTTCTCAAAACTGTTTTCCGCGAGCTTAATTTTTCCACTAAAATTGAGAAACCAGAGTAAGATTTACCGTAAAGACCTTTTTTTTTAGAGATCATTACGTGTTTGAGACAAAAATCGGGAAACCAGAGTCTGATTCGAACTACAGACCTTTTCTTTAGAGATTACTACGTTTTTGAGACAAATATCGAAAAACCAGAGTCAGATTCAAAGTGAAAACTAGGGATGCGGACTCCGGACTTGGGACTTGGGACCCGTCAATTCGGTGCAATACAGTACGGCTGGACTTGAACTTGACTCGGACTTGAAAAAAAGTAGCAAGTCGCCGAATTCAACGTCTAGATTTCATGCAGTATCGACAATTTGAAGATTTTGCAGATTAGTGTTATCAATACTTATTGAGAAAAAAAGCTAAATCTTGAATAAAAAATGAAAGAGAAATTAAAACATAATTTCCTTCATATAATCTTCAGTGATTTAAATTTTATAACTGTTCTTACTATGTTGCGCTCAAGATTGTCGCGTTTTTGTGATATCGAGTGATGAAAAAGGGCGCGAGAAACCATTTGTCAGGGGGGGGGTGAAAAAAGGCACCTTATTTTTTAAAAAAGCACGTTTTTAAAAAATGTTTTACAGAATTGCCATTTCGTATTGTGACCGTTTTCAGTGCAAAAATCTAATAATCGCTAAAAAATTATCACTTTTAATCAGTGTGCAAAATTTCCATTTTCGTTGCAAATTTTAGGTAAAGATTAAAAAACAGAGAAAAAGAAAAGTGTATCACTTTCAATCGAGTCCATGGTTACTACTTTTTTTCCTAAATTTAAGATGCAGACCATAACCAAAATAATAATATTCACCTTCAACCGATCAGATATTTTGGTCGAGTTTTATGATTGTTGGGGCAAATCTTACTCAGTACTTCTGTATCTGCGCACCAGATTCTTTTTTGAAAAGAGCAGGGTTAATCGCTCCCTGCCTCCCTGCTTTTGGGGGCCCCTTGTGGTTAATACTTGTACCGAACAAAAATATTCCCAGTTAAATTTTTTTCAACTTTTATCAGTTCTTGGCTGGCTTCCTCCATGAAAATCTAAAGGACAATTCTTAATATTAAACAAAGATGTGGACTCGGGACTCGGACTCAGACTCGTTATTTTATCTTGGAATCGTACTCTAAATTCTGAATCACTTCAAAATTTTGACAAGCCGCATCTTTGGAGAAGACTTTTTTAGAGGTCACTACATTTTTGAGACAAAAATTGAGAAACCAGAGTTGATTGGAAGTGAAGACTTTTTTTAAACATCACCAAGTTTTTGTGACAAAAATGAAGAAAATAGAGTCAAATTCAAAGTAAAGATCCTTATGCGGACTGCTGACTATAACGAGATTTATAATTTGGCCCATTATCAAAAAAGGTTGGACATCCCTGGTCTAGTGATTACACAGAACTGTTATCGTATGTTTATATTTCCCCACAATTTTCTTGACCTGTAATATATTGCTATCAGTTTGAAATTGGATTTTTGTCTAGTTTTTTATTTAGAAATATGACTGAAATTGAGAATTGCTTGCAAAGGTGCCAATCAAGAGAAATTATCTCTCCTAAGGACACAAGAGAATGACGAGATTAAATTCTATACCGCAATCATGATTCGATCACACTCTCGCCATAAAACAAAATAACTTTTAGCTTACAAACTTTTTTGGCAAAAATGTAATTTTGCTCTTTTTCAATGTCACATTACAGTGACAAGTTTTTAATCGAGAGAAATTATGAAAATCTACAAAGTTATTAAAAAGTCTTTTTTCCAATGCCGTCTAAATTAATCTGAAGTTTTTAATAAAGCAGATCAATTTAAAATTAGTTTTAATGTTAGATTACAATTTTTCGATGAACAAAAATGAAGCATTTGAAATAATTATTTGTCTACAGCTTAATAGTTGCAATTGAAATATTTGCTGCCGCTATGAGCAGATTATACCACAAAAGCGCTAGTCACAAAAGAGCCACTGCGAAACAGCTAGCCGCAAAAGAGCGAGTTCAAAAAAGCTAGTTCTACAATAGAATAGCTAACCCTTACCCTAACCCTAACTCTAAATCTTATTTCACTCTAACTCTGACCCTAAACCTAAGACTTTTTGGTACGAGCTCTTTTTGATCTAACTCTTTTGTAGCTAGCTCTTTCGTGGCCCCAATTCCTTTGAACTGGCTCTTTTGTAAGCAGCTTATACTTAGTGACATTTAGTCAGTATGAGTGACATTTCGTGACTGACATTTATTTATTGACCTTAAATGAAACTTTATGTTGATGAATTATTTCAAATGTCAAAGAAATTAAAAAGAAAATTGAGCAAATGACAGAACTTTTCAAAACTTAGTAAGCCTCAATTGTTTTGTAATCAATTCGACTGACGAACTCATCTGATTCGGGCAAAGATTCTGTTTATCGGCTGAAAACTGTTTGGGCTTCAAGTATTTTTAATTTCGGGTTTCTATTCCTGGACGAAAGCTGGACAACTTTAAAATTAAAACTGACTTAGCGTAAAATAACCTCTCTTTTTATAAAGTTATTAAATCTGCTTTAAGCCTGTTTCTCACGTATCAATCTTTGTAATTATCAATCTAATATGTTTGTTTTTTATTTGTTGACATGATCAGTTGGCAATAAGTGATTTTAAGTTTAATTATTTTTTATTTTGCTTGCTATCTATTATTGAATTTTTTTTTCAGCAAGTGACGGCCTGAGTATTTTAAAATGTTGATATTTTTTGTTTGATAATTGTGAATGATGTTTTAATCTTTGATGTTAATCTTTGGAAGCAATAATTATCAGTTTAAATAAACAAACGGAAAAAATTTGATCACAACACACAAGCCTTAAATTGTATAAACAACATATAAAATTACAATGAAAACAATGTTCCAAGTGTTACAAGCTGTAGTGTCCTGACGAGTCCTAATAAGGACGAAACAGGTCTGTCGGCACTTGCTTGTTGATTGACTTGACCATTCTTACTATATGTTTGTAACATATAAAATTAAAAATTAAAACTTTTTTAATATTTTTTTTAAAAAATGCGAAAACTATTATCAGAATAAAATTTATTTAAATAGATTTGAATTGAATCGTGATGTGGGGAAAATTAATGTTGAAATACTGTTTCTACTAGCCTAACTTATTAAATATTTTAAAAATGTTTAAAAAAATTTAAATCTGAATTTTGCTTGCTAAATAAAAAATTGGTTTAAAAACTTTGATCATCTGGTATTGTTAGCTTATATTGATTAACTCAAATGCTTCTTGTTGGTTTACCCAGTTATTTTTTAACTTTTTAAAAGCTTCTTTCAGCTTATCAAGAAGTGACGAATACAGTAATGGATTAAAAGCGCTGTTGATTGGAAGCAACAAACCAGCACTGACAATGTAAGCAAGGTCATCCACTTGAAATCCGCTGAGTTTGACAAATGCCATGATACAAATGGGAATCCAGCATAAAAAGTCGGTGATGATGATTCTTGAAATGCGTCCTTGAATCCTTAATTGCTGTTTCTCTCTTTGGCTGGATTTTGTTTTAAGTTTATTTTTGTTTGCCTTTACAAAAATGCAAATGTAACTTACTGCAATAAAAAAGAAGCACAAAAAATTGACTGTAATAATGACAAGACTATATTCCCATGCAGATTCTCCTCGATAAACATAAAACCTCGGCATGCATACACTGGTTTGGCCATAATAACCAAACTCTGCTCCTGGAGAATATTCTGGATCGTTGGTTTTGAGAAATGATTTGATAGAATCCCAGTTGTTGCAGTTGCATTCCATTGATTTATTTTTCAGTATTGCCAAGCGACAAGCAAACTTAATAACTTTTTCTATATTCCAAATTTTTGAACGAGTGAATCGATTTGAAAACTCAACTTTATTTTGCATAAAATAGCTAATTTTTTGATTTGGAATCGGCAAAACAGCAACAAGAAAAGCTATGATCCAAACTGAAATGATCGCCAACTTATATTTACGAGTAGATATTGAGAGAGTGGAAAATGGTTTGTAGATTGCGTACAAGCGAGTACTTGTTAACAAAACCATAAAAAAACAAGAAGCTTCACTGGATAGAACTGCAAGACTACCAATTAATGAACAACGTAAACTTGATCGCCACTCAATATCGATTTGACCGTAATAACCTGAATAATAAGCGCTGTAGGCTGCAATGCTAAGCAAATAAATTCCCATTATCATGTCAGCAATAGAAATGTTAAGAATAATTAAATGTTGATATTTCAAAGCAGTTGTTAGTTTTTTTGCTTTAAGAAAATGAGTTGTTGATGCAATCACATAAAAATTACCACTGATGACTGCAATACACATAATCCAAAAAGAACTTCTCAATGCAGGACTTGCTATCATTTCTTGCTCTGATGAAAAGATACTGTTGTCATTATTTTTGCAATCTTGTTCATCTCTATCATCATCACAATCATGCTTCCCATCACATACCTGATCAACATCTATACTGACTTTGTTTCCTGCTTTGCAAACAAATCGTTTCGGACAGTTTAACTCATCGAATCCTTTTGTGCAATTTGATTCGTTTGTGATACCATAAAAATTGTCTTCTATGCCATCACAATAACGATCACCAATGTTATAATTGTTGTGACAAGTGTCATTACAAAACTCAGGCGGGTCTTCACAACTACATTCATCACTAAAATCACTACATTCTGGTCGATCGTCACATAGTGTTGCTGGACGACGATCTTCCATTCTAGTTTGACATGTTTTAGTTGATTTTGCCATATCAAAATTTACGTTAAAAATGGTTTTATAATCAAGATTCCAACTTGAATTTAAAGTATGATCAACAGAAGACAAATTACAAGATGGAAATCTGATGTTACATAGATTAAAGTTCAAATATTGTTCACACAAACACTCATCAGACCAGTCGTAACAATCAAATAAACCATCACACACTTGATTGGATGAAATGAACAAACGTTGATCAAAACATTGAAAACACGAGTTGTTGATGCAAAGATCAGATTCGTCTCTGCACTGTGCAACATTATCATGCAAATTTCGTTGAGGCAAAACACACTTTCTATTCGAATCAACAGCAACACATTTAAAGCCGTGTTGATGTTGAATTTCATCACTTTTGTCAAGACAATCAACTAGGCCGTTACACAACTGATATGTTAACCCTAATCTACCATCATCACATTGAAAAGCACGATTACATTGTTTAGTGGAATTATGAGAACAGTTAGAGAGGCAAATAAAATCAGTTTTATTGCAATCGATAGTAGAACAGAGAATAGATGAAGTGTTGTAACAAGTTGACATATCACAAGAATTAAGAGGATTAAGATTACATTGTGATACGTTATTTAACCTGTTGATTGTGACATTGCACTGACCACAATTTACAGTTTTTTGAACTTGATAATTTTCATCGCTGCCATCTGAACATTGTTCGATTCCATCATTTTGTTGCTTGATTGGAATGCATCCAGTGAGTTCTATGGTCAAGATGTTCTTTATCTTGCAATCAACAGGATTGTTTTTGTAACACTGACATTGAAATTGAGTTTCATTGCAAGAACAATCTAACTCATCTGATTTGTCAGTGCAATAATAACGCTCATCGCATTTATCTGTAAAATACAGAATATTTATCAAAATGTATTCAATCAAAAAAAATAGTTTACACGGCTTTACAATATATGTTCCATTCAAATTTGTGGAGAAACTTACTTTCATATTTAAAGTTTTTAATTTTATATACTTATATTTTAAATGCCATTGAATCACCTATTAAATCCATTTAAATCAATTTAACCTTTATTTTACCGCTTATAGTTCTGCTGGTCGGATTTTTATGAATTTTACGTATATTGCCATTGTTGTGATAAATAACCTTTTCGCAAAGTTTTCGGTTCCCAACAAGTTTTTACCGGAAGTTACGTCATGTTTCCTTTGTGGAACATTGGAGGTTTATTGTAAAAGTTTATTCAGTTTTTACTGTATATTTCTGTACTAACATAGAACAATGTTTTTTTTTTAAAGGTTACAGAAACACTCAAGTTGTGGGAAAAGTATGTTTTATATGTGTTTACATATTAGCAACAAGTATGATAAGTTTTAAAACAAGTCTTACCACGCTCCCCATGGAGACGAATGTTGCATTTTGTGCACATACTTCTTGTATTTTTTTTGCACACTTTAGATCGACCTTGGGTTGTTGCAGGTCCAAGGAAGTGGTTTACCCCATCAAACCGTACATCAATCAAAATTGTTTTATCGAAGTTGTAAATTTTTTTCCAGTTCGGAAATTTATTCTTTCTAGTTGATGATAAAGCCGTTTCTGATTCTTCATTACTCTCAAGTCTTCCTCCACTTCAAGCTCCCTAGCTGGCTCAAAAATTTCTTCCATACTGTCAGCAACATCTTCAACATTGCTCTCCTGGCTACCAGAGTCTCCTGCCTCAGGCGGCAATACAACAACATTAACTACGTTTTTTGCATTTTCTATAGTTTCGTTGACTTCTGCCAACGTTAATACATGGGTTACCTTCTTGCACCGTAAAAAGCTTTATATAGTATCCATGTTTGACCCAATTTTCTAGACTTTGTTGCTACTGTTCTTGAAACAAACTGTTGATAAACGTGTTTGTTTGCTCGCTGAGAGTTTGAAACTAAAGCAACACCGCTGCCGTATTTCTCGATAATCTGCTCTGTGACGTCACAAAAGTAAAACAATGAACTTAATTTTAAAACAAATAAAATCTCGGTCGACTGCATTGAAATTGCAGCTAGATAGTTTTATATTAAAACTACTACTTTCCTAGCGTAAGACAAAGGCCAATGTGTTTCAAAGCATTGCGATTGAAAATCAGAAAATTGTGTCCGGAAAACTGCCATTGTTCCACAAAGGGAACAAAAATTTTTCAGATAAATTTTACCCTACCCAATATCTATATTTTGGATTGCTTTTTACATAGGAATGTGACTGAATGTGTTTACTAAATATGATAGCACCCCAGAAGCAAAGATTTTTATAGATTCATTATAGAGTTTTGAAAACGACAAAGATTTTTATAGATTTATTAGTATGCCTTATATCGAAACCGCAATTTTCATGAAAATGGCGATCACACAAATATTCATATGCGCAAAGTATTTTTCAGTAAGTTGGTCAATATGGCAAAACAACTCCTTAACAACACACAAACAACATTACACTATCTATAATGAATAGCAAGGGTGTTAAAACAGCTCTGAAAAATTTGTTTCCTTTGTGGAACAATGGTAAGAAAAAAGTTAAATCCAGCCATCGGAGGCAAACCAGCCATCGTAGGCACATTCTTGTGTTTCTTGATGCCGGTCCCAAGCCAGGATAAATGGAGAGATTTGCGGTAGGAAGGGTATCCAGCGTAAAACTTTTTCCAGATTATACAAATGAGTATTATTATTAATAAATTCATACCGGATCAGTCACGACCTGGGTTACCAACGACCACCTCAGGTGTCGCACAGCGGGGTATCTGTGGAAATTATGCTTCTGCTAAGCATAGTGAAAACAAGAGCAGAAAGAGAGAAGGAAGGCAAATGAAGAGGCAGAGGGAAGTGTGGAAAGGAAGACGCTCACTCATAAGGGTGGGTACCTTAAATATTGGAACAATGACGATTCAGAAACTTACCAAACAGTATAATTCAGAAACTTACCAAAGTTTGCCAATTTGTAATTAAAATAACTACAAAAATTATACTTTTAAATATAAGTAGAGAAAAATCAAATATTTAGCTTTAATTTCTTAATATTAAAACATCATTTATTGCTTTATTATGTGCTTTCAAAACCAACTTAACCCTATTAAGACTGAGGGGGAGGGGGCGGAAAGTGCCCGCACTTTCAAAATGCTGTGTGCTGCTTAAAAACCACTGGCACAAATTTTTTCAAATTTTATAAATTTTCCTGGTTTTTATTCATTTAAAAGTTGATGCAATTTTTGGAAAAATCGTTCAAGTAATTATGGAGTTATTAATAGTTTTTTGACACCTAGTTACTAGTTTTTTGACTATTTCATAAAACGTGAGAAAAAAGCAGCCTAAAGGGAGAAAAAGGCAAATTATAAACTGTTTATCAAATTAATTGAGACTGAACGGTTTATTAACTATGTTTACTCAAACACTTTACGAGGCAATAAAATGCTTTCAATCTCACTTTCCAAGGGAAGTTGTTTATGCTGAAAAAGCCGTAACTGTAGATTTAGATTTCTTTTCGTGTAAAATTTTCTAATAAATTCGGAAAAAATTCCAAACTCTTGATTTGACTTTATTATAAAAGTTTATCTTACAATCGATCATACCCTTCATAACCCTTGGTATAATGGTTTTTGGAACCGAAAATTACTACCATCGGAACTATTCAAGCTAAGCGCAAAGACCCAGCCAACAATGCTATGCAGGGCTTCCCGTACGGCACCTGTACCGATTTGGCCGTGGGCTCTGCGGTGGCCTCGCATAGGCTTACTGCACGGGTTTCATGTGGTTCAAAACTATTTATGCAATTTGTTCCTTTTTTAAATAATTAGAAAGTTTAACTTATTTGCATGTTTTAATTTTTGATTACGGTTTAAAACTAAAAACCAAATTAAACACGTGCAGTTAGCCCATGCGGGGCCACTACAGCGCCCGCGGCCAAATCGATATGGGTCCCGTACGGGCAGCCCTCGCGGGGCCTACATGGGCCCTGCATAGCATTGTTGGCCGGGGAAATATCAAATAAAATAAAGCAAGTGTGTAATAGAGATATTGGTTTCTATAAAGTTTTTCGGAACAAACCTGAAAAAATATTAACTTAAATTCTTTTATTGTAAACTCTAAAACCACAGGAAAGCGAAATATTTCAATCTTATCAACAATGAACCCAATTTTTTAAATTTCAAAAAATCAAAAGAAGAAACCGGCTATATACAAGTTATGTGATTATACGAAAGGAGGTACACACATTGTAGACCAAAAAATTACTTTCTATTTCAGTAAAACCAAGTCTCGAAAATGGACCACAATTGCATTTTCGTATTTCTTGACATTTATCGCATAATTGCAGCAAGTGTATTATTACTGAACAAACACACGGAGCCGCGCAAACAAAATTTGTTTGAAGTTGGCTTTGGTCTTATTTTGAAATTAGTAAAACCTTTCATCCAGGCAAGGTCTAACCCAGTGTTTCTCAACCTTTTTCGGATTGCGGCACATTTTTGAAATTTTTCAAAAATTGCGGCACCTTTAGACCACTTTTATTAAATTTTATTTTCAAAATCAAATAATCTTTAAAAAAAAAAGATCTTTGATTTCCGCCCTCAAAATTATGTGATCTCTAAAAAAAAGGGTATTTACCTAAATTCACGCTCTCTCTTGTCAATTTCCTTCCCAAAATCAGTTCTTTTTAAATAAAAACGGTCTTCGCTCCGAATCTTACATATTTCACGTGTAAAAAGCGCAATATATGACGACCCTAGATAATTTTTTTCTGAAATCCTTTGCGGCACACCTGGAAACCTCTCATGGCACTCAGGTTGAGAAACACTAATGTATCTAGTAGCATTGAAGCTTATAATTCAAAATAACATCACAACACTCAACCTTTTCCCTGGACTAGTGAATAATGTGAAATAGCTTGAGGCACCCTAGCGAAACGCAAATGGCACTCTAGGGTACCGCGGCACCCAGGTTGGAACCACTGCCGTAATATTTGACCGTTTGGTTTTCTATCATTTTCTAACGCAAATGGAATCTAACGCATTCGAACGCAAATGGCGTCCTGTTGCACCTCACACCATTGGTCTAACCAGTGAAATTCTACAAAAAATAAAGTTGATACTTGGCAAAAATGTAGCACCAAGTAGTTTACGGCTTTGTTATCGATATTTCCTCCTCAATCAGAAAAAACGTCGGTGTGAAATATATATATCAAAAATATCAGGTTCCGGAATGAAAAAAAGAAATGGCATTGAAATGGCGCTTCCGATCTTTTGTTCAGCCTGGTAACAGTTTACAAAAATTCGCATAAAGAAACTCAAAAAATACTCAAACTAAATACATTTAACTGTGCTTGAGTGCAATATCATTTTGAGTTTATATTGATGTTTTTGTTTTTTAAATTATAATGTTGAAATTCGGACTATCAATTGAATAATTTTTGTCGCCAAAAAAGAATGTTGGTGTTGTAAGTTTTGAACAAAGTTACATTACTCGTCACAGTTGAAATTTAAGTTGATGGTAATTAAATTACTTTTTTGAAAAATTTTCACTTTTTGTAACTCTTACGAAAACTAGACCCAACTAATTCAACAAGCCTTACAACAATTAAAAGTTAAACAATTACGTCAGAAAAAGTTATAAAAATTTTAATAAGCAAATATTTTATTAATAAATTAGCATACTTAACCAAAAGAAGAAATAATTCGAAATAAAAAAGATTTTTGTAAAATTAAAAAAATCGATGTGATCAAAAGCAATCAACTCTAAACAAATTAGTCAAGTCGAAATATTCTTTTATAAGGTGAAGAAAAATTGAGGTGAGTTTTCTGCGATGTGGAACTACAAACATAATTTTTTGTGTAATGATTTGCCTTTCTTTTTATGTTATAAAATTTCTTGCCTAAATTGTTACAAAAGTGAGTGAATTTAAAAAATCATTTGATAAATCGCAAAGATCGAAGCGTTGTAAACACTAGTAAAACCAGCTTTTAACAAATTTGCTTTTGTAGAATTTTTTTTCTCTGTAAACAGTAATAATCTTAATATAAACACTGTTACCAGGGATATTACTTATTTTAAAATTCATATGTTCATCTGGTAAAATCAGAGGCAAGTAAAACTTCAACAAATATAACAGGTGTAGTATTTATTAAAGAACTCAACGACGTTTCGTCCGTTACATCGGGCGGACTTCATCAGGTAAAAGCAGAACACAACGCGCACCGTATTTAAAAACCAAGAAGTTAAAAACACAAACCAACAAACACAAGGTGAGAAGCGAACATACATAACAATTCAATAATTACTTAGTGCAAAAGAAACAAATTTAACTGGTTGAAAACCCACTTTAGTTGAGATTTTTTATATTGCTGTATATTTTTGGAAAAACATTACGATCTTTATCATTTATTGAATTTTTTGTATTATTAATATAAAACGATTCTAAAAATTTTCTTTTATCATAGTCAATGTTATAATCCAATATTTCAAAATTACCAAAATCAATCCTATGTTCACAATTAAAACAATGCTTAACCAATGCAGTTTTTTTATTCAAATCGTCTTCTTCTAATTTAGCCAAATTAATCGGTTTCAAATCACGTTTATGTTCCGATAAGCGAGTATTAAAACATCTGCCCGTTTCACCAACATATACATTTGAACAATCTTTGCACGGAATTTTATAAATTGCACCACGCTTATATATATCATCAACAGAGTCTTTTATTTTTGGTAAAATATTTCCAATTATTTTATAAGGGTAACTATAATTATAATTAAAATAATATATTATACTTACCCTTATAAAATAATTGGAAATATTTTACCAAAAATAAAAGACTCTGTTGATGATATATATAAGCGTGGTGCAATTTATAAAATTCCATGCAAAGATTGTTCAAATGTATATGTTGGTGAAACGGGCAGATGTTTTAATACTCGCTTATCGGAACATAAACGTGATTTGAAACCGATTAATTTGGCTAAATTAGAAGAAGACGATTTGAATAAAAAAACTGCATTGGTTAAGCATTGTTTTAATTGTGAACATAGGATTGATTTTGGTAATTTTGAAATATTGGATTATAACATTGACTATGATAAAAGAAAATTTTTAGAATCGTTTTATATTAATAATACAAAAAATTCAATAAATGATAAAGATCGTAATGTTTTTCCAAAAATATACAGCAATATAAAAAATCTCAACTAAAGTGGGTTTTCAACCAGTTAAATTTGTTTCTTTTGCACTAAGTAATTATTGAATTGTTATGTATGTTCGCTTCTCACCTTGTGTTTGTTGGTTTGTGTTTTTAACTTCTTGGTTTTTAAATACGGTGCGCGTTGTGTTCTGCTTTTACCTGATGAAGTCCGCCCGATGTAACGGACGAAACGTCGTTGAGTTCTTTAATAAATACTACGCCTGTTATATTTGTTGAAGTTTTACTTGCCTCTGATTTTACCAGATGAACATATGAATTTTAAAATAAGTAATAATCTTGCCAAGTGGATTTCAGCTCTTAACATTCTTACTTCTAATTTTACAAATTAATGACGTTTTAAAATTAATGACTACGTTTTAAAAATTGGCTTTTTTAATCCCAAATTTTGTTTAAATGCAACATTTAAGTATCTATATGAAAAGAGTATGAAAATTCCTTTCTATACAAACTTGAAACACAATTCTAGCGCTAGTAATTGTCGAGATATAAGCAAGCAAAAAGCGAGGGCACTTTCCGCCCCCTCCCCAGTCGTACAAAGTTTCCAAAAAGCTCAGTCAGAATAGGGTTAAAATGGACTTATATCAAGTAGTCAGCAATTCCCAAACGGGAATCCTGGGCGACCTGGCACGCCGCAAAACTTTGCCAAGGGTGTCTCGTAAACTTTTTGAGAAATGTCTGTTTTACTCGCATAAACATAAACCTGAATCAAAATATTACGTCAAGTGAATTATTTATCCAAAACACATATTTACACTTGGTATAGATATGTCTTGCAAGAAAATAAAAACTGCAGATCCCAAATGTAATTTCGCATAAAGCAGGTTTAGATGATTAAACCAGTTGTAGTAAAGTTTTAAAAAAAATTGTTTTTTTTTTTTTAGTGGTTTTGTTATCTTTTATCACTCAAGAAAGCTCTTTGGTGGCCTCAGTCATGTTTCTTTCCTCTTTGTCTGATAAACCATCAGCAAATATAATCGCTGTGGTAACAGCAGAATTAAATTTAATCAATAAAAAGTTTATTTTATGAACAAACAAATCTTAAAGAAAAACTGTTAATGAATCTTTCTAGAATAGAACTTGACTGATGATCTTTTCCGACAGCAGCTGTCATTTCAATATCACTTCTTTCAAACCGACAATTTGTGTGATTGATCTTTACGAAAGTAATAAAAAAACAATCTATCGGTCAAAGAAATGCAACTTATTGATTTGCAACAGGAATCCTTTCTCGAATCAACATTTTCTCAATAATATTTGTATAATTAAATTTTTCGTCTAAAAATCTTATCGTTGATTAACAATAAGCCATTCAAACAATCTTTTCATTCACAATTTCATAGTTCTGCGAATATGGATTTTCAGCTTAGACAAAATCAAAAGCAAAAACTTCAGCTCAGTTCAGTTTTCTTTTATTTCTGCTCAGCCATATAGTAAAAGGATGACGAGCTTAAAGCTTATAGAAAACGAGTCTTAATTTATTTAAACAGTTTTTTTTTTTAGTCTATCAAGTGTGCCGCAAAAAAAATTGTACGATTATCTTAAGTCGAAAAAGTTTGAAAGCCACTGCTTTAATTGATCGAGAGGAGTTTTGAGAGGCTAAAAAAATTTCAACTTATGTACTGATCTATGAAAGTACGTTTTCCGTATTCAAAAGTCACAAGTTCAAAGTTTTGCCTTTTTAAGTTTTTACAAAAATTTTTAAAAAAACTTGAAAGTATTTAATTTTTATAAGTAAACTATGGATAAGATGGAGGGAATTGGGTATTAAGGCAGGTGAGAAAAGAATCGAGGATTGAGGCTCCCGAAAGGCACAAAATTAATCTTATTAGTACCTTGTTTTAAAGGACATCCATATTCTGCTCGAAAAAAAAATTACAAACAAATTTTAGATAGACTTTGATTTATTTTGATCAAAAATGACTTCCCTGAACACATAATTAATTTTACTTTTATTTAAAAATTAATATCAAGCCTTTCTACAAAGCATAAAAACGTGTTGTTTTCCTCTATGTTCTCGGGCTAAAAAGCGTTTCGACAAGATTCAAAAAACAAAACAGATTAAAAGAAATAGCAACTAAAAAAGAAATGCTACTTTTCCATCATTGGAGCAATGTTATCTACCTATTTTTGTGCCTCTGTAACAGTCGGTAGGTTAGTACGTTAGTAGCATGCTCCAAAGCTTGAAAAAGCAAATTAAACAACACATCTTTAAATTTGTCCCCGATCTTTCCTCTTTTGAAGTCGTGGCCGTCCTCCTTTCCCAGCAAAGCTAATAATAGCTCCCGAAATTGCCTTTTTCACAAATCTGCCATTGATGTGCATTTTTTGGAAAACGTAAAATATGCTCTTTCTTACAGCAACAACAAAATAATTATCTTTTATTACTCAAGAAAGTTTTAATTTTAATTTTTCTCTCCAGAAACCACCTCTATTAAATCTTTTAATTCTAATCTTTGTTAAAAAAAAGGTTTGTCTATAGCTTAAAATCTTTTAACTTTTCTCTTCTCATTAGTCAAACATTCTCGACCAATGGTAATGAAAGCTCTCTTCCCTACTTTGTGACTCATTTTGGTTTACATCTTTTTATTTCTAAGGATTTTTCCTATTTAAAATGTAAGACAAAATGCTTTACAAATAATTCCAATTTTACTTGCAATTTAAGAAAAAATTCTGCACTTGTAAAATTAAGCGGCGTTTTTTCATTTTTTTGGACCCAAAAATATTTTTGATAAGCCAAAATGGTTTTTGGTACGTAAAGGTTGAACGCTTCTGATGCAATTTTTTCTACTTTACAATAAAGAACAGTTTTCTATTTGAACGCTTTTTTCATTTTGGTTTTAATTAAATTTTTTGAAAGAATATTCTGCAACACGGTAAAATTTACTTTTGTTTCAACTATCTTTTCAACAAAAATAGAAACCCCCCTTGCTAAATCTTTGTCATTTGCAAAATGGCTCTTCGAAAAAAGTTTAATAATCCTTTGCCAAAATAAATATTTTATAGCTTTGTTGGATTTAATTTTTGTCGAAATTATTTATTGTAGAGATGGATGTAATCAATTACTTTTTTTGTGAATTTTAAAAGTCATTATCTCTCCCTAATGCCTGCTCCATTTTAAAAATATTTCTAGGCGATGGAGGTAATTGCCCTTATGCTCCCCGCTTTCGGTGCCCTGAGTGTAGGCTACCTAAGTGAACCTTTTTATTGTTTTGCCGATTATTTTCTTTCTTTTTAATCTTTTATAACACACCTAAGTCGCTTTCCCTCACATTTAAATGAATGCAAATCTCTATACTTGCACTTAACATATTTTGAATTATTTTTTTGTGTATGACATCACAGGAATTGTATTATTTGCTTAATTAATTTAATTACATATTATTTATCGCGCACGTACTATTCTTTTACATCAATAGCTATATTCTTTATTTTTGTAGTAAACGCTCGACGGTTCTATGAAATAAAACAGACTGCTGTTGCTTTTAAACAGTGATTGAATAAATTTTGTATTAAATTGTTCTGATCTTTTTATTGAGCATTCTGCAAGGAAGATCAATTCACTCTTGCAATAAATTTTATAAAGATATATAACTCCTTGCTTACTAATTTGCAGCTTATTATCAAGTCCTAGTGAAATAAAACCAAATACCAAAATCATAAAGTTTTGTTTAATGTTGTTTATCGCAATTTATTTTACTAGTAGTTAAAAAATGCTGCAATTTTGCAAAGAATGGATTACTTTATAAAGTCAAAAAATTTGACTATTGACTCTCATGACCAGGAAGCTCCAATAACTTTTAAATACTGCGTAGAAATTTTTCAAAATTTTATTGTTAAACTAGAACAAATGCTTTCAAACAAAGGTGCCGAGTATTGGCTTCTAGCATTAAACAAGCAGAATTTGCTGATAAATTTTTAGTGCCCAACTGATTTTGTCGTAGAAGACGTCAAATCTTACGAAGATGCTTTAAAAAGATGCTGTAAAACCACTACAAAACTACTTGAGACAACTGTACCTAAAACTGAAATATTTCTTTTTTTCTCGCTTGGTTTTTGCTACTCGAAGACAACAGTCTAAGAAAATATTAGAGCAATTTTTTTAAGCATTAAAACTCTCTCAAAAGATTGTACAATTGAGATGGTTTCAGCAGAAAAATACAGAGGAGATCTTATACAGTATAAGACGCTTTTTATCAACGGCTTGTTGTCCAGTTTGGTACGACAACGAGTTTTGGAGAATCATGATCTTTCATTGCAACAAACATTTGAACTTGCGTCCTCATTGAACAGAGCTCAACAACAATCTTCAACATACGATCATAACAGTTTACGTTCAACCTTTTACACTGATCCCAGCTCTTAAACCAAAACGACTGATGCATCATTTAATTTAGCAGCCGTGAAATAAAACAAATCTTATTTTTGTAGAGAAACCTTTCGCAAACGCCAGAAATTCTCTACATTCAATCGTAAATTCTATTCTTCTGGAAAAATTGGGCATTTTTCTAAATTGTGCGGATGATTTCATTATCTCGTCAGGACCAACGTTGAAACGCAAGTACTAATTTTTCTAGTCTAGTTACTTCCGCAATAGAAGCCTCACTTTGTATTAAAAACGCTGTCATAGACATAACAATAATGCAAGAATCTGTTTGAGTTTTAGTAGATACAGGAGCTTCAGAAAGTTTTTTTTACATTTGTCAATGTTTCAAAAGCTTAATCTAAAACTAAGAGACCAAAGACGTTTATTTCTCTTGCTTCTGATACTAAGCGCAGTGCAACGGTAGTGTTGACGCTGAATGTCCTCAAAGTATTACAAACGGGGTTTCAGGTTTTCTAAGAGTAGTAGAGAACTTGATGCAACAAATCAAGTGAATGAAACCTTATGTTTATTTAGACAACATCATAATAGATAGTGAATTCAAAGAGGAACATGATCACAATCTAAAATTGTTTTTGAGCGCTGCCAAAGACACTAATTCAACCTTTACAAAGCTAAATTTACCTTTTCTGTTTTAGAAATCAATGCACTTGATTATTGCATTTCTCATGGTGTTATTAGATCAGTCTCTAAACGGTTACGACCTCTCGTTAAGTTGCTCTTTCTCAGTACTAAAGTAAACTGAGAAGATGCATTGATATATTTATTTATTATGCTCGCTGGATAAAAAATTAGTCTGCAAAATTTCGACCATTAATAGAGCTAAACACCAAATTTTCATTAAATTCGTCGGATCAATTTACTTTTGTAACGACAAGTTATTTTATTTTTTTATTTATTTATTTCATTTTTACTCACAATCAACTTGAAATTAATCAAAGTGCATATAGAAATAAAGATTGTGAATAAGGAAGCAGCGACTAAACGAAGTACGTTATTACATGCACAACGTCAGTTGGTAGCATCAATGATACCGAGACATTTAATGTTGAATGTGACTCCTAAAACTGTTTGAGAAGCATAGACCCCTTATCTATTTAAGGGGTCTATGAATAGGAGCCATACTAAACCAAAACCACCATCTAGTAGTTTTTGCGTGAAAAACTTTTTCATCGTCGGAATATTGCTACTCTACTGTAGAAAAAGAAGCAAATTCTATTGTCGAGGCTGCTTGAAAATGGTCTCATTATTTAAGGGTCAGTGACCATGCATTTTTAAATAATTACTTTTGTAACCTTTTATTGGCGTATGTTTGAACGTATATCGTTTTATCGCTGATTCCTTTTTTTTACCATATGTGTGAGTTTTAATATGAATATTTATTATGTAATGGACGAAAAAATAAAACCTTAACTGATTGATTGATTAAATTCGGCAAACATTTACGCTTGTGACAGAGCAGCGATCTCTCGCTTTTCTTTTTGATCCAGTAAAACAAACAAAGACTAAAAACATAAAAATTGAATACTGGGCAGCAGAGATAAGTTCTTTTAGATACTCTTATACTTTACAAACCTGGAATTGAGAACATAGTCCTAGACCAGGGGTTTTTAACCTGGGGTACGTGTACCTCCTGGGGGTACGAAGCACCAAACTAGGGGGTACGAGATACGGTGTTAAATTAAAGAGTGCTTTTGGCTTATGTCACAGTGTCACGCGACTGTTTAAAATCTTTATTATTATTATTATTATTATTGCTAGTTCACTTTCCATCATAATGTCTAGAAAATGCTGTGTCAAAATGCTTACTATGTAATTTTTGCTTGAATAACTATAATCTTGGAGCATAAAATTTGGAACGCTTAACTAATTTCAGAATAAAAAGTATAACCAATATGTTTTGAAACCTTATGTTGATCGAAAGTTTCGGAATTATAACTCATTCCCTAATCAACTGCGTTGAACTGTTTTAACGCAGTCTGAATTTTGTTACAATTATTTGAGTTAAACGCAGTTGATAATGGAATGAGTTATAATTATGATACGTCCTAAATAAAACAATGTTTCAAAATATATTGACTATTTTTTTCTGAAACTATAATTTGCTTCTTTTTTTATCTTAGGAGTAAGGCATTTTTCTACGACAGTTGTACTACAACAGTTGATCGAACGACGCTTGATCGAAACAACCCTTGACCGAAACGACATTTGATCGAAACGGCATTTAATGAACAAAAATTTATAAATTGGGGTATATAGTTGGAAATTTTTTGTAAAGAATTTTTTTAATAGAAATTGTAAAGCTAATTTTTAGTTTGATTAGGTTATCTCATAATGTTCATAAATCTAAATAAAAGAAATTAAAAAATACTTAATAGAAAAGAAGAAGCATTTGCATAAAGTTGACAATTTATTTAAGCTAAACTTAAACTTTTTAATAAATATTTTATTTAATATTTATTAAGCAATGTTTTATTTATTTTTGTATAAAATTCGGACTTAAACTTTTTCATTATTTTAAGATAATTTATATTTTATTTGACAGAAGAACAAACATTACAACACCTTACATAATCTTTTATTGCACTTGGTACTAAAAGCTAAAGTCCTAACCCTACCTAACTTTAGTGCTTAAATGTCGGGTTGACATGTATATTAAGTTCGGGTCAGGCAAACATATATATTTGCAAATGACATTTGAGCTAAGACCTAAAAGAGTTTTGGACTTTAAATAAAAATTATTATCACGAACTTAGTTGAAGCCAAACTGTATAAAAAAGCTTCAGTCTCGCAGCAAACTACTTCTTGAGCAGGAATAAATAAAAAATAGACCCAGGTTTTCTTCTGCTCATGTATTCGGGTTACCCTGTTCAACTGGTCCTCAAGGATTTTAAAGTAAAGTCTGTGACAATTGACCTGGTGTTTTCTTAAAATTACAATGCTTATTTTTCTGTGGAAAAACACGGTGATTATTTTATATTCTAAAATAACCAATAGTATTGAACCAGCCATTAGTTCTTTTGTTCCGTCAATGCTATTTGTCATTTTAAAACTAACTTAATTCTATAAAATTTGTCATTTTAAAATTGTGTACAGCTCAAAATTTATACTTATATCCTGCTTGAAATAATTTACTTACTGCATATCAGATAACAAAAACATTTTGCTAAAACTTTTGTGTGGTTCCAGGTAATCGTCCCGAGCAAGTTGTAAATATTAATTAAGCATTAAATTAAATTAACAATAGACAATTATTGATTCAGATATTGCACGAGAATGAAAAACGAAAAAATTTTTGATAACCAAACCTTTTTCTTTTTCTTTCTTTTTTTGTTCTACTACTTTAAGCATAGTTATAAAACAATACCCATTCTTGTACTTTAATTTTTATCAGTTTGTGAAAGCAATAAAAATATTTTTACCATAACATCGTTACAATATTTAAAAAAATGTTTGGCATTATTTAAATTTATAAATTAAGAGCAAATTTTGAAAATAAACTTTACATGCAAAATTTTTCAAGGTGTAAAAGTTGTTTCAAAATATTTGTGGCAACTTGCAGATTTCAGCAATCAAATTTTTGCAAAAATTATTATTGTTGTTGATCGTTGCAAATTGCTTAACCCACGAGCAAGCTCTGGCTTTGAGCTTTTAACCAACCGCGTGAATCTTACCAAAGAGCCTTCCGAATTTTCCGCGAAGTGTTTCATTCTATTGTTAGTCAAGCCACACTCAATGAAATTGATCTGCTTACTTACGTTGCTGCGGTAAAGCGCGTGATCAATAGTCGGCCAATCACAGCTGTTTCAACCTCTCCTGAGGATTGGGCTGCCCCGACACCCAGCGCTGTCCTAATTGGGTCCCTTCTGATCATCGATGAATCACTTGAAAAGCTTCTCAAGGCTGATACTTATAATGTAAAAACGTATAGAAAAAGATCCAATTCTTCACCAAAAGGTTTTGGCATTATTGGTTAAAATAGTATTTGCCGCTTTTTTTAAGAAAAGCATGAGTGATTTGGTACCGTGCCTACTTCAAGGTGAGCGATTTGGTCTTAATGATAGACAAAACTATTTCTTGGAAAAAGGGCCAAAGGCTATCGTAATTGAAGTGTTGCCAGACAATAAAAGTCTTGTACAACGGGTATGCATGCGAACGGCGAACGGTTCTGTTCTGCGGAGAGACATTTGAAAACTCTGCCTATTGGAAGGAGAAACTCGTTATTGCCTTATGGTTTGTACCAACGTATTTATTATTAATTGTTTTATTCTTAAAAATCAGTTTGCCTTTAGTTGTTTCAGTGTCAATGTTATGTATAAGCAAGTTAATGGATTTAAGTACTTTCCTCAACTAATTGCTGTTTCCTTATCTTAGTAAAAGGGTCATTTTTTGACAACCACTTTAGGGGTGGAAATAATGAAAATTAAAAATACCTTTTTATTTTGATTTTTATTCAGCACCGCTAGTGTTTCTTGCTAATTTGCTCTTTCAGTCACGTTAGTTTAAGATAGGGAACCGGTGAGAAACCTACATACAACGTAGAAAAAGTAACTGTAACTCTTCAACTAGTCGAAGCTTGTGTAAATAAAATATAAGAAACACTACTTAAAAAGAAAGCTTTCAACAAGCATTGCGCAGACACGCGCACATTCATGTCTGTTTTGCTGTCGAGAAAAGTAAGCCTGATAGAATTTATCGGCTAAATTTGATATATCAAATCTTATATATAGTAAGCCATGGTTTAACGTTGTGAGGTAGGAAAAATTAGTTGTAATACTTTTTCTTGCTAACTTTTTCAATTTTTGGCATTTGCAAACAATTTTTGTACACTCCCAATTAATGCAGTTTATAACTATTCATACATTCTAGCAGCAAAAGTGTTGATTTCCAGAAAAAAGATATCAAAAGTTTTTTAATAAAAATCCATTACACTTTTTAGCAAAATCAAATTGACGATTTTATTTAAATGGTCAAATCCCAATAAAATGATTAATAAAATTCTTCAAAGTTCAATGATCACAACATTTAATTAAAAAATTAAAAACAAATCAACTGAATCCTAATAACTAAACTAATGTTTTAAAGTGTTTTTTTTACTACGATTCTACAAAACAATGGCGTGTTTTTGCAGCAAGGCATAATAATGTAACCTTTTTACGAGCACATTCTGGAAATAGTAGATGAAAATTTAGAAAAAATTTATCAGACGCTTATCTTATTTAAAAACTGACTTTTCACAAGTGCGTTATGTATGTATTATACTGTGGTGAGTTCGTTTTGGCATACAAAAGTTAACAAAGCTGTTTATTAATGCAAAGATGAGTCTCATAAAATAATTTGCAGCAGAACAGAAATCACAGCGCGTGAAGTAGGGAATAGAATATTCTCAATTTGGTATGGTTCTGTCTGAACGTCTCTCATAGTCTGTCCGAATCTGTCTAAAGTAAAGAGAGTTGCAGAATTAGACAAATCCGGCAAGATTGGACCTGACCAACAGATTTATGCAAACTGCCAGAGATAGTCAAACTGAGCCACACTAACTTGAAACATTTCTATTTCCGGCTTCTCGCGTTCTGAATACCGTTTTGCTGAAAATTTTTTTTAAGACTCATCTTTGCAATAAAAGCCAACTTTGTTAACTTGTGTGTGCCAAAACAAACTCACCACAAACTATAAGTCAAACTATTTTTTCATTTTTTATTTCATCTCTATATCTATCCTCCTGACTTGCAAGGAAGCGACGAAGGAGCTATACATAGGGCAAGCAATTACTCTGACCTGCTTTCGAGATATTAAAATATAGCTGTCCGATTGGTTTTTTTACTTTTAGATAAGTGAATGAAATTTAAAACAATGAAATGAAATAGAATTGCTTGCTAAACCGGCAAGCAGAGAAACGTGCGATAAAGAGTCTTTCTAAGGACAAAACAGAATGGTGAAAGTAGGTTTTGAACCGAGACCGTTTCGATCGCAATCACGACGCTCTTAACCATTCGGCCACGTTGCCAAGTTGGAATTTATGCGTATTAAAAAACAACTAACAAAATAGTTTTAAAATCTATAAAAAATCCCGTAAGATGACTAATTTTTTTTTAAATAAAAATTTTTTTCAAATAAGAGTAATTTAGTTTAAAAGAAAAACAAATGTCGTTCAAAGCTCAAATTCCCAAAATATTCCATTTTACAGAAAAAAAGCTGCTTTTCAAGTTTTTTGAAACAAGCTCAAATAAAGCGTCGAAGCAACGCATTGTCAACAATTAACGGTTCACTTGTTATTTTTATTAACTTTGGGTTAATTTTTTATTAAAATAACTAAGCTATTACATTGATAAAAATCAAATTACATAAGTATTATAAAGTGATATGAAGAAAAAAAAACTTAAAATATATTTAATAAATATAAAGTTGCATTTGCGAACATTTGTCCATTTAATATTCGTTACATTTTTTATAGGTAAAGCTTTTTGGATTCCAAAATGGAATTTTGGTTTACATTTACGCGATATTATAAAGTTGTTCACCCTAAAAATCATATTAGAACACTTCTGACACAATAAAATTTGATTTTTAACCACACTATCTTTTAGACCAGTCGTCGTCGTTTGAAGAGGTATCCACTCCAGGTCAGACACAAACAGGACTGGGGCCGAGGGTTTATCCTTTTACTACCCCAGACTGCTGCACTGCCTGAATCAGACGCTGGCAGTGATGTCATTAAGCCAGCATCGAGTTTCGTCATCCAAAACCGTCAGACCTTGTGCTAGACCAGTAAAGCGTCAGACCTGTTTTAGACCAGTAAAGTGTGATCACATTTTTTGCAAGAGGCCACATAGGTACACTCTCCTAGAAAATATTAAAAACATTTATTATCCATAGAATGCTTTTCGTAGAAAAAGATTAATTGAAACTTTTAAGTTGCCTACGATTATTAATTTGAGCCACAGTTTTATTTGATAAATTTTGATAGTTTCATGATGAAAATTTCTGTTTAATTAGAAATTTATCTTAAAATTCATAAAAGGCGGAAATGCTATGTCGAAAATAAATTTTTTATAAAATAATTAATACTGAATTGATATCAAAAAGTTTTATGCACTGTATGTATTAATGAGTTGGTTTTGTTGCTGACTTTTATGATTCTTTTTCTTTAACAATTATTGTTGCTATACTTAGCACCACAACTAAATTCAATAATTTATTTTTGAACGTTTTCGTGTTCTTAAACTCTTTTCAAGAAAACTTAAACTTAAAACAACATTAACAATAACTTGTAAAATAACAATAATGGTTTGTAACAATCTCAAAGGATGGATTGTATAATGGACATAGTTGTGAATAGTTTGTATTAATTTGTTAATTTTATTTTAAGTTTAAGTTTTCTTGAAAAGGACTTAAGAAGCCGAAAACGTTCAAAAGTAAAATTTTATGAATCTAGTTATGCTACTGAGTATAACAAAAGTATGGCTGAAAAAATTTTATTCCTTGCCGAAATCAATTTTTTCTATTTTTAAACACCAAAGTAACAGAGTTTTAGCTTAATATCTAATTGAATTCCACGATGAAGGGCACTCGCTATAGTTTCAATCCAATTGAAACAGAGAACACAAGCAAATGAATAAGCTGGGATGTACGATATTTTAAGCAAAGTAATGACAAGAAGTTGACTATAATTTAAGAGAACAAAAACACTGAACAAAATTTTTCTACACATAACATAAATACGACACAAAGAAAATAAAACGATTAGAAAATCTTAATGTAGGAAAGATTTTGTTCATTTCGCTGTTTTATTCTTTGTTTTTGCTGCTTAAATCTGATGTCATGTCTTGGAAGAAATCAAAATAAGAAATAGTTTCTTTTAAATAAAAGTGATGTTCATACATTAAACCAACCGATCGGTCGACAATCAAGCTGCCTGCAGAAAAAATTTTCCGATTTTCTATGGGCCAATTCAGCTCTGGTGGTGATGTAAACACCCTTTATTAAGATAGTGACTGTTGTTTCAATTTTTTTGTCAATTGAATGAGTTACGTTAATTTTAAAAGCAAAAAATTTGTTGAACTATGAACAACAGTTGAGCAATTTTTCCAACTTTCTTTAGAGATAGAAATGATGTTTTTTTTTTTTTATTTATTTTCATTTTTACTCACAATCAACTTGAAATTAATCAAAGTGCATATAGAAATAAAGATTGTGAATAAGGAAGCAGCGACTAAACGAAGTCGTTGTGCATGGTCGCCGTACCTTTGAACAAAGCGATTCGTAAATTTTTTTTCATGTTGCCGTTCGTAAATTTTTTTTTCATTGATTAAAAAACAAATAAAAGTCTCATTAAGAATGACAAGGTTAAACTCTTGAAGCAAACAGATTGATTGCTTTGACCAGTGCTCAGGTCAGCGATTTATTGGACCCTTTAAAGAGCAGTTTTATTTATTTCAATTTTTTTTTGTTATTGACTGTCAAACTATAATGTAAACGCAATCAAGAATATCGGAGAGAAGGAAAAAAGGAAATGTTTAATCTTGCAAAAAGAAGACAAGTAATGCGTTGTATCACAAAAACTTAGGAAAACTGCTACAAAAATGATTTTTTTTATCATTTTCCTACCATAAAATCCTGTTTATTTTATAGAAAATATATGATATGCTAAAGACGTCTTTTTTGAAAAGTTTTTAGTTTTATATTTCCATTATTCACATTTATTAGAATAGTTTTTCTTTATTTACTTTATCTAATAAAATTTTTACAGATTGTGAAATATTTGATTATTCAAAGCCGACTACTTCTGTGCTGTCTGCGAGTCAAAATATGAAAACATTTAGAAAATAATGTTGAATACAAGCAGTTTGGTGTTTAATAGTGAACTCTTTAGCTTTTTTTGTATTGCGTCGAGAAATGTAAGATTATTTTACTTTTGTTTCAAAAATAATTGCTTCAACTTAAAAAATTACAATTTTTTGAAAAGTTAAAACAATTTTTGTTACTTTAATTGTATTTAACTTGATTGAATGAATTGTTTTAGAGAAATAATTGTTACGTCACAAGTAAGCAATTTTTGGAAATAAAACTCACTTTGTTTAATTTTACAACAATTGTGACGTTACCAAAATTAATCATGGTGACGTTTACAAAAAAAGCAGAAAGCAAGAAACTTACCAAACTCGTTATAGCAAACATGATTCCTTTGTCCAAGTATTCCTTCACACGTCATATTCCCTGGTTTGTTACAATCACAAGGGATGGGTCCGTACTTTGATGATGAACATTGTTGTGAACAGTTTGCTTCATCGTGAGGACTGAGCCAGGGACAGTCAATCCTTCCATCGCATATAGATGTATTATAACATGGTCTACAAAACAATATCGACGTTATAAAGCCAACAACCGACGTCACAATCCGATACAAAATATAGAATTGCTAGTCAGCAGTAAAGTTTAAATCAGTGTTCCGTGGGATGAACCCAACAAGTCAATTAGGGTTTTTGATTTGATTCGATTTGATTTGATTTATCTGGTTTTTATTTTGTTCTACAATCAACATTTCAATTTCAGTTTTGTTGAGACCAAACGATAAAAAACAAGCAAAATAAAAAAAAGTAGTAAATCAGCAAATTTTGGAATAAAAGGGTTGCTTTTTGACCGCGTAATTTAACAAAATTATTAAAATTCCTAGCAAAGTTTGATGGCAGGCAACAGGCATACAAGTATTTTTTTAACATAGGAACAAAATTAATCGAACTGCAGTTATTTTTGTTTTATATTTCATATTTACCGATTTATCAACAAAACGCTTTGTCAGCTTTAACTCACAAGGACTATGATGTTAACCCTTATCAGCACTTCTGTTGACATTTGTCAACATTTTATTTTCGTTTTTTGATTGCACTTGCCCTCTATATGCTAGCTCAGCACAATTCAAGGACGATGGAGAACTTTTGACTACCTTACTACTGAAGTGATATCAAAATCCCAAATTGCTTTTACAATGAGTTATTTGCATTTTATCTTAATCGGCACGCTTGTTGACAAATGTCAACAAGTAGTAACAACAGTAGATTAGCAGAGACAAACGGCCTTTGAGAGTTTAGATCGTTCCATGACTTACGTCAAAATGCAGTAGTAAGAGTTAAGGCGCGTTTACAGCCGTTTACAGTACTTTTTTCTTTCAACGTGATCTTGGTTTGTTTTATTGACGCTCAAATCCACTCATGTTTTCGAGAAAAAATGAGTGGATTTGAGCGTCAATAAAACAAACCAAGATCACGTTGAAAGAAAAAAGTACTGTAAACGGCTGTAAACACGCCTTTACAAGAAACCATTGCCATTGTTTCAATGGAATTGCCAATAACTTGCATCAAACAAGCAAGCGCAGTTAGTAACTTGTTCTTTGGCTGGAAGAAGTTATTCTTTTTTCAGAAGTTTTCCCAGGAGCGGCCAGAACCAGTAATTATTCGATTTCGTCAGCTTTATTGCACCATTGATTCTGATTGCACCATGCGCTGTAAGACATTATGTGTTGCTTCTTTATTGCACAAGAGTAAGTGTTCTTCTCTGGTACATCAATCTCTAGCCAGCATACGGGAAGCTTTCATGTCGAAATCAGTTCTTGCTGTTCTCAGGCAGAGACGAGGGAAATATTTCTAGCTATTTTTTTGAATCCTTACCTATCTAGTGATATATTTCAGAAATAAGAACGTAGAATAATACTGTATTCAGCTTGAAATAATAACTATTCAAACTGCGTTAGGCGTTTTCAATTGCTTAGACAATATAGCTGGAACTTGGCGATGAATAGACAGAGAAGATTTACGTTTCAAGAGGCTCTACGACAAATGCAGAAAGTGTTTGATGATGTTGATAACGACTCTGATGCCGAGGATACAAGTGCCAGCGAATCCGAATCTATTTCTGATGATGTCGAACTTCCTGTGCCACCTGAGGAACTTTCTGACATAGATGTGTATGAGGAAGAAAGTGAAGACGACTTTAGTGATGAGGATCAAGATCCTATTGACGATAATGCTAGTTTAGATGATGATCAAGTAGGAATTACAGCTGGAAATGCTACGTATTACGAAAATCCTTTTCCTAGAAGGCTCAGGAAAAGAAATATATTGACGCAACAACCTCGAATTATTGCTGCTCCTGAACATGAAGTGGATGCCTTCAAAGTATTTTACCGACCTGAAATTACACTTCAGATAGTGCGTGAGACAAACAGAAAAGCAAGGGACGTGAGACATGAATGTGCATTGCCGCCAAACTATGTCTACAAAGACTTTACTTCTGAAGAAGTTGAAGCAGGTCTTGCTATTATGATTCGTGCTGGCTTGGACAGAGACAATTTCACAGACTTGCGTCGCTTGTGGGATCCTATTGACAGTAGACCATTTTATCGAGTTACGATGGCATTGAATCGATTCAAATTCTTACTACGTTGCATGCGTTTCGACAACTATCGTTCTCGACCAGCAAGACAGAGAACCGATAGATTAGCTGCTATTCGAGAGGTATGGGAAATGTTCAATAATAATTTACGCAACATCTATGTCCCAAACGAGGCCTTGACCGTGGATGAACAACTGGTCGGATATCGTGGAAAGATTCCCGGAAGAACATATATGCCATCAAAACCAAGAAAATACGGCGTGAAGTTCTTCTGGCTGTGCGAAGCTACTACCGGTTTTGCCCTAAATGGAATGATTTACTCTGGGAGAGAATCTGACTCAGCACCTCATAGAAACCTTGCCAATGATATTGTAATGAAGTTGTGCTCAGTTTATTTTGGTACAGGTCGAGACATATATGTTGACCGATACTTTACCTCTCATGGTCTGGTGTGCAACCTGTTGGAGAAAAACCTGACATTGGTTGGTACAATAATGGCTAATCGGCGGGAAGTACCATCGCAATTCAAAACAGGAAGAGGAAGAGAAGTTGAAAGCACTAAGGCACTGTATGACCATGCCAACAAAATTCTTCTACTGTCATATGTCCCCAAGCGCAACAAGAATGTGCTCATGATGTCATCTTCACACTCCTTCATTTCAATCACGGACTGCCACAGCAAACCTACAGTTATCACAGATTACAATAAGCACAAAGGAGGAGTTGACACTCTTGATGAAAACTGTGAAGAATTCAATTGCTTGAGGATGACCAACCGGTGGCCAATGGTTATCAACTACAATTTGATAAATATTGCCACTAACAACGCTTTTATCGTAATGAGAAGCAGTGGGAAATGTGGCAAAAAAACAAATTTTCTCAAGCAACTAAGCTTTCAACTGGCTCAACCATATGTCAGCAAACGAAAATTGAAAGGTGAAACAAAGCTCCTTGCAGAAAAGATGGGGTTCATTACTGCTTGTGGTAGCACCACAAGTGACACTGCTCAACGCATCAAACGGGGAAGATGTTACAGGTGTGCGAAGCATACTCGCCTTGCATGCATCGTTTGCCGCCGACGTGTATGCCCGCAACACAGAAAAACACCTAAAAACACGTATTGCATGGAATGCTGAACACCTAAGTATGGTTGAACTATGAAATACTGTACGCCTACATGTTTGTGTTATGTTTCTGCGGTTTTGTGTTTTTTATAAACTTTCTTTGCAAGGAACGATAAACTTTCTTTGTTGAAATTTCGTTCTAGTTCAGCTAAGATGTTTGTAAAACCAGCCCTTGCGTGCAAAGCAGACCCGGAGTTTCGAATGAAAATTGTGATAATTTGTCAAAATCAACTGTTCATTCAAAGGAATGTGCGTTGTTATCAATTGGTTGCAATGTGACGTTGTTTAATAGCACATATTTATCATACCAGTACTGTATAAAACGGAAACAAACCTTGAAAACAGCTACAGCAGCATTGAAATGCACACAAAAAAGGCATGTTGACATTTGTCAACATACGTGCCGATTAAGTTACCCAAAATCACCGTGCTGATAAGGGTTAAAAAATGCCGTGAAGCAAGTTAGTTGGAAAAGTTCTAGCAGATTGAATATCTTTTAAAACAGTAACATAAATTTAGTAATTTTCTGGAACTGTGGTCATCAAAGTATGCCCTGCGGTTCGGATCCAAAATTTGTCAGGCTCGTCAAAATCTGAAGCAAAGAAACTAAAATATAAAAAAGTATAAACCAGTGGTCAACAAGCCATGGCTGATTAAATGATTTAACAATGAAACACTTTTTGAAAAAATAAATCATTTTGACTTAGTGTCTAAGAAATTTTCATTGAAAAATATTTGTCGATTTTTTTATTTTTTCATTTTATCTCTGTATTTATCTTCCTGACTCGCAGGAAGCGACGAAGGCGTTGGACATGCCTGAATATTGCTGTCCGCTTGAATTTTGTGAATGTTGCTGTCCGCATGAAATTTATAAAGATATTATTGTAATTCAGAACTGTTTTCCAAGACTACCAAGCAAGGAAAAGTGCCGTAAAGTGTCTTTCTCAGGGATACAACAGAATAAAAAGAGTAGGATTTGAACCGAAACCTTGTTGATCATAATCGCGGCGCTTTAACCACTCGACCACGCTGCCGATGTGACGCGACTACACACTGCCGATTTGAAGCAAAGACCTAATTTTGTGTATTTAATTCAGTTGTTAGTACGATGTTTTTTAAATTTAAATAAAAACTTTTTTTAGATAATTTGTTAGCTTACTAATAGGGTCTCCGTTTCTATTTTGACATCAAAAAAATTTTGTTTAATTTTATTTTTGTTAAATTTCAACTTTATTTTGATTTAACAATTTTGGCTAATTATGGAAGTTTTATAGACAGTTATTATAAATTTGGCTTTTCTTGATACCAGGTATATTATTAAAATCTTTATTCATGCTCTTCTTACCAGAAGAGCATGAATAAAGGTTTTATAGACAGGTTACGGATAAACTGTTGCAAAAACAGCAATTTACATCAATTTAGAGAAATTATAATTTTATTTCAGCCGTAAACCAAAAATCTCAATTTCTGTGTAAGATTGACGCTGGAGGGTCACAACTAATTGATTAGATAAATTGAAGAATCTCTGATAAGAATTTTAAAAAGAAAATATTTAAAGTACAGTATTTATAACTAAATCACTGAGTATCAAAAAACGCTGCTATAACTTAATCAACGCAATCAATGTGAAAAAATATTTAAAAGGGATTCAGACCGAAGCGGAGGCAACATGTGAAAAATCAATTCTCAACAAGTACGATGTATTCTTAAAGAGATCACAATGTAACCGATTAAATGTAGTTTCAATGAGTGAAATAGGAACGTAAAAAAGCAACTAAAACAAATTAACAGAGAGGACGATGATTATTAGTCAGGTCTGTTTCAGTCTTATGGACTTCATCAGGCATAACTTATTGTGGCCTCTAAGGCAAATAGGCAGCTCTAAACGTCAAGGTAATAATTCCATGAAATAACTCTAATTAATAATCTACAATTACGAGTTTAGATATTAACAGTCAACATCGAAAAATCACCAATCAAAAAAAGAATTGAAAATTTAAATTTCGGACTGCAGCGAAACATTTGGAATAAATTTTATCGAAAGGTCGGTGAAGCAGCATTAAAAAGGTTTATGAAATTTAAATTTTGGACTTCGTCGAATTGAATGGAATAAGTTATATTGGAAAAATTTACAGTAGCCAACATTGAAAAACACATCGAAAAAAACTAATCGGAGAATAGCGGATATAAAATAAGTTTCGAACTAGAAAAGTCAAATTTGAAAAACTTAAAATTTATAGAATTCGTCACTTTAAAAAATCGTACACCATGAATTTACGATTTCTTCTTTTGGATTACTTTTCTAGCTCAATATTAATTGTTATACAGAGAGAGACCAAAAAGCAATGTATGAAAATGCAAAATTACGTAACTAAAGAACTCAAAACATTAAGGATGATGATAAAGGATTCAAGGCGAACCGGATGCAATAAAGCGTAAAAAAATTATTTTTTCACATTAATTGTGTTGATTAAGTTATAGCAGCGTTTCTTGATTCTCAGTGATTTGGAATTTTTTTACGCTTTATTGCATCCGGTTCGCCTTGAATCCTTTATCATCATCCTTAATGTTTTGAGTTCTTTAGTTACGTAATTTTGCATTTTCATACATTGCTTTTTGGTCTCTCTCTGTATCACAATTAATATTGAGCTTAGAGAGTAATTCAAAAAAAGAAATCGTAAATTCATGGTGTACGATTTTTTAAAGTGACGAATTCTATAAATTTTAAGTTTTTCAAATTTGACTTTTCTAGTTCGAAACTTATTTTACATCCGCTATTCTCCGATTAGTTTTTTTCGATGTGTTTTTCAATGTTGGCTACTGTAAATTTTTCCAATATAACTTATTCCATTCAATTCGACGAAGTCCAAAATTTAAATTTCATAAACCTTTTTAATGCTGCTTCACCGACCCTTTTGATGAAATTTATTCCAAATGTTTCGCTGCAGTCCGAAATTTAAATTTTTAATTCTTTTTTTGATTGGTGATTTTTCGATGTTGACTGTTAAATATCTAAACTCGTAATTATAGATTATTAATTAGAGAGAGAGAGAGAGAAGTATTTTATTTGATTGTTTAGCGTAAAAAAAATGCCATACAAACACGTAAACAATAAATGAAACAAGGTAATATATTTACAAAAAAATTCGATTAAGCTAAATAACAAAAAATAAAATAAAATAATGTTTTCGCGTCCAATCAAGAGGCTTTGAAGTGACCAATTATGGTCTTCGGGTCAAGCAGCCACCCTAAAGAAAATTGAAGGCGTTATTTTATTTTATGGAATATTATGTAATTGTCACGAAAAAATAACAAAAAAAAGGGATGGAAGAGAAAGCATGAAGCAAACTGAGTAAAAAAATTATGATCATTATTAAGATATGAAATCCAAATTAATATTGTGACAGTAATTGCTTTTTGTAATTTTCTTTAAGTTTATTAAATGAAAGTAATTTAATTTTTAAATCAATGTTATTCCATATTTTTACTCCAATATATTTAAACGATATTTGCAATCTAATTAGCCTGTATTTTGGAAAATAATATTTCAGAGAATGGTAACTTTTGGTAGAGTAATTGTGTACAGCGGTAGAAGTCACAAAATAATTATCAAACGTAATTGGAAGGCAAGAATAATGATATAAAAACATTTGTTTAGCTATTTCAAAATTACAAAGATTCTTAACCTGTTAAGTGCGCATGACGAGTATATACGTCAAGGCAAAACGCTCTCTCAGTGCGCATGACGGATATATCCGTCTTGATCGTTGCAGCTTTTCACGGCGCGGATTATTTCGCTTCTCGCTCTTGCTATATACTCGCACAAGCAGACGATCGAGACGAGAAAAACTGCGAGATGCGAAATTAATTACGCAATGTAACTCGGATAATGGAAATTTAATTCCGCACTTAACGGGTTAATTTTTAAAATTTCTAAGTCATGATAAGAAGAAGTGATGTGTTGAGATTTCTTCAGACCAACAATGGCTCTAATGCTGTTATTTTGAAGCAATTGAAGTTGATTTAAGGTATTTGACGAAACACTTGTCCCCAAATCACAATGCCATATAATAAATGTCATTGAACGAAAGCGTGATATAAGGAAATGAGAGTCTTCTTCGGAAAAAATTTTCTTAATTTCCACAACATTTCAACACTTTTTGCCATTTTTTTGTAAGTATGCTAACGTGGGGTTTGAAATTTAAATATTAATCTAAATTAATCCCAAGGTAATTGATATATTTACATGAAGAAATGTTCTGGTTTTTAAACCTAATTTCAAAGTTTAGAGATAAGTTTTTCAAAGTAGGTTGTAATAAAAGACTTGTTAACTTATTAGGGTTTATTGTAAGTTGATTGGCATTCAACCATCTGTTAACTTTAACTAATTCTTCATTAATTGATAAACGAATAGAATCAATACTTTTTTGTTTAATTATTAAACAAGTGTCATCTTCGTATAGTTTAGAGTTACAGTTAATCGCATTTGAAAAATCATTAACGTATATAATGTAAAGTAAAGGACCAAGAATAGATCCTTGTGGAACACCATATTTTATCTGCTTTAATGTTGACGAATTATTATTGATGTGAACATGTTGACATGGATTAGTTAAATAACTTTTTAGTAAACCATATGCATTACCTCTAATGCCATAATTATTCAATTTTAATAATAATCTTTCGTGGCAGACAGTGTCGAAAGCTTTTTTCAAATCGATCATGACTAAGCATGCAAGTTTTTTTTATCATTAATAGCATCATATACAGTTGTTGTTAGATCTAAAACAGCATGGCTAGATGAATGATCTTTTTGAAAACCATATTGATATCGATATAAAATATTATGCTTATTTATGAAAGACATTAATTAGAGTTATTTCATGGAATTATTACTTTAACTTTTCAAGCTGCCTATTTGCCTTAAAGACCACAATAAGCTATGCCTGATGAAGTCCATAAGACCGAAACAGGCCTGACTAATAATCATCGTCTCTCTGTTAATTTGTTTTAGTCGCTTTTTTACGTTTCTATTTCACTCATTGAAACTACATTTAATTGGTTACATTGTGATCTCTTTGAGAATACATAGTACTATTTATACCTGTTTGAAAATTTACAAAAATAAACAAGGAATAAATTTCTTGGAAGCAAAATTTAATGCGATTAATTTGTGAAAAATTTTTACTTTGTTTTGACTCTTAAAACTCATTAAAAAGAATCATTGACAACCGAAACGAACTTAAGTGTGTAAGTTTTATGATGGGACTAAGCTCAAAAAAATTTTTACTTTATTGACTTCAGTTGGCACTATTTATTCTAATAAGAATAATTATGTATGTATCTATGAAATCTGACACTAAGTTTCAATTCTATTTATTATTTGCTCTTTTTTAAAAGTTCGATGACTTTTGTTGTAGAAAAAATTACCATAAGCCAAATTGAGCACGGAATTAAAAAAAAAAACTATTAAAAAACCTGAAACTGGAAGACATAATTTTATTCAATATAAAAGTTTAAAAATTTAGTTACGCGGGATAATTTTTCTACGTAATTTTATGCTGTCAGCATCAAGTTTAACATAAAATTTAGGGAGAGAGTATACTTTTTTCAACCATATTTAACCTTTTCAATTGAAACAATCTTAAATTTAGTTTGAAAAAAAACATTTCATATTAAAACCAATCCAGACTAAGACCGAGATCGAGATCGCAAAATTTTAATGCAAAGTCGCATTTTTTATAAACAAATGTTTACTTTATTTGTTAAACATGTCAAAATAGAGCCTTGCTATATATTCTTACATCATTACACAAGCCGTGAAAATTCGTTTAATTAGAACAAAAAAAGTTGCTTAAAAAGACAAACACAAAACATGGTAACCAAATTAACAAAAGCAAAATATTTATTAATGTAAATTTTATCATTTCAAAATAAAAAATCTATGAAAAACAATCATGGTTGTACTTTACATTTCATCCATATAATTTTTATATCACTGCTCTCGTGATTGCAGTTAGGCCTAATCGATTTGTTGGAGTCTTTTGCTTACATTTTAAGCAAGACTGAAAAAAACTCCTGACGTGCACATATTATCTAATATATACCGTTTTTTTTTCAGAAAGCCAGGTAGAGCTGCTGCTGGACTGACTTTGCTGTTACCGTATTTCGGCAGCACTAGTTATTTTTTGGCCCAGATGGTAGGTGCTTTCACGCAGCCTGGGTCGTGAGTAAGTCTGCTCATTGATTTTAAAATGACAGACCGAAACCGAACCTACCAAACCGAAAGGGTATCCACCTATTCCGATGTTCAGTGTGGGTCTGTTAATCGGCAAACGTCCTTTTTCAGGACGGGGCAATGTCAGGATAAAACTGCCCTTTTCAGGGCACATTGCCAACAAGTTCCGAAGACCCACTATTCTTCAGCTGAACATCGAAGGCCTCACTGCAAGCAAGATGAATGTTCTTCATCACCTCGCTATGCAGTCTGAGGCACTCGTCATCCTACTGCAGGAGACCCCTGCACTGATGCAGAGAAGTTGGTACTTCCACACTACCAACTAGCTGGGTCTTCTTTAAGCAGGAAGCATGGCCTTGCCACGTTTGTCCACGAGCGACTGAGATACACACTTTTGGACCAATCTCCACCGACATCGGTGATCGAGTGGCTGTGTGTGGACGTTGATGGCTATAAAATAGTCAACGTCTACAAACCACCACCAACGCGATTGCGAACCCTGGATCTCCCAGTGTTTCCTCACCCCTGTCTGTACGCTGGCGATTTTAACTGTCGTCATGCTGACTGGGGTTATGATGACAACAGTCCGAACGGTGAGTGCTTGGCTGGCTGGGCAAGTATTAATTGTCTTGCCCTCCTATATAATGCCAAGGACGCTGCCAGTTTTTATTCCGGCCGCTGGAACACTGGCACCAATCCAGATCTAGCTTTCGCTAGCGTAGGTCCAAACAGTCGCTTACCGGATAGACGTGTCCTTGAGAAGTTTCCCAGGTCACAACATCGACCCTCGCTTATTATACCACCAAGGTTTGCTATGGCAGTGCCAAGCATGCTTGTTAAGCGATGGAACTTCCGCAAGGCCAATTGGAGTCACTACATTGCTTTGACGAATAAATTCACAAAGACTTTGTTGCCGCCTGATTCACTTGATGTGGATGCGGCTTACCAGGACTTCTGTAACATGATTAAGAAAGCAGCCAAGAAGACTATCCCACGCGGGTATCGAAACAACTATATTCCGTGTTGGGATGCAGAGTGTGAATTCCTTTATAAAACCTTTCTGCAGTCTCCTCAGGGAGACGACTCAAGTTTGGCTGCTACAGCTCTGCTTGCCAAGCTTGACAGAAAACGTTGGGATCGATGGTCCGAAGCAGTTCGGAGCATTGACTTCTCACACTCTAGTCGAAAAGCGTGGAGTATTTTGAACAACCTTACTGGTAGGTCACGACACTCTCCTCGTCATTGTCCCGTTTCAGCCGATGCTATTGCGTCTCAGCTGGTTAGAAATGGGAAATACGAGGCTGTTGATCGCAAGTCATCTCGACTTGTCTTTCAAGAAGTGTCTGACCTTTGGAGGGCCACAACACCAGACGCAGTAAATATCTCTGACAATTTTTCACAGAGAGAATTTACTGCTGCCCTTCAACATTTAAAACCAGGTAAAGCTCCGGGTCCTGATTCCATCTGCCCCGAGCTTATACTCCATGCTGGAGCTGCTTTGAAGTCCTGGTTACGTGACTTCCTTTCTTCCTGTTTGCGCCGAATCAAAATTCCCAAGATCTGGAGAAGAGCGCTTGTGGTCGCGATCCCAAAACCAACAAAGCCCATGGGGGATCCAAAGATTATCGACCGATATCTCTGCTCTGTGTCCCCTACAAGATCCTCGAGAGGCTTATCTACGCCCGCGTTGAACCATTAATCGATCCACTGCTCCCTAAAGAGCAGGCTGGGTTCCGACGCGGGAAGTCAACCGTAGATCAAGTTGTTCTGCTAACCCAGAACATCGAGGATTCTTTCGAGGCTAAAAAGAAGGCCGGTGCCGTATTTATCGATCTGACAGCTGCTTATGACACTGTCTGGCACCGTGGCCTTACCTGCAAGCTGCTGAGACTACTTCCGGATAAGCACATGGTCAAAATGATCATGGAGCTTGTCCGAAATCGAAGTTTCACCCTTACCACCGGTGACAGCAAGCAAAGCAGGCTACGCCGTCTTAAAAACGGCGTTCCTCAGGGATCGGTCTTGGCTCCCCTCCTATTTAACATCTATACGTACGATCTTCCTTCCATGATTTCCAGAAAGTTTGCTTATGCTAATGATCTAGCATTGTTGCACTCTTCTGGAAACTGGAAGGACTTGGAGGGGACATTAAGCCAAGACATGTCCACACTGTCAGCGTATCTCCAGACTTGGAGGTTGAAGCTCAGTCACACTAAGACGGTGACGACAGCCTTTCACTTAAACAACCGAGAGGCCAAACGTGAGCTAAAGGTCTACAACAATAGTAGACTTTTACCGTTCTGTCCAACCCCTACATACCTTGGGGTAAAACTGGACAGATCGCTCACGTTTTGTCACCATTTAGTGGCATTGCGCAAAAAACTATCATCGCGCGTCACACTGCTGAGGCGACTCGTGGGCTCGGGATGGGGTGCTGGTGCTAAAACACTACGCATAGCCACCTTGTCTCTAGTCTACTCAACAGCTGAGTACTGTGCGCCAGTCTGATGTCGCAGTGCTCACACTCGCCTCATTGACAGTGTCTTGAATGACGCCTTGCGCATAGTTACTGGATGCCTGCGTCCCACTCCAACGGACCACCTACCTGTACTTTCGGGCATCCAGCCAGCTGAGCTTCGCCGACTGGGAGCGACACTCTCCTTGGCTTACCGTGGATCTCTGGACCCCGATCATATTTTGCATGGTCTTTTAAATGGGTCCTCAGATACTGGCCAAGTGAGACTAAGATCCAGACGCCCGTTTGTGCCAGGTGCGCGGAATCTCTTGGACAATTTTGCCAGACTTGGCATCCGCGCCTCTGAATGGACAAATCACAAATGGAACGCGGAGTACTGTGAAAATGCTTCCAGGCTCCGTGCGTTTGTGCCCGGGACCAGTGTCAGGCCTGTTGGGATGGGCTTACCCCGAGCAGCTTGGGTTAAGCTCAACCGCCTGCGGACTGGTGTTGGGCGATTCCATTCGTCCATGCACAAATGGGGTCTCACTCCTTCACCGAATTGCGAGTGTGGCGCCTCAGAGCAAACCGCAGACCATGTACTAACAATGTGCCCCATACATCGGGCACCACATGGAGCACGCGGTCTGACGGTTTTGGATGACGAAACTCGATGCTGGCTTAATAACATCACTGCCAGCATCTGATCCAGGCAGTGCAGCAGTCTGGGGTAGTAAAAGGATAAACCCTCGGCCCCAGTTCTGTTTATGTTTGGCCTGGAGTGGATGCCCTTCAAACGATGACGACGACGACGACGATTAGTTATTTTTAACATTTCGTCAGCGTGGCCAAGTAGTTAAGAGCGCCGTTTTAACGGTGAATGCAATTGAACTGTGGTTTTTCAAAACTTACTCGCGTCATTCTACTGTGTGCTTGAAAAACAATTTTTAAATCACTTTATTCTTCTTGGCGGTCTTGGCAAGCAGTTCTAATTTTCAATTGTAACTTTAAATATAAAACCAAAAACCAAATAACAAATTTTAAGAGGATACCAATACTTGGGCATTGCCAAATTCAGGACGGGTTAATTGCTAGGTGGTTGCCCAAAGTATGAGGCTTCCCAAATTTTTCAGCAAGTCAGAAGGATAAATAGAAAAATAGTAATGACAATTATGCCATAATTTTTTGTTTAAATGCCAATTTCCAAACTCATAAACAAAGTGTTCTGTTCCAATAAAGTCCTGTTTTAAGTAATATCTCGGTTTATAAATTTTTGGGCTATTTTATTCTAAGCATTGCATTATTTCTGTTGAAATCTAAATCTGAATTTATTTTTAAAAGTTTAACTTTATGTCATTTTTTTATGAAAGCTATTTGTTCGGAATATAAAATATATTGCATTAGTAGGAATTAAAATTTTGAAATGTTTGTCCGCTTGCTACTACTACATCTAAATTAAAACTTTACAATCAATTTCGCTGCTTTATATCTATTTCTTTTCGATTATTTTTTTGTTGATCCGTAGGGCTTCTTTTCAAACAGAAAAAACAAGCTGTAAAAAATTGTAGGCAATCGGATGGTTTTATTTTTTCACCATCGGATTAACCCAGTATTTTTCCACTCTTTGTGGAATTTTGCGTTTTATGACCTTTTACGGTGTTTATATAATCCACAACTTTGTTTCTTTTTTTTTTGTGTCAATAGATAGTTGAAAAATATTGTATGAAGCGAGCGCTTGCCAAATGGTGGTCCATGAAAAAATGGGTTATAATTTATATTTCATAAGCATTGAAAACAAAAATTGAAAACTAAAAAGCTTATTATAAGTTATATTTTTTAAAAGTTTTGCAACTTTTATCATCAAAATTCCTTCAGTGTGATTGATTTTCATATTAATTTTGCAAATGTACTGATGTATCCATGATCTCTTAAGAAAATGGTCTGGTTTGTCACATTTCACATACTGTTACTCTGTATATACATATATTTTACCTATATTTTGTATTAATAAAATAAAAGTTTTCTGGTTATTATTGTAAAAATATATTTAATTTACATTTAGGTTTTTTTTGCAAATATATACGAGTGTTCTACCACATAAAGAACTATACATACATTTGGTGATAAGTGAAATTATAAAGTTTGGCGACCGGTGGTATAAAGTATAGCTAACTTTCTGAAAAGATTTCACCTCACGAGGGTTGCTAACCCAAATTAAGAAATGCTGAATTGATTTGGCGTAAGTGCGTGAGGAGGAAAAGATGTCTGAAGACAAACTTTCAAAGTATTATTAATGTATTTTTTATTAGATCTATTTGCAGGTCAGTTCAAAACAATGCCCACGCTGCAAAAAGAAACTGACAAGTAGAGGAGATGTGGGACCTATTTAACAAATTTTTTTTGCTGCCTAAAATTTTCATTTTGTAAGCTGTTTTCATCAAACTCGCTGCGATTGTAGACAAACATTAATGTTTGCAAAGGATGAAAACATTTAAAAAATTTAAGATAATTGAACATACTTAGTCGTCATTTCCGTTTTAGAAAAAAACGGAGAGGGACCAATTCAACACCAATCTAACTATAAATAAACGGTAATTATTTTTTCTTTATTTATTACAAAAATGAAAAAGAAAGTGATTTTTGTACAAATGTATATTCTTAGCACCTAGAACTGTTGATTAAAAAAAATAAACGTTTGTTTTGGTAAATATTTGAGCTGTTTATACCACATTGTTGTTAACTTCACATAAAACTTAAAAATCCCTGACAATCTGGCTGTGTGGCAACTGGCTTTGGCAACACGCAAACAATGTCATCATGCGAGATCGAGGCCAGTTCTTCAATTACGGAGAAGATGAACCCATCTTTTACTTTCAATGACCTTTTCATAAATTTTACTTCATAGTCATTTTCTTTATCGGGCCATCAACAATTTGGCCATAAACTTATTAAAGTTTTGCAAAGTGCAATAAATTATAGCCACAACAAATGTTCTCCTGTTGGCAATAATGCTAGAATGTTATTACTGCAATTCTGTTTCAATTGACTGTCGTCCGTTAGCCGTTTTTCCTCTTCATCTGACAAATTTCGGTTCATCTGACTCCAAAATGATTTCTTCTTCACTTTCAGATAAACTTTCTGCTAAATGGGGAAAGCGCTTTAGTTTATTTGCAGTGTCTGTGATTACGCTAGATTTTTGCTGCCGTGTTTTGTGTCGAACAGGTTTAGGGGTTGCTTTTGGGTATAGAGCTATTGTAGTTAAAATGCTGATATTTTGTAGGCTATCATCAGATGTTGAACTGGTTAGCCGTTTATCCAGCATTGAAACAGCATTATTGTCTGTCACAGCAGTAGGCAAAAACATATCCTCTGTGAAAATATTTGGGTTTAATGGATAAATCCTTGTCTTTTTGAATGAGGACACAATGTTTTCCTGACAAAAAGCCTTGGAAAAAGCTTTTCCAGCTCGTTCGGCAATATAATATATTGTCAATGGCTGATCAGGAAATGATGTCATCCAAGCATCACAAGCTCTGTTGTAAAATCGTTTAAATGGCCCAAACCTAGTCATATTTGCTTAATTTTCTGAAAAAAAGAAATATTAATTACGAAATGGGACCTTTTCAACACTATATTAACTGTAGAATTGGTCCCTGAGCCAAGTGTTAAACTGGTCCCAAAGATGGCCATTTTCACTTTTTTGTTCAAAACTTTTTTGCTTGTAAAAGTCTCGAGTATAAAAGTACGTAATAGCATACATTAACTCCCTTATAACAATAATCAACTTTAATTAGTATGCTATGCAAATTAATTTCTTACACATTAACCGTTTACTCTCAAATTTACTTTTTAATCTCAATAATGAAAACTTGACTTTTCTTTGCTAACATGTGCAACAGCTGGACGAAATTTCACAATGCACTATATTTGATAATTCTCGACTCCAAAACAAAGAAGTTAAAATTATTTAATATAAAGGGAGCCAGATATAGCAGTGTTGAAAAGGTCCCTCTGTTGAATAGGTCCCACATCTCCCCCTACCAAAGGACCAAAGCTCTCGATCACAGAATCTTTAACTACAGAAAGATTAATTTTGTAGAAAAGGCAAGAAAAGTGTTTAATTTTTCAAATATATAGCCCATAAAAAGTACAGTGTACTGTGCCAACAAAAGTAAGATACATTTTATTAAACCTTGTCAAATATTTTAAATTTAAAAAATCAAAAATTTGGCGCAAAAATATTGTACAAACTTTTAAAAAATTTTTATTGGTTTTAAAAATTCTCATCTCAAAAAACGTTGAATGACTTGATAAATAAATAATAGTTTAATGCCAAGTCAACAGTTATTTAAATAACAACCTTTGTGTTTTTATCATCTAAACGTCTTTTTTTTCGGCCATATACATCTAAAATGGTCCTTTTGACCTTCAACAGGATTTCTTTTGGTGAATTTTTTTGTTCCTGGACTACTTTTGGGTCTTAATTTTTTTCGGAGTTTGTTGTTTTTTTTACCAATAATTATGCAACGTTTTTGTCGCATGGGTTAAAAATTTTCGTTTAAAATATTATAATTATTAGATAATATTGCTTTTTTTTTCTCTCAATAGTAATGCGCTCTTTGACGATCGGAGGCACATTCCAGTGTTTCCTGATGCTAGTCCCAAGCCCGGATATATGGTGAGGGTTGCTGTAGGAAGGGCATCCGGCGTAAAACTTTTTTGCCAAAAACATACAAATGTGTTATGATGATGAATCCATACCAGATCGGTCGCGGCCCGGGTTAACAAAGACCGCCTCAGGTGTTGCACGGCAGGAAACTTGTGGAAATTATGTTACTGCTGGGCTTAGGGAAAACAAGAGGAGAAAGAAAGAAAGAAGGCGAGTGAAGAGATAGCGGGGACCATGGAAGGGGAGACGCACACTCATAAGGGTTGATATTTAAATATAGGAACAATGACTGATTGTTAAAGAAATCTGGGAGACATGATAGATCAAAGAAGTGTAGATGTACTGTGCCTACAGAAAATAAAATGGAAAGGGAGTAAAATGTGAGAAACATTGTAGGTGGCTGCAAACTATACTGCAATGGAGCTGGTGAAAAAAGAAATGGAATAGGGGTAGTGGTGAGGGAGGAGCTGGTTGAAAGTGTCATGGAGGTAAAGAGGGTGACAGACAGACTAATTGCCATAGAATTGGAGGTAAAAGGGTCAATACTGAATATAGTGAGTGCGTATGCTCCACAGTTTGGCAACAGCATGGAGAAGAAAAATGATTTTTGGCATGGTTTTTGGCGAGACCGGATAAATGGGTTGATAGAAAGTATATCAAAGCAGGAAAGGATAGTTATAGGTGTGGATCTAAATGGAAATGTGGGCAAAGGAAACATAGAGGACGAGAAAATAATGGGGAGGTATGGTCCTGGAACAAGAAATAAGGAAGTATTGATGGTTTTGGATCTTAAGAAAAGAATAGATTTGGCAGTTGTCAACATCTATTTGAAGAAGAAAGATGAAAACAGGGTGACGTATAAAAGTAGCGGAAAAAATACCCAAGTCGATTTTGTGATGTGCAGATGGAGAAACTTGAAGGAAATGTGCAATTGTAAGGTAATGGTAAATGAGTGCGTCGCAAAGCAGCACCGTATGATGGTAATCAAAATGGCTCTTATGGTGAAAAAGAAAAAGGCACAGAAAGTAAAGCCAACGATAAGATAATGGAAACTAAAGTAAACAAGCTGTCAAGAAGCGTTTAGACCAGGATTTTGGGAGGCAAGGATGGGTTACTTGATAACTGGGATAAAAAAGGGGAAATGCTAAGAAAAACAGCTGAAGCTGTGCTGGGAGTGACATTTGGAAACCGAAAAGGAGGTAGGGATACATGGTTATGAAATGAAGAAGTACACGAGAGCATAAAAAAAAAGAAAAAGGCAAAGAAAGCAGGGAGTAAAATAAGAGATAAAAATACTAAAAAGATATACAAAGAAAAGAAGAGTAAGGAAAAGAAGGCAGTTGCAATGGCGAAGGGACGTGCGTATGAACATTTGTATGTAAATTAGAAACAAAAGAAGGTGAGAAGAAGTTTTGCAGATTGTCTAGGTAGAAAGACAGAGCAGGAAAAGATGTTCAGCACGTGAGGGTTATAAAGGATGAAAACATGGTAAGTATGGAAGTTGTGTTAAAGAGATGGAAGGAGTACTTTGAGAAACTGATGAACGAGGAAAATGACGGAGAGCCTAAGACAGAAAAAACAGAAGTAGTTAACGAAGAGGTAAACTGTATCAGTAGAGAAGAAGTGAAGAATGCACTGAGAAGGATGAAAAAAGGTAAAGCGGTTGGGTTAGATGAGTTGCCAGTAGAAATTTCAAAGTGCATGGCAGTGATGAGGATAAAGTTTTCACCGGCCTTTTTAGCCAATGCATGTAAAAAATATTTTTATGCTGATTTAAAAAGAGAAAGGCTTAATCTAGTTAATTTTGAGGTGCTGATTCCAAAAGTAACCTCAGATTTTTTCTATCACGTCAAATTTTTCACAAAATGCAATTTAAAATTTTGACGGTTAGAGGAAATACGTATAGCATAGAGCATTATTCAAAATATGTAAACATGCCAAGGTGTAAAAAAGCAATAAAAGTTAATAAAAGCACATTTATAACAGTGTCATTTTATGGAAGAAGCTTTCTCCTTTTTGACTTTTGAGAATGTTGATACGTTTTCTCATCTCTTATAAGACACTAGCAGTAATCCGCCATTATACTTAACGTTCCATCAACCTTGGTATCGTCTTTTCATAGTTTTGATATCTTGGTGGAAACGTTCACCTTGCTCTTCACTCATAGCTCCTAAATTTTTTGGGAAGTAATCCAAATGACTATGAAGAAAGTATACTTTTACACTCGTGTTACAGCCAAGTTTTTGAAATGTACAAAGCAAGTTCTGAACAAATTTTTTATAATTAGGTAATTTGGTATTATCTAAAATGTTGCTCACGACCTGCCTAAAAGCCATCCAATCTTCTTTCTAATCTTGATTCATAGTTTTGATAAATTTCTTGTCCTTCATTAGCTGTCCTATTTTTGGCTCATCAAATATTCCTACTTATTAACTTTGCATTGCTCAAGGCAGGCAAGTTTTGGCCAATATACCGAAACAAGCCCCATGTTTATTCAGAATTTTCACATATTGCTTTATTAGCCCCAGCTTAATGTATTGAGGTGATAGTAACACTTTGCTTGGATCTACTAATGTTTGGTTAAGAATGTTTTTCTCTTCGTAAATTCTTTTCTCTCAGGCCATTTTTTTGTTCCCATTGTTTTGTTTTGGCTCTACTATCCCACAGACATAAAAAGCAGGGATACTTAATGTAGCCACCTTGTTGGTCAAGTAACACGCACAAAACTTTTAAGTAACCACATATTAACCAGTTGCGGTAAAAATATTTGATTTTAGTCATTAAGATTTTCATATTTTCATACGTTTCCTTCAGATGTACAGAACGACCAATTGGTGCAGAGGCATATCTGTTGCCATTGTGCAACAGTGCACACTTTAAGCTAGCTTTTAAACTTTTTATGAATAGCCGCCATTTCTTTGGATCATACACACAATCCATTGCATGTAAGAGGCCATCTATGTCATGACAAAACACTAATGTATTGTCCATGCTGAAGTATGGAACCAAACCTTCCTCTCTTCGTCTGTAGAATGAAAATGTGGTTCCAGGAGCTAGTAAATTTTTATGGTGTAGCCTGGATCTTAAAAACTCTCCGGCATCTTTTGGAAAATTCAAATCACGTACTAAGTCATTTAAAAAACTCTCCTTGATTAGTACCGGCAGTTTCTCTTGATCTGAAGATGGGTGATACTCATCATTTTCAATGGAACTGTCCTCTGATCTACAGATATCTGCCTCATTAAATGATTAAGTAAAAGAGCTAAATTTAGGTACAGGGATGCTGTCAGAATGAGGTACTGGTCTCATGGCTGATAGAATGTTAGAATTCATTTATTCATTCATTTTATTCATTTCATTTTATTCTCATTTATTATTAAACAGTTTGGCACAGAAATTATAAATATTGGAAAGATCAAGAAAAGGAAGAAGCAGCACAACCTCAGACGTTAAAACATGCATAAGATAATCATAAAGTGAAAGTACAAAACAGTAGAAAGCATGGCTGCAACACCTTAAGCAGATAAAAATCTAAGAAATGAGAAAGAAAAAAGAAATTATAATAATAATATTATCTAACAAATTGAGAGATTGAATAACCAGTGCATGACTTGTTTGCGTAATGATGATGGGTGGCACAGCTAGCCAAGATCGAAATGTAGCTTAACTGAGCAAGATGAGTAAAGAAAAACCACCTATAAAAAGAAACCTCACCAGATCCGGAAACCTTTTGTGAATGCATAGTTGATTTTGGATTTATTTTTGGAGCTAAATCCAGCTACAATTACAATGCAGAAATAGCAGTCATCTACGTGGTTTGCTGGCTCTCTCCATATCATTGGAATGCCAAAGCTCAAACGTTTTCGCTTTCCCTTGGTCCATTGTCTTAGATTTTCGGTACATGCCCTACACACCTTGTGAGGTGCCAAGTATTTGTCCTGATTACCCAGTTTGATGTTGAAGTATGCTTTTTTCACAAAATCTGTGATGTTCTGCCTTTGCTTTGAAACAGTAAAACATCCACAAATACAGCAGAAAACATCCGGATGTAGCTTACACCTTCTTCGTCCAGCAGAAATACGAGCCATTGGCAACAGGTTATCTAAATAACTAAAAAGATTAGTAACACAGATTTGCAGAATACTTTACAAAAATTCTAAAAATTGAAATAGTTTAACAGATTTGCCTATATGTACTTATGTAGTTTAGCACAATTAGGACGTGCTGCCAGCTTTTAAAAAATATAATATTAGCTAGTACTACTTTAAACTAAAACAACCAGCAGAAGACTTCGATTACACTAGGCAAGGTGCTTTCAAGCTTCATCTAACCGGTCAAGCTACAAAGTGAGAAGGTGATCTCTTGACGCTCCATAGAGTGGACAATAAAAGGTTTAGCATTAAAAGGCAAAATATTGATCGGTTATAAAGAATTAAAAGACTTTCATTACAAAGTACGATGTAATTGTAGGCTGATACAAAAACTAAGGTAGGCTATTTGTAGCTATCCAGAGTGTAAAATTAGCTGATGGAAGATTGTTTGATTGTAGCTGAACGCAAGGTGATAGACAAAAACTGATAGCATTTTTGGAATCAGCCACCAAGAAGTATCTAAAAATATCTCTTTATTCCAATTCAGCAAAATTGGTCAGAGTGGTATTATTAGTGGGTAAACGGATGCCAGAAGAATGGAGAAGGAGTATGCTTATCCCAATCTAATAAAACAAAGGGGAAGCATAGTGCTTTGGATGCTACAGGGGAATAAAGCTGATAAGCCACACAATGAAGATATAGGAAAAAATTATTGAAGTTCGGCTAAGGGATAGAATAGAGATCAGTAAACAGCAATATGTATTTATGCCAGGAAAGGGAACTATCCATGCCATATTTGCTTTAACCCATATTTACGTAGAAAGATTTTTTCTGTTGACTATCTGAGGGAGTCCTCGGAGGACCCTAAGTTTACATGTCCAATACTCTTAACAGAAAGTAGCTGTGCAGTTGATTTTTCGATATGTTGGAGAAAATTTATTTTAGTTTAGTCAAATTCTTTACTTTTAATATATTTGCTATTAGTCTCTTCTTATTTTGCATAAAGTTGAAGATCCTCAAATTTTCGTTGATTGCTTTGTTTTGCAACATAATCAGGTTAGTCACGGTCTGCTGCAAAAACAAATAACTACTACGTGACGCAGTAATCTTGACAAACACAGCAAGACGTTTGAAACTTTTTCTGACTTATATCATGATTTTTGTACACTTTTTGTGTGCAAAACTGAAAAGTGTACAAAAATCATGAGGTAAGTCAAAAAATAGCCTGCTACACTAAAACTACCTATCAGATTTGCTTAAGTAAAAATACCAAAATATTTAGGAATAAATTTTAGAAAAAGTCATAAAATTTTAGGTTTTTATCATTTGAACTTTACGAGTTATAACGTTTTTATATAAGGTGGAATTATTTTAAAACTTAGAAAAACTGAACCAAGTTGTATTGGCATACTTGCATTGCATAAGTTTGGTTGTACTCCATGAATAAAGAAAATGAACACGCTTCCTCAAATCTACTTACAGTCAGAGCTGGGCCAGTTTCTATACCAGCCAGGTAAACCCGAACGAATGATTCAGAAAACCGTTAAAATTTTCTTTACTTTTCAATTGATGGTCAAATTTTTTTTTTAAAGTGAATTGAAAATTAAAAACACATTTGGTACTGGTTAAATATGCGGTCTAACATCTCTAACCCTAACCCAAAACCTAACCCTAACCTTAATCAGATCTGTTGAATGTTAAACTGTATTGTTTTTTTTTCACGTTTATGTGAAGTCGAAGTACTTGAGTATTGCAATGAAAAAAAAGCATTGTTATAAAGTGTAAACTATTTATAGCCAAGAAAAAGATCATCTCTAAGCTTTTCATCCGACACACTCGTCAGGAGATAAATGTCTGAATGAAGGAAAAATTCAATTCATTATCAAATAAAAATGAACTAAGATCTGATGGGAGATGAAAAAAAAGCAATTGTATTGCAAATGGGTAATACGCACTTGTATTATTGCTTCATTTCAAACTCTGTCGATCATTGGTTTTCCTGACCCTGACCTTGAAAATCTTCACTGATAGACTACTCTCTGAGCTGAGTGCAAAGTTACTGAACAAAGTTACGGCATCGACAAAAGCTTTTCTAAACTTAACGCTTGATAATAATCTACATGTTGTCAGCATTTTTGTGATGTCACCGTTTATTTTGAACATTACTTCATTGCATTTGATTATTGATAAAAACTGACTGTTAATAGAAATTCACCGAAAAAGCAAATAAGCTAAAAATTTTATGTAAACAAAACTTTTGAAGATGCAATTGTACCCGTACAGCCTTCAAAGGGTGTAAAACTAAGCGGCCAGATAAAGAATAAATTGAATTAGTTTTCATTTTTCAAGTTTAAAAAAATTTTTTTTATTGGTTCAATTTCTATGCTTTTTGCATAAAATTATTTAATATGTTTTGATTTCTATACTGTTTCAACTGATTTGACAATTACTTTTAATATTTCTTCAAAACTAAGTTCTATATAAAGCATTGAAACGCGAGAAAATAATATAAAATGTCTCCAAAAAAGCACAAGTTAGAAGTGAAAATAAAAAATATAAGATAAAAATGATTACAACAATTTTATCTCTTAGCAAACGTTTGAGCTTCTAATACAAGATCAAACTCATTGGAAATATTTTTTTACTAGGTTTCAACAATCTAACTTGTTTGTTGTAAAATAATTTTTTGCAAACGACAAAACTCAATTTTTACCTGTTTAAATCTTTCCAACTCAGGCAATCAAGCTCTTTATCATTTGTAGAATTAAGCGAAATACATTGATAAAGATTGTCACGAACTTCTCCACCTTCAATGCGAAGACTGCATTGAAACTCATCCTCGGGACAAGAACATTCTATTTCGTCGGAACCATCTTCGCAATCTTTAACTCCGTCGCACATGTATTTTGTGGGAATGCAATTTGGCAATCTATGGGTGATAAATTTATAAGAACCACAATAAATTAAGATATTCTAAAGTATCATAAAATATTTAATTGTTAAACTGTATTTAAAAATCTATATTTATTAACACAATTCACAATATTATCCATCTTAAGAAAGTTATACAGTATAAAAATATATTTTTTAAGCTATGTGTGCTTTTGATCTCTAAATTCGTTAATATGATAATTTCAAAATAAATTGAATTGGGCCTACTGATAATTTATTTGTATTCTTCTCATTTTAAAACAGAAAAACCATGACCCTAAAAAAACCCAAACATTTCTAAGAAGAAATATGAAGAAACCAAAAAAATAATCTGAATATGACTAGCATACTATAATGTCACAGGCGTCTAAATAAGTTTCCACATTTTTAAGGTCAACATGTGTTACAATAATAAAAAATATTGTTTGTGACCTCATACATTGAAATCAAGGTCCGAAACAAGCATTTTAACTTTTTTTTAAGCAATATTTGGCAGTTGCTAAATTTTAAGGTATTTGTAGACTAACTGAAACAGACAATATCATCTATGTTCGCTTTCTCCGGCTACTGCTTCATTTGGCCTTAATTAAAATTATGCTGTATAATCTGTCTTGCAGCTGTAGATCTAGTTTTTTTTTATTATTATTATTTTTTTATTACAACTTGTTTTTCAATCAAAAAAAGCTAGCTTTAAAAAATATTTTCGTAATTGAGTTACTTAATTTCTTGAAATTGGATTAATTTAGAGTGAATGCTTTAATGGGTAGGAGTTTGAGTAGAAACATTCAAAGCATTACCAGATTTGTTTGATGGCCGAAAGAAAAAAATTACAATAAAGTTTTTTTAAAATCGGATTAGCTGGTAACAGATGGCCCAGATCACAATAATTTTACAGCGTTTTCACAATTGTTGCAATAAACGTGAGAAGGCTGGAAAATTAAAAAATTCGTGTCTTGGCTTTTTAATACTTCAAATTGCAGCAAAGTTGATCGGTTGAGTGTCATTCTTAAGCAAATTGCCAAATTCATAACAATATCATCAAGTAACAAAAATATTAAAAAATATCATCTTGAGACAAATTTTAAAAACATGAGAACAAGAACAAGACCGAGACGAGACCACAAAAAATCGGTACCGAGACAAAAAGCAGTATCGAGACCTTTATCACTGTGACGGATTCGCAAAACTGCCTCCTCCTTCCGCACAAACGCGCTTCACGAGCAGCACCAGACTTTATCCCACACCATTACATAATCAAGCCTTATTCGAAAACGTTCTAGAAATGACTGATATAATGCTGGAAAACGATGCCGAAAAAAAGCCGGCATTAGTTTCACTTTCCAATAACACAATCCAAAGATCAATCGAAGATTTGTCTGATGACATCAAATTCCAGATCGTAGATCAAATCAAAACTGCATCCTTTTGTCTATTTGCAATTCAAATTGACGAATCAACAGACATCTTTTGAAGCTCATTAATCATTTTATTGCTTGTAAGTATACCAAGTATACCAAGTATACCAAGAATAACTTTTGCTGCAATTCTGGATTGTTGAAGAGTCTTACCCAAAACAACAAAAAAAAAACTCTTAACATTCTTACACCCTTTGTGTTGACCAATCTGTGCAAGTTAAGATTTTCTTCTCTGCTGCAAATTAAAAACAATACGAAAATAAACTTGATGTTAAAAATGACTAGCCATATGCACTCTCTCAGACTGCACCCCGTATTCGACTGCTTTTAGATAACCAAGAGCAAGTGTAGATGATTGTTCCACAAATAATCAAACACTTCCTTTGATTGTTTCTTCTTGTTCAATAGAAATTTAAAGATATAACAACAGCCAAAATAATACAATATATTATTGCAGTTATTTAACAATTTGTCATATTCACATGTCATTGCTTTCCTCGTTGTTCCCTCGTCTAGTGTTGCCATTCCATTAATAGTTATTTATATAGGAATTTGTAATGATCTATACAGGATCATTACAGACTTCCCCTCCTGACAAAATTTAGCAATTAAAAAAAAAGACAAGATAGTTTACACAAAATGATGGTAAAATGAAGAAGGGTTTTATAGCAGAGGAGAAATACTGTATAATAAGTAGAATATTGAAATAGGCGACTAACATGGGATGTGTTATAATAATATTTACAAAATATTGTACTGCAATTAGCATTGATGCAATATGATTAACTTATTCTATGTTAACAACACAGTCCCGCAGCCTTTGGAGAAAAGCAGTTTTTCTGCGAGGACGTGGCTGTGGTGGCGACAACATAGAGCTTTGAACAGTGTCTGGAATAGATTCAATTTCAAGTGTTAAGTTATAAATATTATGAGTAAAGCCGGGTTCTACATTGTTAATATCAACTGAGATTAATTTGCCACGCCTAATAACTTTGAAAACGTCATTGTTACGGTCTATAACCAGGTATGGGCTGGAGTAGGCGGGGCGTAAATTTGGGTGAATTGGATCGTCTTTAATAAATATGTGGGTACAATCGTTTAATGTTTTTGGAAGAAAAATTGATTTTTTCTGTTCCACTCTTGTTGAGGTAAGATGTAATGATTCTGTGAAAGCGCGCATGTTGTTGATTATGTCTGAGGAGGAAGCATTCTGGTTCTTACGTGTGGGAGAAATAAGGTCACCGGAGAGTTGTAAACATTGTCCGAATAATAATTCTGCAGAACTGCCTGGTAAATTTTCTTTAAACATGGCATTAAGTGAAAGAATGATGAAAGACAAATGAAAAGCCCAATTAAATGAACCTAGTTTTGCAGTTAGTGCCGTTTTAATAGTTTTGATAGCTCTTTCAACAATTCCATTTGATTCTGGATAACGTACACAGCTAATTTTGTGAGTTGCTCCGAGAAATTTACAATAATCTTTAAAGGTATGTGATATAAATTGGCTTCCTACTTTAGAATGAATTTTTACAGGTGCACCAGATGTTTGAACATGAAAATTTAAATTTTAAACGATTGAGGCAGTAGACATGTTTGGCATTGGAAAGGGTTCAATCCATCTCTTGAATGGATCAATACAAACTAAAGCATGTGTATAGCCATGAGAGCTGGGAAATGGTCCAGCTATGTCAATGTTAATGCGTTTGAAACGAGAATTAGGCATAGGTATTCATGTGATTTGTTTAACAGTGTGTCGGTTTGTGTTCGTTCGTTGACAATTGATGCAAGCATGAATAAAATCACGAAGTTTAGATTTCATATTCTTAAAAAGAAATATGGCACAAATGAAACGTTGAGTGGCCTTTATGCCTAAATGATTCATGTTATGGTAATAAGATATTATCGTCTGTTCCAAACTGGGGGAATTAATATGCAGTCATGCGGTAAACTGGTATTAATTAAAATGCAGAAATTAGTTTTAGGTATGGGCACAGATTTGACATTGATGGATGAGTCAGTACGAAAAAAAAAGGCATCTGATTGAGAATCATTTTGCTGAGCGTCAGTAATTGATTCCAGAGAAATAGGCAAAGGTTCTTCAAGAATATTGTCTACAATAACTCGGGATAGGCAATCAGCCACAATATTGTTTCTGCCTGGAAAATGTTAAATATTACAATCAAATTGACGCACTTGCCTAGGAGAGTGATTTTTAGAAGGTTAACTAAAGGTTTGTTATCTGCGAAGATTACAAAGGGTTTATCAAATAGCAAATATTCAAAATATTTTACTTTAGAGTAAACACTAAGAAGTTCGAGGTCATAGATTGAATAATGTTTTTGAGTATCTGTTAGTGATTTGGAATAAAAACCTAGGAGTTCAATTTTGTTGTCATAAATTTGTTGGAGTACACCACCAAGAGAGGTAGCAGATGCATCTGTTTTTAATTGTAATTTAGCATAAGCTTAAGGACGAGCCAAATAAGCAAGATTGACAATAATTTCTTTTACTTTCTTAAAAACTGCAGTGCATTGCAATTTAATAATATTTTTGTTTCGTTTTTTACTTTACTTTTAAGATAATCTTGTAATGGAGAAAGTATTTCAGCTTCATTTTCAATGAAACGACGTTGATAATTAACTTGACCAAGAAATTGACGTAATTCTTTGATGGTTACAGGTTCAAAAAAGTTTTTGACAGCTGCAATTTTTTCATGAGATGCAGTTATGCTACTGGCATTTAATTTGTATCCAAGTGCATTAAGTTGCGAAGCACCCATTACACATTTGTTTATGTTTAATGTTAATCCATAAGAATTGAGTCTATTAGCAATTTCTAAAAGATGTGTTTTGTGTTCAAGCTCATTTTTGGAAAATATAGAAATGTCATCAATGTAAGCAAAACAAAAAGTATCAGTATTATGCAGAATATGATTGATAAAAGGTTGGAAGCTGCTGCTCGCATAAGTCAAACCTTGTGAAAGTTTATTGTACATGAAGTTACCACGATGAGTGCAAAAAGCCGTAAATTGTCTATCAGTGGGGCGGACATCCAGTTGCCAATAAGCACTTTTTGAATCTAATGGAGAAAAAATGGTTGCGCCATGAATTTGTTGAGTAAAATCTGTTAACCTTGGTAATGGATAATTTTGTTTTTTGCAACGTTTATTGATAAGTCTGTAATCATGTACTAACCTACAGGAACCATTTTTTTTAAATAAATGTACTGGTGAAACCCAAGGGCTAAAAGTTGGACTAATAATATTTTTTTCCAGCATGTCATCTAAAAGTTTATTTAGAGCATTTGTTTTTTCCAAATTGAGTCTTCTCGGTCGAAAGCCTACTGGAGGTCCATCGACTTTTAATACATGTTCAAAAGGGTGTTTCTTTTTTCCCACTTTAATTTGTCCAGATGCAAGATTAGGAAACATGTTTAGAATATCCTCATATGAAAGTATATATTGTGTCAATGCTGGGCAATGGAGTTAAAATGTTTTTCTTAGTAGAATTTAAAATGTCAACTCTGCTTGTAGCTGTGTCAATTATAAAATTGTGCAGTTTCAAAAAATCCAAACCAAGAATGTTTGCAACAAATGAATAAATGAGTAAACTGTTTATTAGGAAATTTCTGAAAATGCAGTGTTAGTTGAATGATACCTGATTGTTGTACAAGATGACCATCAGCAGCAAATAATCTACAGGGATCTGGATTTATCACAAATGTATATTTGTTAGAGGGAATCAGTGACTTAGGGCTAGCTGTATCAATAATAAATACAATGCTATTGTGTGTTCCAGTTAAATGAATATATTTATCAGCAGATTCAGGCAATGCATTGCTGACAATGATAGTATTTACTTGCAAGTCATGATTTATTGAGAAGCATTGCCTTGTAAGTTTAAATGTTTATTCTTCATATAGCTATCAAAATGAGTGCAGCCTTGGACACAGTATCTGGCAGTAGTTCCATATTTTTGGTGGTAAAAACACAGACAATTAAAAATTTTATCTCTACCTGGAATAGTGAGATTCGGATTGCATAGTTGGGATGAAGTTGGAATGTATAGTTGGAATGAAGTTATGGCAATAGTTGGGATAAAATTAAGGGATGATTTTGAGACTTTTGATTAAAAAACTTGGAGTGAGATCTATTGTGTGATGGGTAAGTGAAATGAGATATGGTAGTTTGGTGAGAAGAAATTTTACACAGAGCCAAGACTTCAGCTTTAAGAGAGGAAAATTCTTTTAACATAGCAGAAAAAACATGATTAGTGGAATTCACTCCAGATGATTTTAATAATTTATCATTTTGCATTAGAGAATCAGAAACTGGAGCTAGTTTTTCAACAGATTTAAAAGGGAATACAGCTAGAATTAATTGTATATTGTTACGAAGCCTATTCATAAATTCAGTTTGTAAAATCCAATTTAATGTTTCATCTTGAGGGTCAATTGTTCCTAAAAGGTTTTTTAAATCATATAATAATTGTGTGGGAGAACGATCTTTCAAAGGAAGAGCATTGCGAAGCTGGGTTAATCTTTTGTGTAAAGGAAGACTGTATGCTTTGATTAAGGCAGCCTTGAGTGTAGTATAGCTGTTAACACTATCTCCTGACATGCAAAATGATGCTTTGTGAAAATGTTCAGAAGATAAACATTTTATCAGTTCAAAGGATAATTGTTCTTCAGTTAGATGCTTTCCAAAATAATGTGCATCAAATGTGTGAAAAAATATGTCAATGTGAGAAGAATCAAATTGGAGTTGTGGAGAGTTTTAAATTATTATAGTAAGTGGTTGATTAGTTTGCAATAAAGATTGATGTAAACAATTAGATGATGATAAAAGTGTAGAAGAGACTTGAGAATTTGTTGTAGGTAGAATAGAAGGTGATCTAACTGGAATTGTATCAGCATTTTGTGTTTGTAAATGGGCTGCGTTGAAGAAGAAATGTTTTCAGAAAAAGTAAAAAAATTATCATTCATATTAGATTTTACACTGCGTAAAAATATTTATCTGAACACATAAAATAATCATAACAGATAATTATGCAGACAACAAAAATAATTTTAAGCAATAAGGTAATAATAATGTTTATACAAGTACTTATTTGTTAATCAGTAGATTTATTTAAAAATCGTAAATAATGTTCTTTATAGATTGAATACAATGTTTGAAATAAGATAGTCTTTCAAAATAATTCGTATAGGATAATATGATCCAAGTCACTTTGTTAGTTGTCGGGGTCCCCTATTGCAGATGATTGTTCTACAAATAATCAAATACTTCCTTTGATTGTTTCTTCTTGTTCAATAGAAATTTAAAGAACGTATAACAACAGCCAAAATAATACAATATATTATTACAGTTATTTAACAATTTGTCATATTTACATGTCATTGCTTTCCTCGTTGTTCCCTCGTCTAGTGTTGCCATTCCATTAATAGTTATTTATATAGGAATTTGTAATGATCTATACAGGATCACTACACAAGTATCGCATTAATTTGAAAATTTAGTAAATGTATTTCTAAATTGGTTGTCTTTCCTCATTTTGTCTAGTGATTCTATAGTATATATTACGGTTGGGGGAATAGAAAAAATTCAGAATAAGCAATAGGAGGCATACAACAAAAAAGGTTGAGAACCACTGCTCTAAAGCCTAAACATAAAATGTGATTTAAAATGCTTGGGTTAAACGTCGCAAACGAAAATAATTCATTAAAACCCAATTAAATTTCAATGTTTTACCTTTTATTCTCACATATAATCACTTAAAAAATTAAGCTAAACGATTAAAGCAATTTGATGAAAAATAGCGTTGAAAATACTAAAAAAACATTTTCAAGAAGTTACAACAAAAAATAGAAATAGTAATTGCTAGAAAAACCTAAGCCAAAATTAAATTTGAGAACAAATTATAAAAGAAAGGAAAAAAACTTTTGCAACATTTTACGATTTTTTCTCTTTTTCGTTTGGGGGATATAGACGCGAGCTGAATAGTCTATGAAATGGCCAAATATGTTTCCATCAGCCAAATCACCAGGTTCTTGTTGACGTTCACCCTTCCGGGGCTGGCGCTATATAAAGTAACATCGATGGTGGTACTGGGTCTGACAGACCCATAGCTGTTTTTTTCATATTTTCAGCTTTTAGCAGGTCTGATTGGGAAGAGTGAGTGAGTAAATGAAAAAAACTTTAAAATTTAAACATATATTTTGCCTTGTACAAAAAGAAAATAGCAATTGAACAAAAAAAGAAACATAAATCATAGTTTATCATAGCTACATATATTTTTTCGTATAATAAAATCAATCTAAATTAAACTGTTTCAATTCACTGTTGAACTTGTTTTATAACTACTAGCTACTTACTGTATCATTAATTCAACTACAATGACTGTCTTTTACTATAACTATTCTAATGTTTGTAATCACAGCTACTTTGACAGCATTTGCTACACATGAATCGTGCATGCTCTAAGCACAAAAATTTGAAGCAGATTGAGCAATAGCATTGAGTTTTCCTATCTTTCCCTTGGCATTCCCGGTATCTTCCACGTTTTCCTTTTTGATGGGGAGCGTTATCAGTCCGAGTGTCAAGAAACTTACAAATTTTAGCTCTCAAATTATTTGGTAATTTAGGGCACGCCGCTCTTTCTTCTAATTGCTCCTGTATAAGCTCTCAAGAAAGTTTTTTCAAGAAAGCACGCTGGTTGATTTTTGAACTGTGTGTGGTTCTCATTGTAAATAATACAAGAATTTATCCCAGTAACATTGAGAATGCTGTAGAAATCACCATTGAGCATCTCCTCGTATTTTGTGGGCAGGTAATGAGGTACACAGCTTATCAACAACATCAACTCCTCCTTTAGTTTTGTTGTAACATGCTATCATCTCGGGGTTTTTTTCATCTCCGGTTGATTCATCAATATTATCATCATTGTGCATGGATGACAACAGAAGAACTAATTTGTTATTTTTCGGCACATAGGACAACAAGGTACATTTTTCTTGGAAGCCAAATAAACTAGTATACTTGTCTCTACCTCTGCCACTGATAAAAGCTGAATGTACAGGGTGTCCTAAAAAAAATGACACCATTTTAAAATGTAATAATTATGTCCATTCTTACTCAAACAGTGTCAAATTCTAGCTGCATGCACACAGATATTATATGTTTTCATGTTTTGGTTTTCAGGTATTTCTTATTTTAAGCCTAAAAATGCCATACAGTAGTGTACAAAAAGCATTTTGTGTTCTAAAATATGCTAAAACACAGTCGTTCAAGACAGTGCAGCGGGCATTTGCACAACGATTTGAAAAAACAAGATCTGAAAAAGTACCTGACAAAAAGCAAATTTGGACATGGCACAAAAATTCAAAAAAGAAGGTTGCCCCTGCAGAGTAAAACGATCTGGAAGAACGCCAAAATCAAAAGGAAACGTAGAGCAAATTCGCAGAAAACTTGTAAACAGTCCAAGGAAATCCATAAGAAGAACGAGTTTTGAAACTCAAATTCCAAAATCAAATGTTTGGCGTATTGTGAGAAAACGTTTGCAAATGAGACCATACAAGCTGCAATTCGTTCAAGCGTTAAAAGCAGATGACAAACGAAAACGAATTCAATTTTGTATCGATATGCAACAAGAACTGGAAGAAGACCAGTTTGATGAAAAACTGGTTTTCAGTGATGAGGCCACTTTTCACACTAGTGGAAAAGTGAACAAGCAGAATGTTCGAATTTGGGAACTTGAGAACCCCCACGAGTCACTGGAGCAAGTTAGGGATTCTCCAAAAGTGAATGTTTTTTGTGCAATTTCCAAGAAACATGTTCATGGCCCCTACTTTTGTGATGAGAATGTGACTGGTGACAATTATCTGCATATGCTGCAGGCCTGGCTTATGGATCGACTCACTGCAAACGAAGCTGAGGACTTCATTTTCCAGCAAGACGGTGCTCCACCCCACTGGAAACTTTTAGTACGAGCTTACTTGAATGAGAATCTGCCAGGAAGATGGATTGGACGTGCTGGAAATAATGACAGTGTCTTGCTAAAATGGCCCCCGCGATCACATGACTTGACCTCTTGCGATTTTTTTCTTTGGGGCTATGTAAAAGGTTTGGTTTACGTCCCTCCTCTGCCCACAAACGTAGTGGAATTGAAGCAGAGAATTTTTTCAGCGATAGAGACTGTTACAGAAGACATGCTGCAGCGCGTTTGGGATGAACTCGGTTATCGCCTAGACGTTTGCCGTGTTGCAGGAGGAGCACACATTGAAAATCTGTGAATTTCTAAAAATCAATAAGCACGTGTGTTGTACTGCCGACAACGCGTAAATGACAATATCTTTTAAAATAAATTATATGAACTCATATGCCTGTCAAGTATCATTGATTTCGAGTTAAAATTTTTTGGAGATATTTGCATCTCAAATGGTGTCATTTTTTTGGAATACCCCGTATTTCCCGCTTATTTTTTCTGAGGATTTCAACTATTGTGCAACAATGATCATTGAGCATTCTGTGAACTAGCTCGTAACTAGTGAGCCAGTTGTCAATTGTTATGTTTCGTCCAGATCCTGATATGTCACTGCACATACGTTCAACTACATCACCTGGTTTGTTACTGATTTTGTACGGACCTTCAGGCTAAACTCCAACGTATATTTCCATATTAGAAGTGTAGAAATTGCTTGCATCAACCATGGCAAATATTTTTATGCCGTATTTCGCGGACTTGCTAGGAATATACTGTTTGAAACCACATCTTCCACGAAAAAGCTCTAGCTTATCATCAACTGTCACGTAAGGTGAAACACAATGCGCTTTCTTACAGTTTGCAACAAAACGTTTAAACATTTCCCTGATGGGTGCTAATTTATAATTTCTTTTCTCATTTCTTGTTGCAATGTTATCAAATCTGATACGTTGCAATAAGAACTTGAACCTTGCTAATGACATTGTTGCATGAAATATATCTACACGTGTTCCATCAGTGTTCCACAAATCGTAAATATTCTGACGACTGCTTTTGAAGACAGCTGTAAAGTACAGAAAGCCAATAACTGCTTTTACCTCGTTTTCTGAAGTTGATCTTGCATTTCTTTGTTGTTTGTAGTTCATTTATTTGGCTTCAATATATTTATTTGTACAAATTACAATATCTTTGAGCATGTTATCCAATAGAACATTTCCCTAGCAAGTTACAGAGCTTTTACTTGCTTTTGCAATGCACATAATACCTGGTTTTTCTGCTACAATACTATGAGCTCTTGTTCTTGATCAAGATTTAGACTTGGTTTGCTCCCAGATTGTTTTACAATCTTTTCCAGTGTATTGTCTTGAAGACACATCATCTGAATCACATTCATCACTAGAAACGTCTTGTTCAGTATCACTAATCTTCAGCTGTTGTTCGACATTGTCAGTAACATTCTCATCATCACTTGTATCAAAGTCAGATTCAACTTCAACTGATTCAAGCAAGCGCTAAATTTCTTCAACATCCCTGATAAGGCCTGTAAATAAAAAGTATAAATCCGCTTTATTAATACATTTTCTAGTTGAAAAACAAAAGAAATAATACTTGGGGCAATAATAATAGAAAACCAATTTCCATACATGAATGGTGGCATTGGGTTCGAGAGAACCATCTTACGTTAAATCCAATAAGTACACAGGGCGAATCAGGTTGATTTTCTCACAATACGCTAAATTGTTGATCTTGGGTTGATCTTCTCACAGTACGCTAAATTGCATCCACTTAAAAGGCACTGAAAAGATAATCACTTAATGTTATTGGGAAAACAAAAAAATCTGTCAGAAAAGTATGCTCTGGGTGTCACAAACCCGGCGCCACCTCTGTAAGGTTAAGAGAGCACGAGCTCTATTTGGGTGGTGATAAATGGGGCAAGATGTTATTACGTGCTCAGCTGTCTGCTCCTTTGTGCCACGCTCACAGGCCGCCGTAGAAGCCATACCCCATTTGTTCGTTTCTGAGCGAAATAGACCAATGACGGTTCGAAATCGGTGAAGCATGATCCATGCAGGTCTAGGAAAGCTAATTACCGGTGGTGTTGAGCAATTAATAATTAAATTAATCAGTTAATAGTATGGAGTCGAGAGGTACTCTCTCGCCACTCCAGCTTTATTACATTCCGCCAATCGTTCTACACTGATGCCTGACTGGGCAAGGTTCTTTAGCAGTTCTAGTACAGCAGGCACAAACGGGTGTCTTGATTTAAGTTTTCCGCAGCTTTTCACGAAATGGAGACAAAAGCCTTTCATTTAGGAAGTGTTCTGGCTCCTGAGAACGGCAATTAAAATGCTTTATATTTGGTGATTTTTTAAAGACTGATAATGGTTTTAAATCGGTTTTATTATTTTATATGGTTTAATTTTTTAATAAAATAGATTTCACAAAATTTTCTGTGGTGACTTTTGTGAGATAGACGAATTTTTTTGTTTTGATTCAGGTAGACAGCTTTCTTACTTTAATTTTAACTATAGGTCGAGAAAAAAATTTTTTTTCATTTAAAATCAACGAAATCTGCTGTGCATAATGCGTCACGAAACAGCATTTAGGCCTATTTTTTTTAATCATTTACTTCATCTGTATATTTTTTCTTCTAAGACAGAAAAACTTTGAAAGCGTCATACTTTAGGCAACCGTCAAGTTTACGATTACTTTGATCTAACTTTGAAGATGCCAAAATATTGTTTTCCAGTTGCAAGTTTAATTTGGTTTTTGATTTTTATTTTAAAATATGACTAAAATTTAAAGCTGCTTGTTAGAACTGTCAAACGGTGGAAAGTGTCCGAAAGTGTCTTTTTCAAGACGCAACAAAATAACAAGTGTAGTTTTGAACCGAAGCTGTGTCGATTGCTTGAGTTATTAATACGAGTATTATCTACTCGACCACGCTCTCGGTATTTGCGATAAAAGAATAAAATGCTGCTATTTTTCCTTTATAGCAATTGCGGCTCTCGTAAAACTCGAAAAAAATTTTGGCTCACAATAAGTACAAAGTGGGGCAGCCCTGTTTTAAATGTTTGTTAAATAAAACAAAAAATGTTAAACCCGCTTTGGTTGCTGTTTAGTATTTTTACGTCACAAATCAATAATCTTTAGTTCAGGCATTTAGCAGTGTTGCTATGCCCAAAAAGCTTTGTCTTTATTTATCTGATATTAGGTTTTAACCGCCAAATCGGTTATTTTGATGAATTGGATTTGAGTTGACTCTATAAGTTAATCTAAATTTTACAATCTGTTAGCAAAGTAAGGAATTTCTTGCTTTTACTAGGCTTGGTAGTCAGACATGGTAGTTATTTAAAAACTTTTTTTGAACCTCTCCTACATTGTAGCTCGCGGTAGTTTTGCTTTTAAAATTTGTTTAAGTCCAATGTTACATAGCTTAAATTAAAACCAAATTTACGTTGACATTCAAACTATTTTGTAACTGTATTATGGTAAGCAGATTTTGTTACTTTAATGTACAAATTTTAATGATTTATGTTTGTGTCAAAATTTTTTGTAGAGATAAATAGAACAATTACTATTCTTGTTTTAAATACTGAAGTATTTTGTTTGGTTCTTGTGGTTATTCTTGTAACTTTTTGTATCTCCAATCTTATTGCAGTCTAATTCTACAAGATAATGGCTTTCAGTTAATTTTTGTTAATATGTTGTAACAATTGTTTAAAGACACGCGTTATCACCGCCAATATTTTGATGGTGGTAACAAAATTACAAAATTATAAAAGTTACTCACGTCGAATAATTCCAATCTGGATCCTCGCAGTTGCAGTTAAACTCGGCAGAGCAATCAGCATAATGGCAATCAACTATAAAAACAATTTCAAATCATTGCTCAAATAAAATAAAAACTAAAATATTTTAATCACAAAATATGTGTTCACAAAAAGTAGGTGATAAAAAAATTGTGATAAAAGTAGCAAAATATTAAAACATATTTAAATACCATGTAATAAATAATATATTCAGAACACTAATGTGAATATTTGTGTTTCAAACAACAAAGTGTGTGACGAGTTTGAGGTGTCCATCCCCAATATTGTGTTGGAGTGGAACAGTCACTTACACGTCACAATCAGAAAAATAGTCACTACACAAGTGGTTCCCAACCGGAGTGCCGTGGGTACTTGGTGGACTGAATTTATATGCTGAGGTTCTTTGAATAGTTAAATTTTATTTTGTTTCCAGTTTTAAAAGTTTTGTGAAAATTTTCCTTTTATTTGGAAATAAAATTAGTTAAAAAATTGCTTTGTGGCGCCGTTAAACGTTTGTTTTTTATATAGATTGCTATAAGTGAAAAGGTTGGAAAACACCGCTTTACAGCAAAAGAAAGGTTACAGTTCGTAACTTACAAAATTTTTTGGAATACCTTCATCTACCTTTTGGCAAGAAAGAATTAAACTAAGTTGAAAGTGTTATTTTTTAAAACCTAAATAAATTGTGAAGCGAAGCGCGACTCTGATTACAAATCGTTTGGTTGAACAATTCAATTCGTGTTTTTGGAAAGAAAAATTAAATTTTTTTTAAAATTTTCGTCAACTTTTAGCTGTTTTAAAACTTTTCTGGAGATTTGGTTTAGCTAAAAGATAAATAATTTCCACAAAGTTATCTGTATGTATGAACGGGCTACTTGGTGATAGTCTAATATTTTCCTAATAGACTGACACGAACTAATTTTTCAGATCTAATCAAGGCAAAACGCACAAAACTTCTGCTGTTGCGCTATGAAGCTTAATCATTGTGAAACAAAAACTATGGAAAGTACATTGTGAGATCATAAGCATTCACAGGTTAATGAGAGCCACAAGAATGATCATTAAAATCCGTAATTGGGAATCATTGATTAATAAATGCAAAATTTATTAAAACTGAACGTTTTCCATTGACATAAGTCTTTATCAAAGTAACTAAACTTTTCAATTTGTTTCACACTTTAACAAAATAGACAATAGTACCATCCTAAATATATAACTCAAAGTTATGACTTTTTCTTCTAAAGAGTGTTAGAAGAAAAACTTTAGAAATGACTTCAATTGTACTTGTCATTTTTAAATATACTTGTTGTTAGAGCACTTCTGTGATATCACCATATAACTGTTTATTTCATTAAAGAGAAATTGATTGAGAGACACCAAAACTTGTAGTAATGCTTTGACCAAAAAAATTTACCTGAACATTAAAGCGGGACTTAAACCTTTTTATACTCGCCTGGATTTGCCCCTTTAAATATACCACTAGTCAATAAATTTGTTTAGTGTTACAAAGGAAGTGTCTAATTTATACCTAAATTATTTTCAATTGCCACTGGTTATGATAGCCAGTAGTACGTAATGCGTTCTTTGGCGCTCGTCAGGCGCAGGCACACAGGCGCGCCCTAACCCTAACTTTAACCATACCGTGGATCTCTGGACCCCGATCATAACTTGTATGGTGTTTTAAGTGGGTCCTCAGATACTCGCCAAGTGAGAATAAGATCCAGACGCCCGTTTGTGCCAGCTGGGCCGGATCTTTTGGACAACCTTGCCAGACTTGGCATCCGCGCTTCTGAATGGACAAATCACAAATGGTAAACGGAGTATTGTAAAAATGCTTCCAGGCTCCGTGCTTTTATGCTTGGGACCGGTGCCAGGCCTGTTTGGATGGGCTCACCCCGAGCAGCTTGGGTTAAGCTCAACCGCTTGCCGCCTGGTGTTGGGCGATTCCATTCGTCCATGCACAAATGGGTTCTCGCTCCTTCACCGAATTGCGAATATGGCGCCTCTGAGCAAACCGCACTATGTTCCAACAGCATGCCCTATACATCGGGCACCACATGAAGCACGAGGTCTGACGGTTTTGGATGACGAAACTCGATGCTGGCTTAATAACACCACTGCCAGCACCTGATTCAGGCAGTGCAGCAGTCTGGGGTAGTAAAAGAATAAACCCTCGGCCCCAGTCCTGTTTGTGTCTGACCTGGAGTGGATACCCTTTAAACGACGATGACACAGGCGCGCCCTAACTATAACCCTAACCCTAACCCTTGCCCTAACCCTAGCTATAACCCTACGAAAGACAGCGGTCTTGAGTGCAGTTCTCATCTAAGACAGAAAAGCTAAACAAACCTAATCTTACAAGAGTCAGTAATCCTGAGTCTATTCTTGTCCAAGACAGTTGACAGCGAAGCTGTCAAACCTAAATTTAGCCCTAAGAAAGGCAATGGTCCTGAGCTCAATTCTTATCCAAGACAGCAAAGCTGTCAAACCTAACCATAACTCTAAGAAAAATAGTGGTCTTGAGTTCAATTCTTTCATAAGACAGCAAAGCTGTCAAAACTAACCCTAACCATAAGAAAGGTAGTGGTTCTGGGTTCAATTCTTACCCAAGACTGTTGACCACGAAGCTGTCAAGCACAAAGAAAACTCAAACCCTAAGAAAAACAAAAATCCTGAGTTTAATTCCCAACTAATACAGGTATAAGATTTCATCTCTAACCCAAGAAAAATAATAGTTTTGAGTTCGTTTTTCTTCCAAGACAGATGCAAGATTTCAACCCCAGCTCTAAAAAACAGTGGTCCTGAGTTTGATTCCCACTCAAGACAGCTGCAAATCCTAACCCTAACCTTAAGAAAAGCAGCATTCCTGAGTGTGATTCCCCGCCAGACAGAACCAAGATTTCAAAACGTGACGTAAGACTATTTTAAAATGATGTGCAAAACTTTATATCAAAACAATGTGCAAGATTTTAAAACATTACGTATGACTATTTCTAATGTTGTGCAAGACTTCATTTTAAAACATTGTGCAAGATTTCAAAACAATAAAGTCAACCAGTTTTCTGTTTTTAGGCACAAAATAAAAAAGTCTGAGTTTAATTTTTAAATACTTCTCAATGCAAACATGATTTTTGTTATACCTATGTTTAATTTTTCCAAAATTTGTCTAAACAAGCTTAAGTTTTAGATACCCATATTTAATTTAAAAATTTTTTCTAAGGGCAATCTGGATTTTTGTTATGTCTATGTTAATTAAAAAAAATTTTTTTCCTAAACAAATTTGATTTTTTGTTATTTATAGAACATACGTGTTTAATTTTTAAAAATGTTTCTAAATAAACTTTTTTTTATAATAACATTCTATAAAATTCTGTAATAAATTTTTCTAAACTTGGTTTACGTTATACCTATATTTAATTTAAAAATTTTCTTAGTCAACCTTGATTTTAAAGATTTATCTTCAATTTTTTCTAGACAAACTTGATGTTTGTTATAATTTTGTTCGTTTCTTCAAAAATTTTCTTGGAAAACTTGATTTTCGTTTACCTATATCTAATCTAAAAATTTTCTCGGCAATCTTGATTTTTGTTATACCTTTGTTCAATTTTTCAAAAGCTTTTCTAGTCAACTTTGATTTTTAGATATCTCTCTTCAATTTAATAAAATTTTCTTGGCAAACTTGATTTTCGTTATAACTATGTTTAATTTTTTTTAAATTTTCCTAAACAAGCTATTTTTTAGATACCCATATTTAAAGTTTGTACATAATTGCAAAAGGAACTGACGGTCAGCAAACAGAAAAACTGCTACTTTGCTTCCACACAATCCACATTTCAAAATTACGAAAATGGCTAAACTTTATTGGTGTGACAGCTACAAGAGTCTTGTCATGCAATAGATAGGTGAAAAGTGCAAGTTAAGATTTTAATCCGGTACAATCCAAACATAGATAATTGTTCTATAAATAGGACGCTGGGGGTTAATTGGTTTAGTTTTCGAATTCTTCTTTGTCGAATTCATCCGCCACCTTGGATGGTGGCGTGCTGTAGTGCTCGTGACTTTTCTTTCCTTAAAAAATGCTCCCAAAATGTCACGCTCCTCATAGATTAAAGCCACCAACTTTATTCTTGCGGGAAAAGACAATTTTCTAACTTGCTGAAGAACGCTTATTGACAAAAAATAGTAGTGTAATCAGATACCCAACCGTGGCCTTGACTAGAAAAATCGAGAAGAACACAAGTTTGTTCACAATTGCTCGAAATTCTTTAAAAAGATTGTCTTTTTATAATCAATTCTCAACCCCAATGTAAACATAGAAAGAAATACCAATACAGATGCGTTAAGCAATTTCCTGTTACACGATTCTCAACTTCAACATTCTGTTTCGTCTCGGCCACCGTCGCCACAATCTCAGAATCTTTTCTGCGTCTCTTCCAGTCTCTATTTCCGGCCCTCTGTCCGGTCTCTCTCAGTCACCCAGTATCTCTGTTTTCTCATGAATGCCACAAAGTGCAACAAAATATATAGATACGGGTGACAATACCGGGAGAACAAAGCAAAAAAAAGTAAAAAAAATCAAAGCTAAACTTCAATGTCCCAAAAACCAGAACAAAACACAAAGCAATTCAACTAAAAAACGATCGATTATTTCGATAAATATCGCATGTAGTTAACCTTAATTTCGTAATGCTAAGAATAATTATAAAAATGGCGGTCAGTGTTGGCAACAATCAATCGAGTTAATTACAACCTATTAAAGTACAATGAATAAGAACTCAATATAAATGGAAGTTCGGAAACTAAAATTAATGAAATGAGGTCGAACTATATTTTCTAAAGCAATTGATTAAGAACATGAATTATAAAATGCAGCTTTATTTCAGCTTTATAATAAGAAAAACATCCAATATAAAATCTCTTTTTTAAAACAATTAGAACGCGAAGTATAAAAAACCAAAGCGGCGCATCTAAATCCAGAAAATGAGGTTAATCCCGACTTCACAGATTTTAATAGGCCGCTAAGACTGCTCAGATAGAGTTTAACCATGCAAAAAGCATAAATAAGATTGTAACATAACGAAATAAGAATCTTTGTAAAAACTCTCTATGTCATTCAATGCATAAATTTGAAATTGGAGCCATTTATTACAAAAGTTTATATTTACAAAAGAATTAGTGTTTACAGTTTATTGCTTCAGTAAACACTTCTCAGTTTAACTTTTTCAACTGATTATTTCATAAAGTAGCAAAATTGTTTTGTAACGTAATAAGCCAATACAATGACGTACCACAGCATTAATGATATTTACAAGTTTACTTACGCCACTCATTCGGACCCAATCTTCGACTCGAAGCAGAACTCACAAATACCAACAAAATTAACTTTAACAACTTCATTATGATCAAACAATAGCTTTTAAAACTTTATAATTTTTCTGACAAAAATTAACAAAATTATTCAATCGATGAAACTATTTTAGTAGAAGGAAAGGGCTGGTTTGATAAAGTTTTTGAGCGCTCCAACGCTGGAGCGATGGAGCGCTGACGTCATTAGTGCGCGAACACTAGATTTTATCCCAACCTAAAAGCTTTAGTTATTTGTTTCAAATCTCTTTAATTTCAGATTTAAAATACATGTATTACTTTTTAGTCTTACCTGATAAAGGTTTTATGCAGCTTTAAGATTGATAAGCTTTGTTTAAAAATATTTTATAAGTTTATCATGCCGTAGACAATTGGGACATTCCATGTCAACTTATACCCTCTTCGGAATTTTTTTGCCAACCATCTCCGATTTTCTGAAATTCGGCATGTTTGTACGTTTGGATAAGAAAATATCTCACACCAAATTTTAAGTTCTAAATTAAATAGTTTTTGATTGAAAGTTAGACACAAAATCGCCGCTTGAACGCCCCTGATCTAGCAAAAGTGGCCCTCCTGACTTTATTTTTTGTTCGATTTCAAAGATGTTAATATTATTGAAAAGCTCTTTTCAGCAGCTTTCCAATAATATTCATATCTTAAATGTAGCTATATAAATAAAAAAGTTATTTTTTTGTCGTGACCTTGTGATCTTGACCTCGCATGACCGCAAAACCCCCCTCTAGACAAAAAAAATTCTCAATAATTTTGTTTCTCACATAGAGGACTATCAGCATGCCAAAAATCAAAGTGGGAAGTTTATGGGTTTGGCATTCTAATTTTTCTAAAATTAACATTTCTTTAAAATTTAAAGTCAAATAAGGTCAACGTAAGTAAGATCAATTCTAAAAAAAATCGTTTGCATTTTGAAAATATAATAAGATTTATTCTATCAAGTCCTATCACAGTTAGTTGTTATATCCAAATGAAAACATACAAAGCTAAAATTATTTATTAAACTTTCTAGCTTTTTGACTAGTTCAAAATCTAAAAATAAACTTTTGAAAATCTAGAATTTTTTAAAAAATAGCTAAAACTTTGCTTTCAAGATACGCTTTTGCTTGGGTTAACAAACACAAATAAAGTAAGAAACCAATAAATTCAGTCTTTTATCTTGAACGTTGCTAACCTCTGAGAAAAAAAGTTTTGGCAGTGATCTTGTAAAACAAACGACCTATGGATATTAAAACTTAGACTTTTTAACTTTATTTTCCATACCAATGTTTTGTCTTCAAGTTTTAAAGTTTTGTAGAAAAACTTTTTAACAATTTCCCCAAAAGTCGAAAATGTAAAATACCCAAAAAAATGTTAAAGTTTTTGTTAATTTAACTCAATTTTTAGTCAGGTGTAACTTCAATGTTTTTACATTTTTAAACAAAATTCACAATGTTTTTAATATTTTAATTGATTTTTCCAAAATAAAACTTTTTTATTTAATTTTTGCCAACGTAACATTGTTTGAGATGTTAAAAAAAGAAATTCTATGAAGAAACTTATTGGTTAATTCCAAGAAAAAATTTTAAAAGCATTGTAATAAGAATTAGAGAGGTAGGTGTTGATCAACAAACAATCTCTTGAGATCAGTCATTATTCCCCAAACTTAACGATAATTATCGTTTTAATGATTATAATCATTAGGACAAACCGAGTAAAAATGATTCAAGATAAATCAAATTTTTTATTTTTACTAGCTTAATAAATCTTTGAAACATTCATTTTTTTATTAAAAGACCGCTTGACCCTAGTTGAACCAAAAATACTTTATTTTTTTTCCAAATAAATGTTTTAACCAAAAGTTTCATCAATTGATATTAAAAATTGATCCATGAATATAATTTTATACATTTTTCGCACCGAGGTTTTGTGATCAGGTTCTTAAAACTGTAAAAACTTTAAGCCTAAATGTTGCTATTTAAAAATTGTCTCAAGAGCCTCACATTGTAAAGGTTTTAGTATGGAGACAGTAGATTTCTTCAACATAAAAAAATTTAAGTTTTTTTTGAAAGGCCGACTTTTCTTCCAAGTGTCTTGCATTTTAAAGTTTTTAATAAACAAACACTAGCTTGCTTAAAAAATCCAAAAACTTTTTTCCTGAAAAGTATACATTTTTCCAAATGCCGCAGAAATTTGTTAGTTTTTAAACAAAATCCTAAAAATTGTGTTTTTATTTAGATTTTTGCTATTTTTTTAACGCATAGCAACAATTCAACCTAAAAATTTTTATCACAAATATTTACTTAATTGCGCAAAAGTTGTAATTTTGTCAAACTCTTTGTATAATTGTTGCACAGAGGCAAATATTTCGACTTTTGCACGGTTCAAAGGTTCTCAATTTATCATAGAGCAACTATAAATTACACAATGAGAGTGTAAAACATATTTATTGCGCGACAAGGCCCTGTTTCGCCCTTATGGGGCTCATCAGGTGCAAGCAAATACATCTCACAAATCAAAGTATCATTTAAAACAGCAAAATTTAATTATACAAAATAATAATTACGTTGGGGAACAAAAGCGAAAGTTTTTCTCACTCCACGGAGGTGAACTTCACATTCGTTGTCCAGGTCGTCTTCTTCGAGTCATAATAGTGTGGTCTTGGTATCTTGTCACCAAGGTGGCCGATCGCACACTATTATTTCGATCGGCCACCTTGGTGACAAGATACCAAGACCACACTATTATGACTCGAAGAAGACGACCTGGACAACGAATGTGAAGTTCACCTCCGTGGAGTGAGAAAAACTTTCGCTTTTGTTCCCCAACGTAATTATTATTTTGTATAATTAAATTTTGCTGTTTTAAATGATACTTTGATTTGTGAGATGTATTTGCTTGCACCTGATGAGCCCCATAAGGGCGAAACAGGGCCTTGTCGCGCAATAAATATGTTTTACACTCTCATTGTGTAATTTATAGTTGCTCTATGATTTAGCCCAAATCCTTGTTACTTATGGTTCTCAATTTACTTAGTTTTTCCATTCCAAAGGGAAAAGATTCGTATTAAAGATTTAGAACATCATTGTTTAACCCTTTAAAGCAACGTTTCTCAAACCAAATGAGGGTTGCCAAGGCTTTATAAATTGGTTGCTGACACAAGTAGAGCGCTCAGTACTTTGGTTATTCTTAATTCATAATTAGGCATTGATTTTCTAATTTTTATGTTTTCGAAGGTTTGAGAAATAATAATTGCTTGCGCCTGAGATTTAAAAAAAACGTGTCTGCACGTCACCTAACGTTAGTAATGGTTATTTACTTTAGGTCTTGTGACAAGTCTACTACGTGATAACAATCTTATGTTTCATTGTCTATTACTCTATTTCGTCATGAATCGTCTTAAAATTTGTCGAATATTCTTAGCCTTTTTTGGCATAATATCTGACTCGATTCTAATACAACAGTGTGACAGTCGTGAAAGGCTTTGTTTATGCAGGCTGTCGTAATCATACGTATGTGATATATAGTGAAAATAAATGAAAGCTCTGCAGTGTTTTCAGTTAATTTTATTTCTATTTCTAGATATGCTATGTCAAAACGTAACTACAAGTCTGAATTTCTAAAATATGGCTTTACGTGTATTCACACTCAGGGTGTTGAAAAGCCACAATGCGTTTTATGTTCTCAGGTTTTGTTAAACGAATCATTGAAAGAAAACAAGTTTAAGAGGCACCTTGATTCATGCCACTCTAACCTTAAAGAAAAAAATGTAGATTTTTTTCAACGAAAGGAAAGTGAGCCAAAAAATCAAAGGCTTGATAACACAAGTGAAAATAAATCCATTCTCAGTCAAAAGAAAGCCATTGCTGCATTTTACATTGTTTCGTATTTACTAGGAAAGTTGAAAGTAGCTTACTCTATTGGTAAAACATTGATTATGCCAGCAACTTTGGCAATGGTAAAAGCAGTGTGCGGTGAGGAAACCTCAAAAAACTAACAACAATTTCCATTGTCCAACGATACTGCTCATGGAAGAATTGTTGAATTATTAAATGGCGTTAAAGGACAAATCGTCACGAAACTGATGAGTCGAAGTTTTTTAGCTTACAGTTGAATGAAGCAGAAGATGTCGCTCGTGTTTTACAACTCCTCGCATACATTCAAGTTGCTAGCAACAATGATATTGCAGAACATTTTCTGTTTTGCTTACTACTTTCAATCATAAAAACCAGTGAAGATATGTTCAATATGGTTGACAAGTTTTTTACAGAAAACTTGACTGATTGGGCCAAATGCCTTACTGTTTGTACAGATGGCGCTCCGAGCATAATAGGATGTCAGAAAGGTTTTATTGCTCATGTTAAAAAAGTTAATCCCGGTGTTCAAGTACGTAATTCACTGCATGTACAGTGAATTACATGGCAATTTGGGGAAATTTTGCAGGGAAAATTTGGCGTCTCGTAAATTAAGTGAAACTCTTCACGGCGTTATGAAAGACGTTATTGAAATCGTAAATTTTGTTAATGCTCGTATTTTAAATTCACATCTGTTTGAAGAATTGTGTTCATCGTTTTCTCACCGAGAGCTATTATTTCATTCCAAAACCAGGTGGCTATCCCGCGGCAAAGTTTTATCGCGTATTGTAGAATTAAAGGGAGAACTCGAAACTTTTTTAAAACTGGCAAAACATTTCGCGCGTGACCAAAAATTTCAAAATAACGAATGGATTTTGCTTCTCTGTTACTTGTGTGATATGATGATAGCGCTGAATACGTTGAATGAATCCATGCAGGGACATGGTCGCACAATGATTGATTTTGTAGACAAAGTACGTGCTTTTAAAAAAAAGTTACAATTGTGGTATGTCAAAGTGGAAAACAAACGGCTTGCTTCCTTTCCTATTTTAAACAGGTCAATTGAGGACCTTGATCCAGAGCCCGATTTAATAACTTTAGTTTCTTCTGTCATTTTGAAACACCTTTACACTCTGAGAAAAAACTTTGAAAAATCTATTCCAGAAAAGATCAACAACTATATGTGGATAAAAAATCCATTCACCGCAAATGTGGCCAATTTGAATGTAGGATTTTTTCTGGTTTTTAGAAACAGCTACTGATCTCAAAAACAACTCGTCATTACAGTTATATTTTCGGGAAATTTCATCACCCAAGTTTTGGTGTCAAGTTGCAAACAAATATCCAATATTGTATTAAGAAACCTTAAAAATTATAAACCATTTTCCAAGTTCATATTTATGTGAGATGGGATTTTGTGCTTTGGCATTTATAAAAGATAAATATAGAAACCGTCTGGATGCAGAGCATCCAATACGTTTAGCATTGAGTGATGTTGAGCCACGATTTCAAAAACTTGCTAAAGCAAAATGGCGATAACTGTTGTTTAATAAAAGTTCTGTTTTTTGTGTTTTCTTTTTTTGAGTTTTTGTATTTATTTAGGTGGGTCGCAGCTATTCTTGCAGATAGGGTTTTTAAACGATTTTGGGTCCCAGAAGAAAATGGTTGAGAAACACTGCTTTAACGAACAGTGATATATAAGTTGTACCATGGTTGTGATTATAACGTAATATAAACACTTTTCTGAAGGCATTATAATTCCATTTTTAAAGTATTTGTGACATCATTATTAAACCATTGTCATTTTATTTTACAATCAAATTTTTACTTGTATATCCATCAAATGGTTAACTAAATATCGAATCGTTTGTTTTTAAATTATTGACACTAAGCAACAATACAAACATTTCAAAGTAAACTAACAAAAAAACGACTAGTCAAGTCTTATTAGATTCATCTCCTCATTAAAAGATATCAATTTTTGACTTAAAGACCTTTTATTTTCACCTTATAACCTAACTGTTTTCAATTAGTTCCACAATGAAAAAGGTGTTTAGCATCACAAAATTTCACAAGATTCTCTCAAGTTGAAACCGTCTTGGTTGAAAAATATCAAATTTTGTGTTAAAAGTTGCTCGATTTGCAAATCAATATGTTTTTAGCAATATTTATTTATCATGTGACCTAAATGCGATGCTCTAAATTAATTTTGTGTTAAAAATCAGTCAACCTTACAAATTTTAACTAGTTTAACCCTATTCTCCTTAACGGCCGGGCTTCTGAAGCCCGGCCTTTGCAAAAACGTTTGTAATTACTTCATCTTTGTAAATAAAATTCTGAAATTCCTTGACTTTTCCTAATTTGAAATGAATGAGATGGTACTATTTTTAGGTGCCCCCGAACAGGGTTCACGGGTAAAATAGACGTTTTTTTAGCAAATTTGTAAATTTTTGCTTGTTTTCGCAAGCAGAGCGTGAAATTTCAATTTTATGCTTTTATTAAGTGACATGAAATTTACCAAGAATTGGTTTTGCGTGACGAAGCGAATTACGTCATTTCCTGACGTCGATATGCCTTAGGCAATGCAAAACTTATTTCATATAATTTAACATCATTTTCTTTTTTTAAGCTTTTGGAGATTGCTTGGAAACACTTTGCACATATGCATTTTGCTGTATAAAACAATTGCTCTTGAGTACCAATTAATTGGACAAAATTCAATCTTTACACTAAGCATTTTTTAAAACTTTCTTATAACTATTCATTCGTGGGAAAAAAATTTAACTTCTTCACATTTTAGCTCTTATGCTGACGCCTTCAGACAATTAAACAACACCTGACTTTTATAATTGGATTTTACCTTGCATTTGAAGTAGCAGGCCGTTTTTATGTTAAAATTTTCCTTACAATGAAAAATCCGACGTATTTTTTATGCATAAGTTTACTTGTTTAAAAAAGTTTTGTAAAAACGTTTATAGCTTTTAAATGTGGGTTTTGCAAACAGAAAACATAGAATAAATATAAGACGTTTGATACAATTGAATTTCAATAAAACAGAGTTTCCAACTTGTATAAATTTATGAAGGTTCTGAAGTGTAAGATTTACACAAATGAACTTCTTACCTCCAAAAAAAATTTCATGCCAAAGTTTAAAAAAATGGTCCTTACTTATTGCGAACTGTTTGATGAATTAATTTTGAAAGTTAAATAAAGACCAAAAACCTCCACTCTGGAAATTTGACTAGAACTTTTTACGTAAACGCCAAGTAAAGACTACTTTTGGTCTTCATTCGCCTTTCGCAATAAATTTTATGTTTAAACTCAAAATACCCTTTTTTAAAAAAATTTGATATGACTCTTGGTCTAATATGATTATCCTCTCTAATTGAAAACCTTTGAATAAAACCAACTTAAATATTTTAGTTACGGATGACCTGGGCTGTTTACAAGGGTTTTTCCACGTAAAACCAGATAAAGCTCAGGGCCCTAATTTTATGTGCACAGAGCTTATAATACATGTTAGAGCTGATTTGAATTCTTGATTACATAACTTTCTCTTTTCCTGATTGCATCAACTCCACTTTGAAAATCTACGGAAGAGCGCTTGTAGTTGCGATTTTAAAGACAAAGAAGGCTGTGGAAGACCCAAAACGTTATTGATAAATTTATCAACTTTACATTCCCTGGGAAAAATTTGAGACCTTACGTACGTCCGCAAACAGGCAATTAATGGTTTTGATGCTAAAAAGTCAACTGTGGATAAAGTCGTTCTGTTAATACAAATAAATCATAGTCAATTTTCTATGAGAGACTAAGAAGAATGCCAGTGTTATTTGTCAATTTGACAGCTACATATGACACTATTATTTCATACAAACATTGACTTTAATTGCAAGCTGCTGAGGTTTCTGCTGGATAAATGCATGGTTCGAGTAATAATAAAACTAGTTTGCAACAAAAATTTTATTCTAACGGCAACAGTAGGCAAAATAGTCTCGGGTGTCAGAGAAACAGTGTTCCTCCGAAATTAATCACGACTTCTTTAAGATCTTGATGTATAATCAGCTTTCCACAATATCCAGATTAAGAAAAAATGTGTGCTAAAAGTTTACAATAATCAACATTCACCATTGTGTTTAATTCCGTTTTATCTTGAAGTAAAACTAGACAAATCACTCAAGTTTCGTCGCCATCGTTTGGCATTGCACAAAAAAGTTTCTTCGCGTTTCCCACTGCTGACGTAACTTGCGGCCTTAGGACGGGTGTTGATTCCAAAACATCAGCTACAGCTCTCTTATTTTTAGTTTATTCAACAACCGAGTACTTGAGTCTCATTTGTTTTCATAGTACTTGCTTTCTATACATTGCCTTGAATGAAGCTTTGCGCGTAGTCACTGATGACTCCGTCCCTCTCCAACAGACTACTTACATATTTTTTCAGAAATCAAGCCATCTGAGCTTCGACAACTAGTAGCAACACTTGTTTTGGCTAAAGGCGGTAACTCTAGACCTGTGCTCGGCTACTGTTTCAAACCTGCGGCACAGTTAAAAAAATTTCAAAAATTAGCAGAATACCTGTACCAGGTAAAGAGCTGAAATTTGAACGCTTTTCATTAACAGAAGTTTGATTTGCTGTCAAAAAAACCTAAAAATTCAATCTAAACTCTAAAAATAAAGTGATGACTCTTTTTTCATCTGAAGTTAGCAAATTGCGCATATCGTGCACAATCGAGTCCGGGTGAAAATTGATCAAAAAAGATTATCAATTTATTTGTAGAGAATTTTTATGTTCACGAATTAAAACTTCGTATAAAGAAAAGCATTCGAAATTTTGTAAAAACCAAAAAAAGATCTTGACATTACACAATAAGATGTACTGTATAATAAATTTTTAAATTTTTCGGTTACTACTTCAGAGAACATAACTTTTTTTATATTTCAAAGAGTATGTTTCCTGTTTTTCCGTTGCACACGAGTTACAGAAAACTGCTCTAGATCCTGACTATAATTTATTTATCGGTTATCAAATGCCTGCCGATAAACACGAAGGTCTAAACGCTTGTTTGCGCCTGCTGCACAAAAACGTGAACAATTTTGCTGAATTAAGCTTCCGTTCTGCTCATTACATGAATTATATATCGAACACAGAGTACTAAGAGAGTAGCCTACATCCGGCCTTGTGCTTTTATTACCAGTGCCTTGCCTTACCCATTCCAAACAGCGTGCTCAGAACAGTTTGATTTTTGCTTAAACGCTTTCAGACGGGTTAAAGACAACTGGACGCAGCCGACTGGTCGCAGCTTAATTAGCCAGTAGGCTGCGTCTAGTTGAGTTGCGCCCAGCCGCTTGGGACCAGTTGGCCCATTCCGCCTGCGGACTGTTGTAGCACGTTTTCATTTGTGCAATAGACAAATGGGGTCTCGTTCCTTTCTCTCATTGCAAATGCGGCGCCAATAGCAATTTGCAGTAAAAAAATTAAGCACGTGAGCCACTCCTATTTATGTGTTTTACTTGAAGTGGATACTTTTACATGCTACAGCAATGTTGCATTTTTTTACGTAATGTCAAAAAAAAGGACCTTCACAACTTAATGTCTCTTTCCCGAAGTTATCTTGGAGAGGCCTTGTAGTGATCAGTATTTTCTGAAAGTGATCAATCTAACCTTCACAATGTAAAACTGAAAAACGCACTTTTCAATTAAATATATTGGAGCCAAAATGTGTTATTTTATCCCGTATTTTATGCGACACTTTATAATTAGCAAAATAAAAAATATATCTATATTTGTTAACCAGATTTGTTTATTTTCTAGTTTTGCTTATAGGTTTTCACTTATTAATTACTTATTTGCTTTATCGCAGGTTGTTTTTTAAACGGTTATTTTATTTTAATTTTTTTGTTATTTTATATGACACAATAAAAATAACTGTTTGACTAAGACGCCTTATGGTTATTTCCCAGTCACGTTGTACTACATTGAATCTCAATTATATGTTATGTTATGCAAATATTTGTAAATGTTTAGTGACAAATAAACAAACGTAAATCTTGAATCTTCACAAATGTTAAAATATTGCTGTTCAAGAAATTTTTTACTGAGTACTCTAGCTTTTATAAACTGTAATTTAGAGTTGCTGATAAAGATTTTCAAGTAAGGAAAGTGCCGTAAAATGTTTTTTTTAATAGAACGATAAAATATGAAAAGAAACGAACATACACAATCTTAATCCGTTCCAATCAAAACGATACTTCCAACCTTTCGCCAGCCCTAATTCAACTGCACGTTGAAAGAAGGCTTTTGACTGGCTTACAATTTGATGTTCAACGAAAAATTAAATTGATCTTGGGCAAAAGTCATTTCCGTTGAAGTGATTTTAGTGTTGTAAAATTTACATCTCGAATTACGCTTCAAAGTCTAATTTTAGGAAACGTTGTTGTCTCTACTATGATAATGAAATTTTACCAGGTCAGAAAATGCAAAAAAAATTAACAACTCACGAAATCAGTGTCAAACATGTGGCTCTTCCACGTGTTTGCGGCACTGCTTGCAAATTTGCGCTTTATCCTTTGATTGATGTCGAGATATGTTCCACGACTAACAGTAACAATTATATAGAGTAATAGTGTTTTTCTTAAATGATTTTTTTTAAAGTAGTGCAATAGCGTAGTTTCGTTTCAATAATTAAAAACTGTTTTTGTGGCGATGAAATACATTGCAAAACAACAAAACAATGTGCATAAAAACGAAGATACAGGTATATAAAAGATGAAGTTTTGTTGGTTTTATAATATTTGTAAGTCGATATCTTAACGCTGCTAAACATCAAAACATAGCCAATTTAAAATTCTTGTTTGCCAAAAAAAATATTTCATTTTTGTTTTTTTCATTCTTTTTTTGAAAAAAGCAGCAATAACTATTAGTAACTACAAAAACATGTTGACAAAACATGTAAGCAAGTAATTGAAACTGTTTTAAAATAATTTCCATGCTTTGACCATTCGAACAATGAAGCAAGCTTTCCTTAGCTTCTTCACTGTTTGTAATTGCCTGCGCGTTGGCGTCTCTTTTTACGTCCAATTTTTAATTAAGTTTACGACTGTTACAACATCGAATCCCTTACAATCGCATTTCACGCTAGTTAAATGAAACGTACAAATTGAAGTGAACTTGCTAAATTTCAATTCTGCATACTTTAGCAAGTAAATTTTTAAAAACTTTTTTGCTCTAACAAAAGTTAAATAAATGATCTTTGCTTAAATTTCATAAAGATAGCTTAAGTAGTTTTGGAGTTATAAATTGTTAACTTGGTGGGCTTCTGAAGCCCGGCCATTAACCCTTAACCCTATTCTCCTCAACGGCCGGGCTTCTGAAGCCCGGCCCTTGCAAAAACGTTTGTAATTACTTTATCTTTGTAGATAAAATTCTGAAATTTCTTGACTTTTCCTAATTTGAAATGAATAAAATGGTACTATTTTTAGGTGCTCCCGAACAAGGGTTAACGGGTAAAATAGACGTTTTTTAGCAAATTTGTGAATTTTTGCTGGTTTTTGTAGGCACAGCCTGGAATTTCAATTTCACGCCTTTATTAAGCGACATGAATTTTACTAAGAATTGGCTCTGCATGACGAAGCGAACGAATTACCTCGTTTGCCAACGTCGAAATGCCTTAGGCGATGCAGAACTTATTTCACGTAAATCGTAGTTTTTTTTTGAGCTTTTGGCGATTTTACACATATACAGTACATTCTTTTGTATAAAACAATTGCTATTGGACTGCTTGAATACCAATCCAGCGAACAAAATTCAATCTTTACACTATGCATATTTATAGTGAACTTATAATATTTCTTATAACTATTTTTTATAACTATTGTGGGAAAAAAATTAAATTAACTGATTCATGTCTTAGCTCTTATGCTGACGCCTTCAGACAAATAAACAACACCTTACTTTTTATAATTAACTTTTTATTTATATTTCACCTTAGATTTGAAGCAACAGGCCGTTTTTAAATTAAAATTTTCCTTACAATGAAAGATCCGACGTATTTTTTATGCATAAGTTTACTTGTTTAAAAAAGTTTTGTTAAAAAGTTTATAGCTTTTAGATTTGAGTCTTGCAAACAGAAAATATAGAATAAAAATAAGACGTTTGATACGATTGAATTTAAAAGCAAGAGAGGTTTCCAACTTGTATAAATTCATGATACTTCTAAAGTCTGAGATTTACACAAATGACTTTTTTCCTCCAAAAAAATTTTCATGCCCAAGTTTAAAAAAACGGTCCTTACTTATTGCAAATTGTTTGACAAATTTATTTCAAAAGCTAAATAAAAACCAAAAAACTTCATTCTTGAAATTCGAAAAGAACTTTTTATGTAAACGTAAAGACCGTTTTTGGTCTTCATTTTCTTTTTGCAATAAATTTTATGTTTGAACTCAAAATGTCATTTAAAAATAAATTGGATATGACTTCTGGTCTAATATGATTATCCTATTATATTCCGAAGTTTTTTTAATTTTAAAATGACCACACATTAACTAGAAACCTCTGAATAAAATCAACCTAGATATCTTAGTTACGGATGACCTGGGCTATTTACAAGGATTTTCTAAGTATAACTAGATAAAACTCCAGACCCCTAATTTTATGTACATAGAGCTTATAATTCATGTTAGAGCTGCTTTGAATTTTTGATTACATAAATTTCTCTTTTCCTAATTGCGTCAACTCCAATTTGAAAATCTACGGAAGAGCGTTTGTAGTCGCGATTCTAAAGACAAAGAAGGCGGTAGAAGACCCAAAACGTATTGAAAAATTTATCAACTTTACATTCCCTGGGAAAAATTTGAGACCTTACCTACGTCCGCAACAAGCCAATTATGGTTTTCATGCAAAAAGTCAACTGTGGATCAAGTCGTTTCGTTAATACAAACCATCAACAATGTTTTCGAGACTAAGAAGAATGCCAGTGCTCTTTGTCAATCTGACAGCTACATATGACACTGTTATTTCATACAAACTTGACTTTAACTGCAAGCTGCTGAAGTTTCTGCTAGATAAATGTGTGGTTCGAAAGAGCATAAAACTAGTTCACAACAAAGGTTTCACTCTAACGGCAACAGTAGGCAAAATAGTCTCGGGTGTCAGAGAAACAGAGTTCCTCCAAAGTCAATCACGATTTTTTTAACATCTAGACGTATAATCTGTTTCCCACAATATCCAGATTAAGAAAAAATGTGAGCTAAAAGTTTACAATAATCAACATTCACCATTGTGTTTGGTTCCAATTTATCTTAATGTAAAACTAGAAAAATCACTTAATTTTGGTCACCACCGTTTGGCATTGCACAAAAAACTTCGCGTTTCCCACTGCTGAGGTAACTTGCGGCCTCAGAGCGGGTGCTGGTTCCAAAACATCAGCTACAGCTCTCTTATTTTTAGTCTATTCAACAGCAGAGTATTGGAGTCTTGTTTGTTCTCGTAGTACTTGGTTTATATTTAATGTTTTGGATGACGCTTTGCACGTAGTCACTAAATGCCTCCATCCCTCTTCAACGAACCATTTAATAGTTTTTTCAAACATCCAGCCATCTGAGTTTTGACAACTAGTAGTGACACTTGTTTTGGCTAAAGGTAGTAGTCTAGATCTGTGTTCAGCTACTTTTTCAAACATGCGGCACACTTCGAAAAATTTAAAAAATTAGCAAAATACTGGGACCAGGTAAAGAGCTGAATTTTGTACGCTTTCCGTTATCTGAAGTTTCATTTGGCTGTCATAAAAATAAAAACTCAATCTAAACTCAAAAAATAAAGTGATGACTTTTTTTTCATTTGAAGTTACCGATCTGCGCATATTGTGCACAATCGAGTCTGGTTTAAAATCGATCAAAAAAAATTATTAATTTATTCGTTTATGATCACAAAATAAAACTTCGTAATTTAGTAAAGACCAAAAAAAGGTCTTGACATTACACAATAAGATGTATTGTATAATGAATTTTTTAAGTTTTTAGGTTGCTACTTCAGAGAAACATAACTTTATCTCTATTTCAAAGAGTATTTTTCTCGTTTTTCCGCAGCATATGAGTTGCAGAGCACTGCTCTAGATCTTGACAATGGTTTATTTATCTGTTATCAAATGCCTGTCGATAAACACAAAGGTCTAAACACTTGCTTGTGTCTGCTGGGCAAAAACTTGAACAATTTTGCTGAAGGAAGCGCATCCGATCTGCCCATCACATAAATCATAGATCGAACACAAAGTAGCCTACTATGAGAGTACATCTGGCCTCATGATTTTATTACTAGCACCATGCCTAATCCGTTCGAAATAGCGTGCCCAGAACAGTTTGAGTTATGCTTAAACGCTTTCAGACGGGTTAAAGACAACTGGACGCAACCGACTAGGCAGCTTAACTAACTAATCGACTGCCACTAGTTGTTATTAACTCGTTTGGTTGTGCCCAGTTGATTGCGGCCAGTTGGCCCATTCCGCCTGCGGACTGTAGTTTCGCGTTTTCATTTGCGCATAGAAAAATGGGGTCTCGTTCCTTTCTCTCATTGCAAATGCGGCGCCTTGCACAAACCAGAGATAACGTTGTATCGGAGTGTCACATGCAGTGGACATTTCAAGGAGCATGGGTCGGACAGTTTTGGATAAAAAATAAACGATTGTCGTTTGGTACATTGCCAACAACATTTAATCCAGGCAATACAATAGTAATTTGCAGTAAAAAAATAAAGCACGGGGGTCAGTTCTATTTATGTGTTTTACTTGAAGTGGATACTTTTATATGCTACAATAATTTCGGCTGTTAAAAAATAAATAATGTATAAAAAATTAGAAACAATTTCTTAAACCGAAGCTAAAAACAGATACGTGAATGTCAACAAAAATAAGCAAAATAGTTGTAAAATTATGGGTTAGTTATGATGACATGTAGCAAAAAACACAAGAAAATAAATTTTTATCATCTTAAAAATGACAAAAATTGTGTTCAAAACAGGAATAACATAAAGAAAAAGAACTGTGATTATGACGCAAAGAGGAAAAGTCAAAGTTCAACAGTGGACTTGAGAAAACAGGTTTATTGTTGTCATGATACAAAAAAACTTGGTGAAGTAGACAACACTATGGTTGTTTTAAATAAAACTTTTCATGACAATTTGTGTATTTTTCAAGGTTTGTGCATGAACTTTTGCTTTCAAAAGCAATAGAAACCCTATTCTCTTATAAAAATTTTTCCAAATCATAACTTTTATTTAACATTTTACCATCAAACGAACTTATAAATCATGATAAAAGAAAATTTCTAACAAATTGTGATAATTTTTTATAACCAAATACAACAATAAGTAAAATCAAAAGAATTTTTTTAAATAAAAATGTAACAGACCTGTTGAAAACAGAGAAATTGATATGCTGTAAATTTACAAGTTACGTGCATAATAGTTTACAAGGAGTAAGTCTATAAAACAAAATACACAAGTTGTGATTTCAAATTGAAAAATAAAAAAGATTCTTAGGTTAAAAAAATCCTAAGTAAAATTTTTATTGAAACGGAACAAAGTAAAATGTAGGTTTGCTTCACTAAAATCAAAAAATTGGCTTGTAAAAATGCAAAAGTAAATCATGCTGAAACATAATGTTTCTGATTTTTTGAGACCCAAATGGTTTCAAATTAAACTAGTTAAAATTTGTAAGGTTGACTGATTTTTAACACAAAATTAATTTAGAGCATTGCATTTAGGTTACATGATGAATAAAATTGCTGAAAACATATTAATTTGCAAATCGAACAACTTTTAACAGGAAATTTAATATTTCTTAACCAAGACGGTTTCAACTTGAGAGAATCTTGTGAAATTTTGTGATGCTAAACACCTTTTTCATTGTGGAACTTATTGAAAACAGTTAGGTTACAAGGTGAAAATAAAAGGTCTAAGTCAAAAATTGATATCTTTTAATGAGGAGATGAATTTAATAAAACTTTACTAGTCGTTTTTTTGTTAGTTTACTTTGAAATGTTTGTATTGTTGCTTAGTGTCAATAATTTAAAAGCAAACGAATCGATATTTAGTTAACCATTTGATGGATATACGAGTAAGAATTTCATTGTAGAATAAAATGACAATGGTTTAATAATGATGTCACAAGTACTTTAAAAATGGAATTATAATGCCTTCAGAAAAGTGTTTATATTACGTTATAATCACAATCATGGTACAATATATATGGCACTGTTCCTTAAAGGGTAAACAATGATGTTCTAAATCTTTAACACGAATCTTTTCCCTTTGGAATGGAAAAACTAAGTAAATTGATAACTTTTGAACCGTGCAAAAGTCGAAATATTTGCCTCTGTGCAACAATTATACAAAGAGTTTGACAAAATTACAACTTTTGCGCAATTAAGTAAATATTTGTGATAAAAATTTTTAGGTTGAATTGTTGCTATGCGTTAAAAAAATAGCAAAAATCTAAATAAAAACACAATTTTTAGGATTTTGTTTTCAAACTAACAAACTTCTGCGGCATTTGGAAAAATGTATACTTTTTAGGAAAAAAGTTTTTGGATTTTTTAAGCAAGCTAGTGTTTGTTTATTAAAAACTTTAAAATGCAAGACACTTGGAAGAAAAGTCGGCCTTACAAAAAAAAACTTAAATTTTTTTATGTTGAAGAAATCTACTGTCTCCATACTAAAACCTTTACAATGTGAGGCTCTTGAGACAATTTTTAAATAGCAACATTTAGGCTTAAAGTTTTTACAGTTTTAAGAACCTGATCACAAAACCTCGGTGCGAAAAATGTATAAAATTATATTCATGGATCAATTTTTAATATCAATTGATGAAACTTTTGGTTAAAACATTTATTTGGAAAAAAAAAGTAAAGAATTTTTGGTTCAACTAGGGTCAAGCGGTCTTTTTTTTAAAAAATGAATGTTTCAAAGATTTATTAAGCTAGTAAAATAAAAAATTTGATTTAACTTAAATCATTTTTACTCGGTTTGTCCTAATGATTATCGTTAAGTTTGGGGAATAATGACTGATCTCAAGAGATTGTTTGTTAATCAACACCTACCTCTCTAATTCTTATTACAATGCTTTTAAAATTTTTTCTTGGAATTAACCAATAAGTTTCTTCATAGAATTTCTTTTTTTAACATCTCAAACAATGTTACGTTGGCAAAAATTAAATAAAAAAGTTTTATTTTGGAAAAATCAATTAAAATATTAAAAACATTGTGAATTTTGTTTAAAAATGTAAAAACATTGAAGTTACACCTGACTAAAAATTGAGTTAAAATTAACAAAAACTTTAACATTTTTTTGGGTATTTTACATTTTCGACTTTTGGGGAAATTGTTAAAAAGTTTTTCTACAAAACTTTAAAACTTGAAGACAAAACATTGGTATGGAAAATAAAGTTAAAAAGTCTAAGTTTTAATATCCATAGGTCGTTTGTTTTACAAGATCACTGCCAAAACTTTTTTTCTCAGAGGTTAGCAACGTTCAAGATAAAAGACTGAATTTATTGGTTTCTTACTTTATTTGTGTTTGTTAACCCAAGCAAAAGCGTATCTTGAAAGCAAAGTTTTAGCTATTTTTTAAAAAATTCTAGATTTTCAAAAGTTTATTTTTAGATTTTGAACTAGTCAAAAAGCTAGAAAGTTTAATAAATAATTTTAGCTTTGTATGTTTTCATTTGGATATAACAACTAACTGTGATAGGACTTGATAGAATAAATCTTATTATATTTTCAAAATGCAAACGATTTTTTTTAGAATTGATCTTACTTACGTTGACCTTATTTGACTTTAAATTTTAAAGAAATGTTAATATAAGAAAAATTAGCTGGTAAAATACATTACAAATGTTCAGTTTTATGATGAATTTTGTTAGTAAAAGTGAAAAAATGTAAAACGTTTTAACATAAACGGTTGTTGCACTTGACTGGTAATTAAACTAGCAGTTAAGCTTAAGTCGGTGTTTTAAAATCAATTTTTTTTGGTCAAGCTTGTAAGTAATGGTTCTAGGAATTTTCGCCGGAAGAAATTTCGCCGTAGGTAAATTGGTCGCACGGAATTTTCGCCGTACACGACCGAAACAAACACTATTTATGGGAATATGGCTGACTATATCAACTTGGTACAAACTAAATTGACGCCTCTAACATAACAAACTCGACTGGCGAGTATAGATTATTCGGTGCCGGTATAGTATGCGATCTACCCAAAAAATATGATCTACGACTAAGATCTACCACTATCAACATTTATCTAATCTCTTTTGCAACTTCTATTCACAAAAAGTAGCCTAACTCTAACCTAACCCTAACTCTAACCTAACCCTAACTCTAACCTAACCCTAACTCTAACCTAACCCTAACTCTAACCTAACCCTAACTCTAACCTAACCCTAACTCTAACCTAACCCTAACTCTAACCTAACCCTAACTCTAACCTAACCCTAACTCTAACCTAACCCTAACTCTAACCTAACCCTAACTCTAACCTAACCCTAACTCTAACCTAACCCTAACTCTAACCTAACCCTAACTCTAACCTAACCCTAACTCTAACCTAACCCTAACTCTAACCTAACCCTAACTCTAACCTAACCCTAACTCTAACCTAACCCTAACTCTAACCTAACCCTAACTCTAACCTAACCCTAACTCTAACCTAACCCTAACTCTAACCTAACCCTAACTCTAACCTAACCCTAACTCTAACCTAACCCTAACTCTAACCTAACCCTAACTCTAACCTAACCCTAACTCTAACCTAACCCTAACTCTAACCTAACCCTAACTCTAACCTAACCCTAACTCTAACCTAACCCTAACTCTAACCTAACCCTAACTCTAACCTAACCCTAACTCTAACCTAACCCTAACTCTAACCTAACCCTAACTCTAACCTAACCCTAACTCTAACCTAACCCTAACTCTAACCTAACCCTAACTCTAACCTAACCCTAACTCTAACCTAACCCTAACTCTAACCTAACCCTAACTCTAACCTAACCCTAACTCTTACCTAATCCTAGCGTTTTGCACCACCTCTACTACTTTTCACTGTATAAACCATTGTGTGGGTAAAGTCTGCCAATTTGTACCAATTTGCGGCAAAAATTCCTTGCGGCCAATTTTCCTACGGCAATTTTCTTGCGGCGAAAATTCCAGACACAATAATAAATTTTTTTTCCACAAACGGTTGTTAAAAATTATAAAAATCAAGGTGCATTATAAATTTTTTCGCTTATTCTATTTTTACCCTGAAAATTGAGGTAATCAGATTTTCAAACACCGATCATGAATATGTTGCGGTTTTTAATAGGAAACGCTATATGATATGAACAGCAAGCTTCTGTGTAAGAGAAAACCTTGACACACGTTGTCAAGCTTACAGTGATTACAAGTAATTTTCTTATTATTAAAAGTTTATAAAAATGACCAAAAGATTAAACATAGTTAGAAATGAATTTATTTTTGAAACAATTAAAAAACAATTAAAAGCAAATTCATACTGCATAAAAATAATAACTATGTTTGAATTTGGTTCGTTTATTAAATAATAAAAATGAAAAAAGGACAAACTTTTTTATTATAAAGCATCTGTTTATTGAACACAAATATCCTATCAATAAAATTTTTGTTTAAAACTTTTAAAAAATACTTTAAACTTGACTATAAATAAAAATCAAGGTTGCCAAGAAAAAAATTGAATTTAGGTATAACAAAAATCAAGGTTGCTTAGAATAAAAAATTGAAAATAGGCATAACAAAAATCAAGGTTGCTAAGAAAAATTTTTTTAAATTGAACAAAGCTTATAATAAAAATCAAGGTTGCTTAGAGAAGAAATTGAGGTGGGGTATAACAAAAATCAAGGCTGCTTAGAGAAAAAAGTTGTAAAATTGAATAAAGACATCTAAAAATCAAACTTTCTCAGGAAAAAAAATTTAATGTAGGCATCTAAAAGTCAAGGTTAACAAAGAAAAATTTTTGAAAAATTGAACATAAGTACAACAAAAATCAAGGTTGTCAGGAAAAAACTTAAACAAAGGTATGACAAAAATCAAGATTGCCTTAAAAAAATTAAACAAAGGTGTAACAAAATCAAGATTGCCAAGAAAAAAATTGAAGATAGTTATAAAAAAAATTAAGGTTGTTTATAAAAGAAAAATTAAAAAAAGGTATAACGATATCGAAGTTGTTGGAAGATAGTTATGACAAAAATTAAGTTTGTTTAGAAAAAAAATTAGCAAAGGTATAACAAAAATCAAGTTTATCTAAAAAAAGTTGAGGTTAGGTATGACAAAAATCAAGGTTACTAAGAAAAATTAAAGAAATGTATGACAAAAACCAAAATTGTTTAGAAAAAACTTAAGACAGGTGTGACAAAAATGAAGGTTGCCAAGAGAAAGTAAACAAAGGTATGACAAAAAACAAAGTTGCCAAAAAATTTAAACAAAAGTATTACAAAAATCAAGGTTGCCAAGAAAAAATTAAACAAAGGTATAACATAAAACAATATTGCCAAGAAAAAATTAACAAAGGTATAACAAAAATTAAAGTCATTTAGAAAACATTAAAGATAGATATTAGTGATGTCGTGGATACAAAATTTTGTGTCCGCAGCCCGCAAGAATTTTTAATTTGTGACACCGCACTGCACTGCACCGCAAATTTGTTACCAAAAATTTACACCGCACCAAGCCGCACCGCAAATCATATATTTAAATAGAAAATTTTTAGACATCTTTTCCTTTTTTTAAAAGGTGTTTGTTCAAGCAATACTTAGTGTTGTTGTGATCAAAGTAAGCCCTTTGTACAGCATTTCAGATTCAGCAATTCAATAGCTACTGTCATAATCTTGTTATATCATTGGAAGACACTTTAAGCACATTACTCTGCTTGGCATTCCAGCTAGCAGCCGTAATTCAGTAATATCTCTACAGCTAAAAAATAAAAAATAAAAAGTTTTAACCCAACAGCAATATCTTGGCATTTTCAAAAGCTGATAAAGATATTTGCTCTTAGTATAATGCCCCTCAATGTTTTCATGCAAGTTAAAAAGATAAATAAAGAAAATATATTATCTCTTTTTTGGAAAACATAAATCTTGCTCACTATCAAGTTTATTTTTTTAATGTTTTTTGCTTGGAATTTGAAAAAGTGACCACTCAAGCATGTTGCATAAATTACTTAGTTTTTTTAATCATAAAATCTTACAAAAACCCTTGATATGCATTTGTGGTCAAAGCAATAGTTTTTGTCACGCTAAGCTATTTTTTACAGCTATAACAATACATTAAATCCTCACAAATAACCTTTATTAAACTATATTTAATAAGTGCATTCAATTTAAGGCATAGTCAACTACCCTTAAAAATTACATTCTGAAAGAAATCAAGAAAAATCAGATAAAACTAAATTAAACCATTAATAAGTTCAGTTAATATCAATTTTTATTCAATTTATTTGATTTTAAATAATGCTGCCAAAACTAACCATTGCAGCTAAATAGACTGTTCAAAGTTGAATCTGCTAATGTGTTGTTAAAGTATGTTACCCAATAGCTTAATGCAATTGCATTATGAAGAGAAAACGATGTAATTTTAATGCAATTATACAAATCTTTTTTTTGCAAAGAGCCTTTATTTTTTCACTTTCTTACACAAAAATAGGTCGTAAACTGTAATATAAAATTAGGAACTGAATCATAAACTTCTTTTTTTGCAGTTTGTAAATATCTACTTAATGGTGCTTTAGCTTTTACATTTTTTCAAGGTATTTTGCCAAATGCAACACGATAATACTGTGGTGTATGTATTTTAAACTATTTTAACAATTTCCAACATGGTACAAAAAGAATTTCTTTATCTCCATTAACACATTTTGTATAACCCCAAATTTAAATTGGCTTTTGTTAAATCAATTGAACTAAGTTTACCAATTTTTAGCTTTTTTTATAATAAATACTGCTTTAAGCCTTTACACTTTGTCATAACTATGCTTAGAGTATTTTTAATGCTTTACTAAAATCATAATTTATGTAGTAGCATAGATGTAGCATTTAAAGTATAAAGATATTGAGACACCACCAGAAAGACTTCAAAAAACTTATTTAAAAAAATACTTGCTAAAGATTACTTTTCAGTTAAACTTTAAAAAATATCTACAAGTTGCTAAAATCAATTATTCAAATCTAGTTACTTATTAATCGTTGGCAATTTCAATTTTACATTAAAAAAATTTTCTGAAACTTATTCTTCATTTCTAAATAGTTCTATGTCTGACTTTATAATCTGCTTCTCTGTTTGCTTAAATTAATACTTCCTATACAAAAAAACAATGGCGCTTAAAGTTTTGGGCACATTTTTACTAAGTAATGCAGTAGGCTAATTTGTAAAGATTTATGAAGCTAAGTAACAATAATTGGTTCCCAAGCGCTGTAAGGTTAGTAACGGCGAACAGTGAACAAAACGCTAAAAAAGCATAAGAAAAAAGCTAAGACTTTGTTTTGGTATTGAATAATGAGTAAAAGGTATAAAATAATGCAAATACCAAGTTGATTAAAAAAGTGGGGAAGCTTCACATACTGTAATTCAAGTTTATCTTTAAAATTCACATTCCTTATTCTCCCTTAGCAATCTATTTTACAAGCCTTTCTCTGCTGTAAAACTAGTTTCCAATGCTTTTTTTAGGTTTAAGAGCAGTTCGCCTCTCTCTTTATTGATTTCAGTTTTTCTCATATTTCTTTGTTATTTTTGGCTGCTTTACGCGCTGTTTATATTATTTAATTACCGGTACTATGGGAAGAGGCAATTCAGTTGATTGTGCACCTAACACTTTGCTTTCTGTAATTGGATTAATGAAGGAGAAGCAAGTAAATCGGCAACCCAAGCAATAGCATTATGCAAAATAAGATTTGTTTAAAATTTAAATGTAAACTTTTCATAAATTGCACTCGGCGCGGTAGGCGGCAAGATCCTTTAAAAAAGGTTACTACGCTGCATTGCGCGGCTGCGCGCGGCCGCACGTGGCAGTGTACGCTGCGCGGTTGACATCAATAATAGATATTACAAAAATCAAGGTTACCAAGAAAAAATTAAACAAATGTAAGACAAAAAGAAGGTTGCCCAGAAAAGCGTAAACGAAGGTATGACAAAAATCAAGGTTACCATAAAAAAAATTAAACATAAATATAACAAGATCAATGTTTGGCAGCCTTTATTGACTTGGATCAATTGACAGTTATATCAATTGTATTATCAATTTGGCAGTTATATCAAATGCAGTTGGATTAATTGGCAGTTATATTAACCTTTATTGACTTGGATTAATTGGCAGTTATATCAATTATATCAATTCTTGTATCAATTGGCAGCCTTTATTAACTTGAAGAAAGCATACAGCGGGTACCCAGAGAGGAACTGCGGGAATTCTTGCGGTTAGATGAAACATCAGAGTGCTACATAAAGATTATCCAGGATATGTATGACGGAGCGACAACAACTGTGAGAAGTGCAGCAGGGTTGACTGAAGAATTCAAAATAGGTGTTGGACTCCACCAAGGTTCAGCACTCAGACTATTTCTTTTTGCTATCATCATAGACAGACTGACGGAGGACATCAGGAAGGACGCACCATGGATATGCTGTTTGCAGATGACATAGTCCTGTCTAGACAAAATCATGTGGAGCTAGAGGAGGATCTGGAGATTTGGAGAAATCCAATGGAGAGAAGAGGCCTGAAAGTGAGCCGGAGCAACACCGAATATTTGAGCGTTGGGGGTGTGGATGATGGAGAAGAGTTGAAGCTGCAATGAGAAAAGGTAGAGAGCAAAAAAACTTCAAATACCTGGTTTCAACAGTTGGTAGCGATGGAAGATGTGAAGAAGAAGTAAGGAGAAGGATCCAAGAAGAATGGATGAGTTGGAGGAAGGTATCTGGAGTTCGACAGGAAGTTATCAGCAACGGCTAAGGGTAAAATTTACAAGCGTATTGTTTGACCAACCATACTTTATGGAATGGAAATAGATTGAAAGCTTACCTTAAAATAAGGAAAGGAATTAGAAAAACTGAACTTATTGTTATTTGCAAGAAGAAAGTTGGAGAGAAGAAAGTGACTAAGATTTTTTTCTAATATGTCTTGTTTTATTATTTTATAGTCTGTCTACCATTTTCTTTATTAAGAATTTTTTTTAAAAACATTTTTACTTCATAAATTTAGGGTCATTTTTTACATCGGGCATGCATGTTACTGAAATGGCGTTGCTGTAGGCACGTTACAAATATCGAAACAACTTTTACTCCCAAAATGTCATCTTAAAAAAGAAGGCAATTAGGGGCGTATACTGCAATCGTGCAAGGTGGGCGACGACACACTGTAATTTTTCAACAGCAAAGTATACAAAAAACTTCCTAAAGTTTAAATTAAATAAGATAATATTTTTATCAAAGCAATAAGATTGAATCTACTCATGAACAAAAAAATTATGACAATAACTTTTTATTATGATTGAAATATTGAACTCCGGATTGGCTCATACAGATAAGCCGATCTTTCATGATTTATTTTCAAAGCAGCCTTTAGCGGACATTGACTTTGCTTTTTAAGAAAAACGCGTTCATGTTATGTGGGCTCTCGGTACTCTAAAAAAGTTAAACGTGATGCCATTTCTAATTATGTGAAGGAGTCAATTAAAATTGAGTGTGTGTGGTAAGCGTCACTAGCAAAGAATTTCATAGAAAGCCAATTAAATTTTAATAACTTGTCTTTTCATATTTAAACTTAATAATTGTGATAATTTATCTAAATGGTTGGAATAATTTGATAAAAATAGCGTTGAAAATATTAAAAAATCATTTTGAAGCAATTCAACTGAAGAAATATCATTTCCTGAACTTCGGTTAGTGACTTATTTGTTTTTGCTTGACTTCCGAAAAAAATTTTAAAATGTTTTTGAGTAATGCGCTTATCATTACAAGTCTTTATGATCTTAGAAGTGCTATTGGATGAAGTGGAATGTCGAAAGAAAAGTTTTGTTTATAGAAAAATCCTGTGGAAACAGTGGATAGATCGTTATGAATACCAAGTTTAGAAATCCTGGGCTATACCGATCCGACAAATTTGCTAGAAAGCATGATCACGAGCCAACTAAATTTATTAAAAATAAAAATTTTCAAAGTAGATTAAAAAATTGGCTTCTATTATTCTCAATACTATTGCTTCCGCAAAAAATGATTTTCTGCGTTGAAACAAATACATTGACTACTTTCCTATCGAGGAAAGCAAGATCAAAAACGGGGTTTCTAAACGGGGCTCTTTAGAACTTATCTGTAAAATAATAATTTGCTGCTTTATTCGACTTTATCCAAAAAAATTTCTAAAATTGTAAGAACTTGCCAATGATAAGCGCATTACCCAAAGAAAGTCTTTATTTGTTGTTGAAGCATTAAAATTTTTCAGAAAGTTAAGGAAAGGGCCAAAAAGCTCATCAATTGAAGTTTCGATTTGGTTATTGGTAAACGTAAAAAAAGACTTCTTTTTCCTTAAAGTTTGAAAATAAAATTTAGACTTGGGGTTCATAAAATTTCACAAATTTAGCCTAGGGCTCCATGTATTTCAACAAAAGATTCATGATATAGCACATGGACTTATAGTTCATTTTCCAAACGCTGCCAAAAAAGCCCATTCGCTGACTTTGTTTTATATTCTGTTATTCAACGTGCCACAATAAAAAAAAATCAAGTTTTGAAAGTGATGAATCAAGTCTTACCTGGATAGACATGTTGGTTGTGATCCTATAAAAGAATTAGCAATAGCTTTGGTATTTTTTCAGTAGAGCTATGTCAAATTATAAAATGCTTCACAAGTTTTTATTCTTGATTTTATAACTTGTGTGTTGCAATGACTTTAGAAACCCTAATCTAAAGCTTTTAACCAAGCTTATTTTTAAGAAAAAATTTTAATAAATTAATGAAAAACTTTTATAATTTTCATTTGTGAGATTAAAAAGGTTGAAAAGCACTGGTGTAACCAATCCTGCCCTTAAAGGACGTTGAAAAGCACTGGTGTAACTAATCCTGCCCTTAAAGGACTAGCTTAAAATTTTTTAACAGCTATTTTTTATTCTATTTAAATTATCTAAAAAGTCACCGCTCAATTTTTTAAAATTTTAATACTTTTCACTTCTATTTCTCAATTTTTTAAACTTTAATTGGTTTAAAACCTACTTGCACCATTCTTTTGTGTCCTTAGGAAAGACACATTACGATACTTTTCCCTACTTGTTGGTCATGGCAAGCAATTCTAAATTACAGTCATATCCCTTAAAGTTCAAGCGGACAGCATTATCTTGGCATAACCGGCAGCAGGTCAGGGTAATTGCTTATACTATGTATTAGGGCTTTCGTCACTTTTCAGCAATTCAACACGATAAATATAGATATAAACTAAAAAATATAGAGATAAAATATACATAAAAATATAAAAAATTTTTGTTGTAACAGCTTCTTGAAGTTAGCAACTAAGGTTACATTTTAACATATTGATCGACACACATTTGTGTGACGGCTGTAATATCTCTCGTGTAACAAAAATTTGTTATTGTATTTTTGGTTTTTGGTTTGAATTTACCACCATATTATTTTACATTTATATTTCATATTATATATTTCAGTTTAAGCGCACACCTTAAAAATGCCCACCGTCCGCCACTGAAGGTTATTTCAATAAAACAATAAGACAAGTTACCGGTCTTACCAACTTATCCAGAACAAACTAAGCACTGTTTTATATAAAGAAAAACAACTAAATTATGCAGATTTTAGCCCAGCTTTTCTGTCCGACTTTCCATAATACTTTCTTGTTGTCATGTGGTCCCAAGTAAAATATATGTTTTATATCTTGCTTTAAAAAACATTTGTTTCTAATTTTTACAAAAAACTTGTGCAATTTAAACGGCTGTTTCCGCGCTGTTACACTTGAACGTGAAAAACCTAAAGCAATTATTGTTTTTTTTTATGAGAAGAAAATAAATATTTAATGGTTGTTTGTGTGCTATAAAACTTGAACGTTCTGTGTTGAAGTTTGGTGGTTAATCACGAGATAGAACTTTACTTCAGGAATAAAAAATATTTATTCAAGCACCGAATTGAGTTAACTAAATATATTCAAAACATTGTGGACAATCCTAAAGGCTGGGATAACGACTCTGAAGAATTTAAAAAGTTTTGGGAAAAATTGGAATAATTCTTTTCTCGTTTTGTTTAAGACTTATAGCCAGCCCATAGTTTTTTTCGATCAGTTTTCTTCATGCTTTCTGCTTATAGACATTTTGTGCAATATCTTGAAAGCTGAATGTATGATGTTCTTTACTATTTTTAAAGGAACAACAATTTGTCTCAACATTTACACCATAAAGAAGATTAAGATTTACTGCATATCAATTTATTGCATAATCCTTTTAATAGCATAGGAGTAAAACTATTTATTAAAATAGTTTTATTTCTATGCCATGAAAAGGGATTATTTATTCAATTAAACAAAGTGTTAATCACAAAAATTTTTTAGAACAAAAAATTTCTTTTTTCTTGAAAGACAATCGCCAATTTTAAGTGCGTTGTAAGCACACAATGCATTGTGTGCATATACGGCGCAACACAGCGTTGTGCGTATCAACAAATATGTTGAAGGCACTAGCAACAACGTCAACATCTCAAAATCGTAGCGGCGTCATCTGAAGCGTAAGTGCCAACAAACGTTTATGGCGTTAGCGTCAGAATTAACTTTAGCGTTAATTTCATAAAATTCAATAATGAAAAATTATTATGACATAAATAAAATTTATGACATCTTGTAGATTTCAAACAAAAATTGCCTAGTTTTTTTGATAAAATCAAAATAAAACGGATTTCAATTTAATAAATACAAATGCAGCAATTAACTTTGACAACATTTTTATTCTTGCTCAAGAAATAATAACAATGCAAAATGCTTTTTTCTAGTGCTTATTTACATTGTAGTTTCTTTTACTTCCAGAGTCCAGAGTCTATCCCTTTATTATTCCGGAAGCACCCCGAATTTATCATATTTTTCCTGGTCATTTGCCAGTTAATGCCAACTCGAGGCTGATGATATGAGTCTCGTATGGTTTATTACGCTTAGAAACGCACAAACGGAGTATAGCTTCTGTGGCACAAAGGAGCAGACAGCTAAGCCCATAATAGTATCTTGCCTCATTTATCACCATCCAAACAGACCCCGTGCATTTTCACATTTATCACCATCAGCAAAAATAGCCTGGCAACCAGGCTGATTGAAACATGTCCGGCCATTTAGTAGACCACCTAGCTCCCATCCATTTCCCCCAAAAGAATAAAAAAATCTTGTGTGCTACTTTTTTTTATCTCAAATGTTTTTACCATTATAAAAATGCGCTCTACAGCAAACTTGAAGGAATAGAAGTATTAGATCTAAAAATAAACCTTTAAATTTTAGGGTTTATCTAAAAATAAACCTTTATATTCCAATTATTATTTAATTAACATTTAGCCAAAAGTAAAGGAATTTAAGTATTTGGAATCAACGGTGAAAGAAAGTGGTGGTTGTGAGAGGGAGGTAAAGAAGAGAGTGCAGACAGGATGGAACGGATGGAGAAGAGTATCGGGAGTAATCTGCGACAGGAGGTTATCAGCTAGAGTAAAAGGAAAAGTGTACAGTTCAGTGGTGAGACCAGCAATGGTGTATCGACTTGAGATAGTGGCAGTCACAAAGAAACAAGTAGAAGAGATGGAAGTCGCAGAGACGTAAATTTTGAGGTTTGCTATGGGAGTGACAAGAGAAGACAAGATTAGAAAAGAGCACATCAGGAGTACCGTTAAGGTAGAACGGCTAGGAATGAAGATGAGGGAGGGCAGGCTGAGGTGGTATGGACATGTCATGAGGAGAGATCAAGAGTATGTAGGAAGAAAGATAATGGAAATGGAGTTACTGGGAAAGAGGAGAAGAGGGAGACCAAAGAGAAGATTTTCAGATGTAGTAAAAGAAGATATGGGGGAAGTTGGTGCGAAGGAGACGGATGTTGAAGATAGAAAGATGTGGAGAATGATGATACACTGTGGCCACTCCTGACTAAAGGGAAAGGCCGAAAGGAGAAGAAGAAGATCTAAAAATAAACCTTTAGATTTTAAGGAAACTGTTTGAGTCAAAATTATTTCTATAAATTGCTTAAAATAAGTTTACACAAAATTATTTTAGGAATTTTTGTAAAGGCTATGCTTCAATTTTTCTTCAGAATCTTTAGCACCGCTTTGATTTTCTGTGATGCTGTGGATTAAAATTGCCATAGCTTACATTATAATTATAAAAAAGTAATTGCATTAACTAGCTTATAAAACATTTAAAAACTATTCAAAGCGAAAAATTATATGTAAGAAACTAATAAAAAATTTTTTTTCATGACCAGCAATGGAGAATTAAAACTTGATAAAATTTTAACACATTTAAAGGTTTTCATATTATTTTCTTCTAGTGTAAACAAGAATCGAATCAATTTTGATAGTTTTATTTAACTTTTAACTAATTCTTATTACTGCTGCTAAAAGCATATACATGGATTCTACTAAGAATTTTGGTTAAACATTATTTATTAATGAATCAACCGCGTTTTAAGTTTTAGCTTGTTGAATACATAAAAAATCAATATTACACTTCGTTATATTAACAACGTTACAACTTTCAATTTGTTGAGTAGATGTATCTGCGTCTTCAACTCCCTCAATCCTAAGCAGAATTATAAAATTGCTTTCGAGCACGAGACTTGGTCTATTTTTAGGGATTCGTTAGTTTGTAGCACTGTATTAATTTTAAAATACTTCGAGCTAACCGTTATCCACTGGCCAGATCTGAGATCACACAAATATGTTTTATAGAAAGTTTTATTTAGCACAACCATTTTTAACAAGAAATCAATACAAAAAAGTTTCCCATACAAGCGTACTAACTCAAGAATAATAATAATTGAAGCTTCGCATATATCAATATTATCACTTTTTCTACGTTTAATTTAAAAACGCAATTAAAGACAGTTTGAGATAATAGAACTTTATAATAACAAACTTCACTGTTCAAGTTTTGCAAACAAAGAAGCCAAAAGGCGTCTTCAGTGTTAGAAATATATGCAATTGAGAATTAATTTCGTTAGTAATTGTTTGTTATTGTTTTTGTTGCTCCAACTCAAAAACCACATTTACCCAATCGAGAAAATGCATACCCATTGCACGAAAGTAATTACCTCTTTAGTCTTGCTTTTTTAATGGGGGCAAAGTTTTAAATTGCTTTTTTTAAAAAGAAAATTTTTTTTATAGAACTTGAGGGTCGAAAAATGTTCTTTACTTTCAAGAGTCACGTGAAAGAAAAAATAAGAGTTTCCATTTGCTTGTTTAGGGAAATTTTGCGTTATAAACAATCTTTTTAAAAATTTAAGTAGTTGGCTTATTTCTCTTTAGACCTAAACTAAAACTAGAAATCTTAGACAATTTACATTCGTAAACTTTATAAAATATTTGCTTATTTAAAAAAAAAATTTAAATTCAACTTTTTACCTATTCGATCTATATTGGATTTATTGTCTTTGTTTTGCTAACAGTTTTTAAGTTTTTCACTAGGGAAAAAACAATTTTAATCTATTGTGCTATTGACCAAAAAGTTAATAAATAGATAAAATACAAAAAGCTACTGCCCAAGACAAATATTAACTTTCAAATGTTGAAAAACACGTAATTTGCTTTAGTGAAGCAGTTTGGCAATTTAAATTCTACAGCTGGAAAAATCAGGGCTACAAACTCAAACTCAAACTTGAACTCGAAGAATTTGTTTTTTTTTTGTCGAACTCGAACTAAAAAACAAAAATTCTTGAACTCAAACTAAAAAATTGATTAAATTGAAGTTCATTATTTACCAAGCATTGGCTATACCAATAAATTATAGTTTTCACCCGACAAATGGTGAAATATTATTTATGACGTTGCATTTATATTTCTTTTGTTTTTCGATGGTAAAAAAATGAATAAAAAGTTATCCGAGTTATCAAAAGTATTATTAATATTACCATAGCAACGCCAATTTTCTGGAAAATCTGTTTTGTTACCTACTTGGTTTGTTCCTTCTACAAATGCAAAGTTGACAAAAACAATGCGCTAAAAATTTTTCTTCTTACTTAAGAACTTTAAAAAAAAAAAGAAAACAGTCATCGACAAATTAAACGAACTTGTACGGCACTATCAAAAGTTTCGAATCTGTGCTCAATGAGGTCACTTCCATCTATTTGAGCGGCTGCTTCATATGAGATGAATCGATTTCTGGGTAATTTTCAAAATGAAATGCTTATTTTGATACAGCTGAAAATTTTGTCTTCATGATAATAACTAATATTATTACGTAAATTGTTTTAATAATAATATGGACCAATATTTTTAGATTCATATTTTGCTGTTTGGTGCAGTTTGTTTGCTTCAATGCAAGATAATGATCTTGGTAATGTTTTAGGTGTTGTCCACTTAAGTGTGATTTATTGTGTATTTTGAATATTTGTGATTACATTCATTTTTTTGTGTATATAAACTATATATCAAAATCATTTTTTGTCATTGTCTGTCAATATTAAGCTAAAGCTATTACAATTAAAATTACTTTTTTTATAAGCAAAATTTATACTTAATCAAGAATTTAGATTATGTTAAAAACTAAGCCACATAATCGAAAAGTCCAATTGACGTTGAGTGGTCTAGTGTAGTGGTCACTGAGGGTGGGACAGCATCTAGTCGGTTCGAATCCCAGTGGAATATGTATCACTGACGAGCTCTATCAAGAGCAAAACTTGGCTCTGGTGCTTCCCGTTTTAGGTGGCTTGGTTTTTGTTCAGTAAAGTAGCAGAACTGATTTTATGCCACAAAATTATTATTGTAAAGACAATTGAAACAATCGGCATTGTAAACAAAATATATTCTTTCCAAGTTTTAAAACTAAAAATGTATAACTATAACTAAAAATAACCAGCCAAACATTTTGTCGGTCCTGAAAATGATTTCCAAACAAAAAAATTCTAATCTTTGAATGGTTCCTTATCTTAACGTTTTGCTAATGTCTGTTGATTAAGGTTACAACCTGTATAAACCATTTGATGCCATGGCAGTACGTGAGTTGGTCTGTGATGTCATTTCAGTTAGTTACGGAGCTGCGAATTTTAATTTGAACTTGAAAAATTAAAACAAAGAACTCGAACTAGAATGCGAACTCAATTAAAAACGTATCCAGTTTGTAGCTTTGGGAAACATAGTGCTACATTGCACTGCAAGCAAAATGCTTAATGACTTCTTTCTACAACTTTACTATATTTTACAAATAAAAATTAAATGTGCTTTTTCTTTCGACCATTTGTTAGTATTGGTTTAATTTGCTTAATTTAAAAACAAATCAAAATATTTTTTTTGTGAAAGCTCAGTAAATTATAATTTTCCAGCTGGAATATTTTTCAAAATTTTCAGTTTGAAACATTTACTATGTTTACGCAATTACAAGAAAGTCTACAGAAGATTTTTTTTCAATTTTTTGGTTGTTGTTAACCAGCTAAGCGTGTATGGTTACTATTGATACCAAAATGTTTGTATTTAAAATATGTTTAACAAATTATACAAACAATGCTTTGCTTATTTCCGACCAACCAAACCAAGAAAATGAGATTAAGATTGTTTTGCAAGCTGCAAATTTAACAAGTGACTTTTCTGAATTTCCGTGATAACAAGATTTTTGCATCTTTAGAAACAACAATTATTCTTATAGAATAGAAATTCACCATGCTTACACAAAAAAGTTTTTAGAATCTTATGCAATTACACGATTTTTTTACAGCATCAAAATTCTCCAGGCTTACGCAAAAAAAATTATAAGAGTTTTATGTACATTACAGTAATAACATGATTTTTTCACTTTTAAATCATTTATGAAAAATTAAAATTCTGCATCCTTACGTAATATGAGGTTTAGTAACAACACGATTTTTTTAGTTTTACAAGTAACATTTATTTTAAAACTGGCTAGTGATTTTACTGTGAGTGCTACGAAATTATGGAATTTAAACTAAAGTAACTTTTGCTAAAAAATTTGACACGATTTGTTAAATATCAAAATGTTTTGATCTGATTTTCCTAGTTGAAGACAATGAATTGTGAAAAGTATTGTTTTTAACATGGATGTCCAAATTTTGAGCCCAGGACAATTTTCGCTTAACAAAAATACTTGTAGCTTAAGTTAATAAAACACTGCAGCTGAATTCATAAAAAAGACCTGTTTTTTGGTCTTCAGTTCGCGTGAAATATTTTTTTTTGAAAGTAATATTAATTTATGACTTATTTTGATTATTTAACGTTTCATTTTATAATAATTATTCAATTATCTGATTAAAGCATTTTAGCAACTCCGCTATTGATCTGCAAGTTAGAAAGATAAATAAATAATAAATAATAGATTTATTAGTGCTTTCACTAGGGCAAGTTTTTGTTGCAATAAAATTGTGAGAAATTTGCATTTATTTTTAACAAAAATTGCTGTAAAAAGTTGCATTTATGCACAAGCATTTTAAATAAGATTGGTTTACTCAAACGATTCATTTGCATACCCTATAACCCCAAAGATTTCCACACACTATCAGGGCAAAAATTTTTGCCAAAAAATTGTGTAGCATGCTTAAACTTCTTTCCACAGGCATGAAGTTTTTTGGCAATTTAACAATTGGCCTACAGTTCTGCAGTTATCTTTGGCTAGGTCATTTCTGCAATAACGTTTATGTCAATATTAAGTTCAAATCGGTAATCCCCATACAATTACATAACGTATTTCTGTTTTTCCATCATATCTGTACATTTTGCGTAATAGTTAATAAAAGTTGCAGTAAACAGTTAAGGTTTTGCAACGGTATTCAATTTAAAGAACTATTTTTGTCGTAATTTCAAGATGATTGAAAAAGAAGATCAACAACATGTCAATGCAAAACATGATTTATTGTTAAATATTTGGCCTGAATCTTATTAGGTCTCAAGATTTTTAATATTCAAGAACAGAATTATTTACAACTTAAACTGCAGGAAAGGGACTGCCATCTGGGTTTGCCACTTAAAGATCTAATTGAAGGAAAAACTCAGATGATAAAAAAAATAATTACGGTTTTTGAAATTTTAAAGAAAATTGACAAAATATTAATAAAAATCATTTTTTAACTTTACTAGCTTCAACGTTACTCTATATTCTGCCTACGATGTAATAATTGTCGTATTATTTTGTGAAATCTTAAGTGGATGTCTTTTCTATTTCAGGTGTATAATTATTGCAACTAGAACAATAATACATAAGAATGGCAGTGCTTTTAATGAGTAATTAAGTTTAGTTATATTAATATATCATTTTTTTTATTTTTGTATATTTTTTTTATCAGTAACAGTATTAAATTGCATATCATCAATAACAGTTCAAAGCAACTTTTTTAGGGTTCCATCCACAACATAGGAATTGCATTTTTGGGGTACTTTTAGTAATAAACGTTAATTGAAAGAAAGTTTATCTTTTCCAAACACGAGAGAAATTATCCAAAGGTTGGTGTTTTTGGGACAAAAAGGTGCGTTGGGGAAGTGGGGTTGAATCACCATGTCAACGTTGCAGAAATGAGGTTGAATCACTGTGTTAACGCCTTGTACATGTTTTTTAGAAACAAAATTATAAGGAGTTTTTACGATTAAGGAAGCAAAAATAAAAGTTTTTTTACTTTAAAAAAGGATGTTTACATTAACTTTATTTCGCTACATACTTAGCGTCATCTTGCGGTACACAGCTTTGCCTCGGCTCACCGGTTGCGGAACATTGCCTTATTCAGTGTTTTGTTTGCGTGTTTTTTATTGATTTTAAGTAAATACATAATTTACTTAATCGCATAGAAAACCTTGGAAATTGACTATGTGATTAAAAACGTCAGTAAAATATTTTTGAATATTTAGGTTTCGCACATTACTTGTCTGTGTGCCCCTATGCAGGCAAGTGGTTGTGTGAATGTTTCGCATTTGCTTACACAGGAGTAATAGTTTCATTTTTTATGTCAATTTAATATTTTTTTAATTATTTGCTTATAGCTTTTACGGACAGCACAGAATTTTGTCGCAGGCCATAATTTGTTTTCCCTGCTTTAGAGGAACGACTTGTTTAAAGACTCGAAAAACCTGTCGGTTTTTTTGTATTGCTGCAATTTTTAGATAGAAGCTAATGGAATTTTTGATGATCATAGAGTACACTTTGCATTAATTTATCCTTTTAAAGAGGTATGGGTACTGTATGGTACTGTATGGGTGACACAAAAACAAGATGTTTTTTTAGTTGGCAAGTAGTGAATATCTGCATATATAATTTAGATTTTATAACGTACAATATATACAAAACTTATATATCAGGGTGATTCGTAAGTAACTCCCTATTCTAAAATACGAGGGTCAGTCAAAAAGTAATGAGCCCTGTTAACTTTAACCGCTTTAACCTTCATATTTTTTCTAGAAATTTTAAGGGTGTTTAGTAAATTTACTGCTTTAAAGATAAATTGTAAAAAAAATTGTTTCAACGTGTCCACTTTTGGTATTGTGTTTTGGAAATGACGTCATCACTGGATGTCCGTCAGAAGCAGAGAGCTGTGATTGAATTTCTTGTTTCGGAAGGGGAGCCACCAAAACAAATTTTCGAAAGATTGGTAAATGTTTATGGAGATGCTTCATTAGCCTACAGCACTGTGAAAAAGTGGGTATCCAGGATTAAACACGAAGAAGATGATCCAAGTTTGAGTAGCCTCCAGGACAGACCAAGAAGTGGAAGACCATCTTCTGCAGTCAATCCTGGAAACAATGATAAGGTTGAGAAATTGATTAGAGATGATCGCAGAATCACTATTGATGACATTGCTGAACGTGTTGGAGTTAGCCATGGAAGTGCTGTGAATATTGTTAATGAGCTAGGCTTTGCAAAGGTTTGCGCCAGATGGGTTCCGAGGCAACTTTTGGATTTTCACAAGCAAGCCCGTTTTGAAGCTTGTTCGGAGCTTATTGAGTGTCACAGAAGTGACAAAACTTTTCTCAGCCGTATAGTGACAGGAGATGAAACCTGGGTTCATCACTATGAACCTCAGTCGAAAAGATCATCCATGGAATGGCGTCACCCCACGTCCCCAAGAGCCAAGAAATTCAAAAGTCAACGTTCAGCTGGAAAAATTATAGCGACTGTGTTTTGGGACATTGAAGGAGTGATATTGGTAGATTTTATGCCTAAAGGTACTACCATCAATTCAGATGCTTACATTGACACTTTACGCAAACTGAAAGCGAAACTGAGAAGAGTACGACCTCACCTGGACATGTCTAAGGTCTTGCTGCAACACGATAACGCCAAGCCCCATACCAGTCTCAAAACTCGTGAAGTGATTGCTTCTTTTGGATGGACGACGGTAACCCATCCCCCATACTCACCCGACCTGGCACCATCTGACTATCATCTTTTTGGACCATTGAAAGAAGGAGTTAGGGGGAAGCACTTCACTAGTGATCAAGAAGTCAAGCACGCTGTAAGAAACTGGTTAAAAATGCAGCCTGATGACTTTTACAAGGCTGGCATAGTGTCCCTTGTTCATCGATGGACAGTTGGAATTGAAAAGTGCGGAGATTACATTGAAAAGTAGAACTGAGATCTCCTATCCCTGGGCTTTCTTTTGATGTATGACTTTTGATTTTATTGCAACAAATATGGCCAGGAGAGACTTGGGCTCATTATTTTTTGACTGACCCTCGTAACTATAATTTATTCAAATACTGTAATATGTTTCTCAATTTTTGTGTGTATGTTACTTAATCTATGGCAATTAAATCTATGCTCTTGTTTTCTTTTCTCGTGAAGATCCTCGTGTTAGTAGTGAAAAAATGCAGAATCGACCCAAGATAACAGTATGATGTATAATGACTTTTAACAGGATTGTGTGTATCTTCATCCTTCATGATATCATGAACGCCGAAAGGTACCTCACTATGCTGAGAGATAAAGTTTGGCCAATTATCAGTGCTTGGGACAATATTGAAGATTTAATTTTCATGCAAGATGGAGCTCCTCCACACTTTGCTATTGTTGTTCGTGAATGGCTGAATGCCCAATTTCCTGAAAAATGGATGGGTTGTCGTGGTTCGCACGAATGGACAACCAGAAGTTGGTGGCGAATGATGGTGCCCATATTAAATTTTAAATAAAAGTCCATGCAATATACTTTCTTCTCATATTTATTAATTGGAGAAGTTACACTTTAAAAATAAATTATAGTTATTTTAAAATAGGGAGTTACTTACGGATCACCCTGATTCTGCATTTTTTCACTAGTAACACGAGGATCTTCATGAGAAAAGAAAACAAGAGCATAGGTTTAATTGCCATAGATTAAGTAACATACACACAAAAATTGAGAAACATATTACAGTATTTGAATAAATTATAGTTATTTTAAAATAGGGAGTTACTTACGAATCACCCTGTATATTTATTTTTACATGTAAATGTATATTTATACTTATATGTTTATATATAACATTCACCACCTACATGCAGTCGTCACAAATAGGGCACTTTGCCCTGCTGCAACGGTTGTATCTACACTACGTCTTCCTACTCTTGCTGGGGCACTTATCACAACACACCAAAGCACCATTGCTGTTTGCGAACAATGTCCCTGGCGAGTGTGCAACACTACCCAGTGATGGTATATCGCACACAGTGGTGATCAGCATTTGCAAGGGGCGGGCCAGAGGTAAACGCAGCCGTGTTACTGTCCAGGAAGTGATGAGTGCCTTCCCCAGTTATATCAAACATTTTGTGCTTTCAATAACCTGTTCCTTTTTCTTCTGCAAACTCTTCCTGTATCTTATGTAGGAATTGACATTGGCAGCATTCACGATTCCATACGTAATGCAGAGTGGCCAACGTTTTGGTCTTGCGGGAGCGGAAAGTGACAGACCACATCTGATCGAAGGTATTGGTCCCTTCTCTAGTGAAGTTATAGAACTCGACAATTTTCGGCTTGCCAGTGCTGCCAATGGTGGGCTGAGTGTGCTGAGATGACGACAGCAGCACCACTTTCTTCTTGCTGTTGGCCATATATGACACCAGCATTGTTTCCTTGGTGTACAAGAAGACACTTGATTCTGACTTTCGTGTCTGTTTGACTTTATATCGTTAGGTATTTGTTAGGGAAAACCTTCAAATTGGCCATTATTTAACCAAAGAACTGACGAGGCCCTACCGTGGTTCCAATCGGAATGTGACCGATTCTTTTTTGTTGGCACAATGCGCGCAATACGCGCCAACAAAAAAGAATTGGTCACATTCCGATTTGAACCATGGTAGGGCCTTATCAGTTTTTTGGTTTAATAATGGAAAAGTTGAAGGTTTTCCCTCTCCACAACCTCCTGCTTACCTAAGTAGGGGATGCCACCGAGTAAATACATGATTTTGCTGTCATTGATTAGGATAAGCTTGATGCCATATTTGGCCGGCTTATTGGAGATATACATCGTAAATGGGCACCAACCTCTAAAACCCAATAACTGCTCGTCAACTGAGTGTCAACTGTGAGGTTCTCATGGGTGACATAAATTTGGCTACAGTTCCTAATGAAGATGTCCCATACTTTCTTCACGGCTGCAAACTTGTTATCTTTCTTCGAGCCTTCCGTGTTTCAAGGTTGTCAAATCTAAGACAGCGGATGAGGAATCTGAATTGCGTCTCGGACATAGCCACTCGATATAAAGAACATCCCACATACAAGCTCCACATTTCTTCGGTGGGGATGTTCCGGTTATTTTTCTAACCACTGATGACTAGGATACCCAGCAGTGCTCTTAACTTTTTTTGGGTCTGTGTGTTTATAAGTGGCTGTCTGTTGTCTATACCTGGAGGCAAGTACATCGTAAACCGGTCATTTACCAGTTTGTGTGCCACTGCGGTAGTCGGTAAATTGGTCGCACGTCTCAACGCTTAGAAGAGCAAACCAAACAACACGTTTCAAGATCCATCGCCAATCCTCCTACCTCGCACAGCCGCTAAAGCCTTTCCCGCTCTTGCAAGGTCAACATACGCCCACAACAATTTCAAAAATCCGCCATTGGTCAACATCTTCTTGACAACGCCCAATGCACTCTTCGCTACTGCAGCGACAAATTTTCTATTCTCGCTCGAGGTTGCTTTTCTTTTCACCTTTCTGCTTTTGAAGCGACTTTCATTAAATCTCTTAATCTCCTTCTGTGTAAAGAAAAAAAATTCATCTGTTCTTTCAAAATTTCGTAATCTTTTCTTTCATTCTCTAACTTTTTCAGCTAATGAGAACTCTGCTTTCCTCTTTATAATCAAGTTCGGCTTCATATCTGCTCTATTCTGACGATTTCCCCTGAAAAGTGACAGATAAAAAGCTTTGGGAAAAAAATCTTTTACTTCACGCCATCTTCAAATGCTGTACCACCAAACGTCTATTCAAAGATTACTAACTTATGGCAACCAAAAAATAGCAGCCATTTTATCGAATTGTCACATCCTTGACTCATTTTAAATTTTTCTTTTGGTGCCTTTACTTTTACAATTGGCATAATCGAAAATAAAGAAAAGGCAACAATAAATTTGCTGCAGTAGCAGAATGTGAGAGATTTTTATTGTTAAATTAAAGCGTTTTTATAACCTACTCTAAATGACTCCGCAACAGTCGATAAACAGTTGTTGTGCTATTGCGGTAAAATTTATGCGGAAACTATAATTTATCAAAGCAACAAAAATATAAAAAATTTTTTGGTCTTTAAGTTTATTTAATGTAACTTAATTCAAGCAAAAACGGTGACAAAACTTATCGCAATTTGGCATGGAACGTTTTTATGGAATTGGTGGAACCTATTCTAATTTTGAAACAAGCAGACAACTCTTTGTATAAGCTAAGCTACTACGTAGCTTGTACAACAGCTCCCATAAAAAAATATGATTTTACTAGGAACTACAAGAAGACGTTGTCAAAATGAATCCGGGTTATAATAAAACGGAAATTTATTCTAACAAGTTTTTTTCAACTACAATATGTGAAAGATCTATGCCTGATTGTTTATGAGAAAAGAAAACAAAGTTCTTGTCTTTCTGGCTTGTTACTTAGCTACAATCTTTCAGATAACTTAACGGCAACTAATGAAACCAAAACCTAATAATGATCCTGGACTTTAACGAAGAAATTGAGGAACATGTTTGATAAAAATTTTGGAATAGTTTTCATGCCAATAAAAAAAAATGAGAGAGTTACTTCTTTTGTTCATGTCATTGATGCTGCAGCGATGAATGAGTACATGTTATTGAAAAAATCAGTGAAAGACAAACTATCCAAAAAACAAAAAAACGTATTTAAAAATAAACCTGAGTATTTTTAATTAAAAACAATGTAAGAAGCACTGCTACTCTGGTTAAATTGTTTGCACCAATTGACCATCAGCAAATTAAAAAAAGCCATTATAATTTGATGTATGGAGTGCAAAAAACTTACCGTACAAAAATTTTGGTAGATGAGCATGTACAAAACAGAGGCATGTAATCAAATTGTGCAAGAGCCAACGTTGTGCTTCAATTGTAAACTGAGTGTTTTTGGTGAATGTTAGTTTGGTGTTGCTTTTGTTAAAATGTTTTACAATAACTGTACCTTGCAAAAATGAAAACTCTTTTTTGTGAGTTGGTTTGCAAAATATAAACAGAAATACTGCAACGTATGTAATTTCGATAATACCAGTAAGGGTTAGATTAGCGTTATCCTGCTATACACTTCGCGCCGTCTTGCGGCAGACAATTTTACTGCAGCACACTTGTTGCGGAGCACTGCAGTATTCAGCGTTTTGTTTGCTTATAAATGAATAATATATTTACTGCGGCACACCTGTTGCGGAGCACTGCAGTATTCAGCCTTTTGTTTGCTTATATTAACTTTTAATAAATGAATAATTTTCCTAACTTGACAAATTGACTACGCGAATAATCGGATTAGTTAGTGATGTATTTCTGAATGTTAATATTTTGCACATTGCATGTGTGTGCTTATATGTACACAAGCATTCGTGTGTACGTTTCGTATTAGTTTACACAATTGTAATAATTTGATTTTTTAAACAAATTTAATAATTTTTTAAAATTATTTGCTATGGGGTTTCGCAAACCGCACAGAATTTTGTCATGAGCCTTTGTTTGCTTCCACTGTTGTAGAGAAACATCTTGTTCAGAAACTTAAAAAAGCCATTGGTTATTTTCTAGTGACCTAATTTTTGGTTAGAAGCTTAGTTTAGTGATCTACAAGTATTTTTCAAAAAAATTTGTATGTCATAAACTTCCGTTTCATAGGCATGTAGAAAAACGGCATTTTTGCAAAAGTTGTGTGAAAATGCTGACTTGAGACAAAAGAGTGTAAAGGTTTTACTCACGGTTTTTGTAATAATTAATTGCTTCAAAATGCAGTGGTTTATTATTTTTTGCTTTATTTTTACTATCAAATAATTTTTTAATTTTACTTTTTATTTTTCAAAAACTAGATTAGTGCTTTTCAACTTTTTTATGGCTACTTAAAGTGGAAATAGACAGCAAAACTTTAGCAACTCCATCTTTTCTACACATTTATTGCAAGTTTAAGAGTGAATTGAACCCGAAAAAATTTTACAAATTCATTTTTTACTTCATTTTATCTCTACAGTATATTTATCTTCCTGATTTGCAGGAAAGCGACGGAGGCGCTAATACATATAGGGCAAGCAATTACCCCGACCTGCTTTCGGAGATACCAAGATATTGCTGTCCGGTTAAAATTTTACATTTTGGTTTTATAGTTTTTGCAGAAATCTGACTGAAATTTGAACAGCTTGTCAAGAGCGCCAAGCAAGAAAGTGCCGTAAACTTTCATTCCCAAGGACACAACAGAATGGTGCGAGTTGGTTTTGAACCGAGACCATGTCGATCACAATCACGGTGCTACTAATGACATTCATACCTCGACCACGCAATATAGGGCTAACCATACCGTTTCACAAGAATAAGGAACTATGACGCAATAAAGAAATCAATCAAATCATTGTTAAATCACACCACAACTGATTAAATCTTTACACAACTACAGTCTTCGGCCACTTATTTTTGGGTCGCGACCGAGGGGTAGAGAAGCACTGCTCTAGAGAAAGTAGCGTTGATACGCAACCAAAAAAAATTTATATATATATATTTTTATTTGATCAAGTATAACCATAAACTAAAAACCAACAATAATAAGTTACATTAAGAAGAAAGTTTTTGTAGCAGTTGTTAATGGGTTAACATCAATGTTTTTTTAACATCTTTTTGTATTTTATTACGTCACAGCTTTTCATTATATAACGTTTAATGCCATTGGTTTTGTTTTGGATTTCTTTTTTATCTTTATTCCATTACACCTGACGAAGTGAACAGTAATTCACGAAAGCTTTAGCAATTAATAAAACTCTGTCAACTTCCGTGTGATTTTTTTCTTCCCATCCTCTCATGAGATTTTTATGATTGATTTCAATAATTGACACGACTTTTCTTTTCTATTTTCTTGGTATATAATGAACATGAGGATTTAGATGATTACTTAGAAATTAAGCCGCTTAAAAGAAGAGAAGCACCAGACTTGAGTTTCACTCTTGTGAGAGCTCATCAAGTGATGCTTATCTCACTGCGAATCGAACCGATTATCTGTGGTCTTTCACGCTGCATAATAAGCATCCTTGACGAGCTCTAACAAGAGCGAAACTCGAGTCTGGTGCTTCTCGTCTTTTAAGCGGCTTGATTTCTAAGTATTTTTTGATAAAACAATAAATTAATGCAAGATGTACTTAACATAAAAAATATTTGCTGTAATTAAGAGTTAAATCGCGATTGACTTAGAAATTAATGGATCCTTGCGTTTTGTTGGTTTTAAAGAGTGGGATCATTAATTGGTATGAATGAGTTGATCTGGTTCTACGGTTATGTGCATCTTTTACCAATTTAAAAAAAGTTGTTAAGTTGAATTTGAAATTGGCAGGCCAACGATTTTGAAAGTTAAAGTGAATAAATTTGGCTATTTCGAAGTTGATTTGCAGTCTTAAAGGGAGGATATTATTTTCCAAATAAATCGGTGAGACGGAATCCAACCAATGACTTTTGTTAACAATTCGAATGGCTTTATTTTGTAGTTTTATTAATTTTGTAAGGTATGAAGGATATGTGCTGCCCCAAACAAGAAGACCATAATTTATATGTGAACTAATTAAAGAATAATATAGTTTTTTTTAAAGAGGGTTTGTTGAGATAATATTTTAGTTTATTTAAAATGCCTACCTATCTAGCTATCTTCATTTCTATTAATTTGATATGATCTCGAAAATTTAGTTTGTTGTCTAAGTTAATTCCTAGGTATTTGGCTTTGTTTACTGACTTAATTATACCTAAAGGACAATTAACGTTTATTTCAGGTGGAGGTATGTTTTGTTTAGGAGAGATAAAAAGATCATTTGACTTATTTGTGTTGAGTGAAAGTTTGTTTGCTGTCATCCAATTACATATTGCTGACAATTCTGACTTTAGTTTGTTTTGTAGTTCGTCAGGTGTAGCAGCATTAACTAGGAGGCATGTATCATCGGCAAATAATCGAGGTATAGAAGAAACAGAATTTGAGATATCGTTTATGTATAACAGAAAAAGTAACGGTCCCAGTGAAGAGCCTTGAGGAACACCGATTTCTACTTTACATAAAGAAGATGAGAAATTATTTATAGAGACATACTGCATGCGATTTGTGAGAAATGATTCGAAAAATTGGTGAGGATTACCCCTGATACCATAATGATTAAGTTTTTTTAGTAGAATTCTATGATTTACTGTATCAAAAGCTTTGGCCAAATCTAGGAATATTAAACCAGAAAATTGCTTGGATTCGATGTTTTCATAGCATGTAGAAACGATATCTAAAACGGCGTGAATATTGGAAATATTAGATCTGAATCCATATTGGTTTGGAATCAAAACAGAATGTTTGTTCAAAAAATCAACTGTTCTTTTGTAAACTATCTTTTCAACAATTTTCGAAAACACTGATAATATGGAAATTGGTCGGTAATTACATATATCGTAGTTACATCCAGATTTAAAAGTTGGAACAACCTTAGCTATTTTTAAGCATTTGCGGAAAACTCCATATTGAAGACAGTCATTACATAAAGACGTTAATAAAGGTGTTATCACGGGCAAAGAAATCTTTAAAATTTTTGCGTTTATATTGTCAGGTCTACAACTTTTGTTGGAATTAAGGTGATTAATTATATGAGTTATTTCAGTTGTACAAGTGGGGGGTTGAAGAATATACTGGGTGAGATTTGATTTGATAAGTAGGTTGTGAAGTCAGTACTGGAGGTAGAAGCTAATTTGTTAGCTAAGGTTTTGCCAATGGTAGAAAAATGATTATTAAAATAATCTTCTATTTGAATGGGGTCGTTAATTTCAGTATTATTGATATTTAAAAAATTTGGTAGAGATTGTTTTGGTTTTCCTGGAATTATGGTGTTAATGAGGCTCCAAAACCTGCGCATATTATTATTAGTATTGTTAATTTCCGAGTTAATGTATTGCTTTTTTGATAATGTTTTTATTTTTGTCAATTTATTGGAATACTGTTTGTAAATCATATTTTGAATTTCAGTACCTCTAACATAATAGGGAATGTACATTTTTTGCTTATGTCTTATTGATGTAAAAATTCCTTTAGTGATCCAGGATTTTCTCATTAATCTAGTTTTTTTACGAGAAGCAGTTTTAAGTGGTACATGTTTATTTACACATTTATTAAAAGTTTCAATGAAGTTATTGAACTTATGATCAACATCAAAGGCAGACAGACAAGATTGATTATTTAACAAAGGTAAGAGTGAAAAATGCAAGTCGTTTAGAAAGAAATCAGTGTCAAAGTAAGAAAAATCTCTGTATATGCATTTACCTAAAGAGTTTGCCTTCTTGTTTTTAACTTTTGTAGAACTTCGGTTTTCAATAATACAGGCGATAGGAAAATGATCGGTCAAGTCATGTATGATAATACATGGAAGAATGACATTAGATGTATTATTTGTTAATATATGGTCTATAGTAGGAGAGGAGCTACGGGATAAACGAGTCCGTTTATTTATAAGTGAGTAAACACCATTGCTGTTGATAGTATTAAAAAACGAGGATTTATGTTGCGAATTTGAGTTGGTCCCAGTGTTTAAATTTAAGTCACCGGTTATGTAAAGTTTTTGATTTGGATTGATTTGAAGCAATTTGTTGTTAAGTGCCGAGAGAAAACTATTTATGTCGCCTTTTGGATGACGATAGATTACGCCTAAAATGAAAGTTTCACCGAATCTTCGGTCAGTGATATGAACCCATAAGTCCTCGCAACTAGTGCGTAGAGTATTACTTTCTAATAGGCAAAATGTAAACTTGTCAGTTATATAGATTCCAACTCCACCGGCATTAGTTGAAGAATTTGCATGTAATATGGGTTGATAGCCTAAAAGGTGAATATTTGTTAAGGGCAAACCTTTTAATTTAGTTTCAGATAAACTTATAATGTCGGGAGAGTAGGAGAAAGAGTGTAATAAATCATGATTTAAATCATCGAAGTTTTTATTTAAAGATCTGATATTGACATGTAACATGAAAAGCCTTTGTTTATCTCTGTTTAATGGAAGATTTGAAGGAGTGAAGTATTGACAATCCTTAAGTTTGGAAGTTAAAAGATCGTGCAAGTGGTAGCTGAGGTCAAAACTATCATTTAATGGTTGAACGTCTAAATATTGATTGTTATTATTGTTAGAGTCAGTAGTGGAGGCTAGATCGACGCTATCGTGTGGATTGTTAAATTGTAACATAAGTGATTTAGAAAAGAGAACTGATGTGTGGACAAAAAAAAGAAGAAAAAACAACAACAACAATAATTATTATCGGGTGAATTTGTTAATACCAACAAGCGTCAGTGCAGCAACGCAGGCGCAAACAGTTGAATTAGCAGCAATTTAATTTTAAATTTACAGTAATTTAAATTGAGTTTTGAAAAATTAATCAGACAGATTTAGATTATTTCAGTCATTAGCTCAAATCTATAACCGGTTCAAATCTTTGATCAAGCAGAAAAAAAATAAAAAAACGAACACATTAAGTGCGAAACCATTAAAAGTCATGATAATTTAGTTATCAATTGTAAAAAAGTTTATTATAAAGAGTTAATTGGTGATAACAGTTGGCGGTACATAAATTTTTTCATCATTAATGAACAAGACATAGTTACCGTTTTCAACTCGCCAAAAAACTTTTTGTTTATTTTTTCGAGCTTGTTTGAATTGAGGTAGTAAAGCCTTCTTTTGACGTAAGAACAATTCAGGTAAATGATGGGTGATATACACGGGTCTGGCATTAACAATTGATTTTTTTTTTTCTTCATTAAAACTTTTCGATTCATGTAAATTTTGATAGATAAGGTTTTTATCTTTAGTGTGCACTAACTTTACAATTATTGGTCGAGTAACCTTAATTCCATCTTTAAATTTCGGTCTTTGAGGGAGCCTATGTATGTCTGCTATTGCTATTGCAGTAGGATCTAGTTTCAGAGCTCTTGATATAAAATTGTTAAATTTGAGTCGAGTTTCTACATTTGATTCCCAAACCGATTTGGTGTCTTCTTCAATTCCATGTATTAATATATTCATTCTTTTCTCGTAATTTTCTCTCATAACCTTAGCTTTTTTAAAATCAGTTTTAAATGTTTCGGCATCTAGTATTCTATTTGATAATATCTTCACTTTTCCTTCAAAGTAATCATTAAGTCTTTGAAAACGTTCTTCAGTTCTGTTTTCTTGATTTTTATATATTTCTACTAATTTATTTATTCTTTCTCCAAAGCCGTCTAACTTTTTTTTGATTTTAGTTATACTCTTGATCAGTAAGTCAAGTTTTCGATCAACAGAAGACATGCTACTTGAATACGAAATTTGAGTAGGCGCCTTTCAAAGCTAACACTAGACACTTATTGTTCGCGAATTTAAAACACGTCCGACATGAACAGCGCTTTTTTTCGAATGACCATAAAATGGTACAAGAAGATTTTTGTCCATCTCCTCGATATTGCTGTTATGAATTCCTAGGTCCTCTTCAAGAAACTACCAAAACAGAAAAAGTTGCGAATCCTAAAGTTTAGAGATGCTCTCATAGAGAACTGGCATCTGTGGATCTCGAAATGGAACAGCCAATGAAAACATCAGCTCCTTTAACCACACTAGCAGAATATGAAACAGTTGATGCATTTCAAAGCTTAGAGAATATTATTTTATTGAAAGAAAATGTTTCTCGATCCAACGTTGCAAAGTGTGTACACAAAAGAAGAAGAGGAGAGAGACACGTTACAGATGTAAAGATTGTAAAGGTACACCACCTTTATGTCCTGCACCATGTTTTGCTATTTACCATGGGTATTAGGGTAAGCTAGCCTATGCCCAGATCTTATGTTTTCATGGAACAGTAGAGTTTTTTCATGTTTTATGTGCAACAGTAGTTTTTTCATGTAGCAGTTGAGCTAGTTGTTTGTAGCTATTGTACTCAATAAATTCTTTATTTGCATCATGCTAGTCAAGGTACTAGTCAAAGGAATTATCAAAATGTTCTTTGTTTCTGTTTCAACGGAAGGTAAATTAGTCCATAATTTTCTATTTTTGGTTAAAAATCATATTATAAGGTATTTACAATCATGATTGAATACTATATTTTATTTTAATCTGAAATAAATAAATAAGCTTGGATAATGTTATCTGTTAAATTACACAGCAATTTATACCACTTCAGGTTCCAAATGCAGCATGACGTGTACAGACGTCACTCCTTTTTTTACTGCCAATAGACTTGTTTAATATATATATAAAGTTACGCAAAATATTGCTTATCATTTCTGACTATAAGTTAAAAATCATGAGGGTGTGCATTTGTGCAAAACCAGTATGACGGCTATAGCCGTCGTCGAGCGTCAAAGTGCTAAAAAAACCAAAGCTTTAAATTTGATCAACATCTCAACTCAAAAATTTTCAAGTTTACTTGCAGTGTATCGACTAAAATCAATTTATTACTGATCTCATTCATTTGTTTATAAACGGGGCGTAACATGATACTTTTGCACAACATAAGCAATTGTTGCGTCAAAACTAAATATGCTTAATATCATAATAATATTATGCAAGTGCTTGGCACCTAAACTATACTACTGCAGACTCTGCATTAACTTGCATATGTGCTTTGAAATTTAAAAATTGTAACATTCATTTGGTTTTATCTGGCAGTTAGTAAATTGTTTTCTTTTTTCTAAATACAAAAAATAGTCTTTCCTGCGTGGCTGGAAAATTAAGATTTTCAACCAACACACAAAGTTCAGAAGACCGTTCTGTTGAACTAAATTAACTTTCTTAAGGGATAATTGACCTGATTTATTAAAATTCGAATTAATTTATTGTCTTATTAAAAGATAATAAATTCAAATTTGGAATCGAAAATGAAAGAGTAAAATTATCTTTGCAGCAACCAATTTCTGCATACTAAAGTAATATAGTTTTAAAAGTTTTAGTAACCTTACTAGCATGATTTACAAAATTATTTTAAATAGTAAGTTATTTTATATTGAAATTTCGAATTTACACAATTTGTTGAACTCAGGAAAATTTTGATTTGATTTTTTTTCTTTAAAAACGATAAGTTAATGCAAAGTGTACTCTATGATCATTCGGAATCAGTATCAAATTTCTGAATTTTAAACTGAACATTTTTTAAAAATTTTTTGGTTTAAAAACTGTTATAAAAAACCTTTCGTTTCGTTTTGGGAGTTCTTATTGAGTTATTCGTCCTTATTGAGGACATCGACAGCTCAAATCGAGACACCCATTTGTTCCTGCTGCACTAGAGCTTTTGAAGGACTTTTCACAGTCAGATATCAGTGTGGCATGTTGACTGGAAAGCATTTGTAATAAGAAATGGCATAGCAATACCTCATGCCTACATACTTTTTTCCCCGACGTCAATCCCAAACTACTGGAAATGTATCTAACAAACTATCCTGGGTCAGGCTTAATCGCCTCTACACTGGCGTTGATTTATTCTGTTCCGTAGTGCACAAATGGAGTTTGGCTTCTACAGCAGTCTGTGCGTGTGGCGCGGAGGAGCAAAACCGCTAATCACATAATAAAATACTGTGCATTTTCTATCATCTAAGTAGAGGGCTTGGTGTGGAAGCAGTTGATAAAAAGATAGTGTTCTGGCTGAACAATACTTGCCCTAACATTTGAAGAGTCTTTCCGAAAGCAACATCTATTCCATACAAAAAGAAGATTTTTCCTTGTAAAACACGTGTTCCGTAAATTATGTTCTTTGTAACTAGTGCTGCCGACTCCTTGCAAAGTTCGAGTTCAATTTCTATTCAACGTTGTAAAAATCAAAAGCTGATTTATCTTATTTACAAACTAACTTAAGTCTCTTTAAAAAATTGGAAAGCTACCACAAAAAGGTAAATGAAATAAAAAAATAATAAAACTGACTGTCATTACCATAATAAAATAAATTCATTTAAATGGTTTAAGTTAAAACGAGAACGAATATAAATTGAGAACGAATATAAGTTGCGGATTCGGATTCGGAGTCGGTCGGAATCCAAGGTTTTAGGAAGGAGTCGGACTGATAAAAGTAATGAGAATTGGAGTCGGAGTCGGAATATTTTATCCGACTCTCAGTACTCTTATCAGAGATAATAAAATAGGTAATATCAGAGATAATAAACAGAATTTTTTTATGTTTGAAATTTTTTTATAGATATTATACAGAATTTCATTATGTTTGAAATATCTAGTTCATCGTAGTTTTTGTTATGATATCATACACATCTTTTGTAACACAGTTTGCTTTCAGAAGATTATAGAGAATATTGTAGTTTTGTCTTAGCTTAGTCGCATTATTTGATAGAGTAAAAAACCGTTTAGGGCTCGTTTTCACAAGCGTAGAATGGCGTATTCTTTGTTTCCTTTATTGAATTTTTTCTTCTCTCAGCGCTTAAGCGCGGAAAGAAAAAAAAAATCAATTTAACAAAAAAAGAATGTTCTATTCCACGCTCGTAGTGGAAGCGAGCCTTTATTCAAGTCAGATTTTAGCATCGCAAATTATTAATTGTAATGGAAAAATCTACCTAACAACCTTAAAACAGTCTTGTACATAAAAATGTAAGAGGTGTTAATGCAGACTCGAGTTCAGTCGAGGTTAGATTTTTTAACTAAAATTGACTTTCCCGCCAATGTATCTAAATCAAAAGTTGCTTTATTTTCGTTGCCTTACGTAGTTGTTTTCGCTGGTTACATCATGGTTTTCGCTGGTTTTCGCTGGATATTGTCTTTTCCCGCCAATATCTCTTAGATCATAAGTTGTTTTATTTTTTGGCCTTATGTAATTGTTTTTGACAATAACATCATCGGAAGTTAGTTTTTCCCGCCGATACTTCGTAAACCAAAAGTTATTTTATTTTTTATGGCATTACGTAATTCGTGCCAATAATGACATCATTTAAAGTTGCTTTCTTGCCCCGCCTCTCTCCACGTGTTATCTTAGTATAAATAGTCGGACCCTTGTGGGCTATTTTTAAATCAAACGCAAACGTCATTCTTGTTTGTAGATTGTGAAGCGGATTTTAGTTAAAAATCGTATCCATCCAAGGTGCGCGTATTTTCATCCCAACTTCACATATTGCGATAAGTCAATTTCGCCGCAACAAGAGGTGTTCGGCCTCCTGAGCGCAGCGAGTTAAAGATAGTACGGTTTTTTGGCAGCAAAGCTCAGTTGGTTGAATGTTTGATAAGATAAAAAGATTATCTGTTGTTGTTGGGATGTAGGTCCGGTTATTTTGTATAAGGCATCGTCAATACGCTTTTTTAAAAAGGAGAGTAAAATGTAAAGTTCATTTTTATTATATAATGTAATGTTTATTTTGCTTCTGCGAGCAATGATCATTAACTTGGAAATCACTCATTGGTTGAGAAACACTGATTTACTTAGTAAAAAAGCGCCCAAATTTTAAATGCCATTACTTTTTTTATGTAGAAAATACTAGTTTAAACAATATGAAAGAAGCAGATGATAAAATTAGACATAGAATAAGTTTAAAAATTTTTTTGAATATAGAATTGAAGTTGCTTACCATTAATAGTTAATTAAATTTCAATAAATAATTTAATAACTTATAGATATTTTTTTATTTTTTAGTGTTTTTGAACTTTAGCTGAAAATATTTTGTCGTAAATATCTTTTAAATAAGTGTTTCAAAGTCACTCTGGTGATGTTTCAATAACTAGACTTTTAAAAGCTATGTCTATGCTACATGATTTTATTTAGCATTAAGTAGTTCTATTTTTATTATTGTCAGCGTGAGCAAAGTTAAATACAATTTTTATATATTACAAAAAAAGTTAAAACCTGACAAACTTAGTTTAATTGATTGAAAAGCTGTCAATTTTAAATTTGCATTTGTACAAAATGTGTTTATAGCAGGGCTGCCACTTTTGTTTGACTAAAATAATTTAATTTGACCTCAAAAAATATCTAGAATTGTCTAGATTGAAAAATAAACATCCAAAAATACATCTAAACAAAAAATAATTCAATTTAATAAAAAATTAGTTAATAGCACATATGAATATTTGCCAGCTGCTAAATCTGAAACCTGTAAAGCTATAACGCGTCCTAACTTGTATCAAAGGCGTTACAGTTACCTTATGTAGCCCTATTGCATTTTTCATTTAATTGGATTCGAATTGACAAGTTACCATTCATTTTTATAAAAAATTGCATAACGGGCTAAAAGGGAGCTAAGGTTTTCTTAGTGCGGCTAAAAATCTTGCTAGGCCAAATTTAAAAATTGGCAGGTTAAAATCGAAACAAACGCGCTAAATTTAGCCCCTTTCAGGCTAAATTGGCAACACTGTTGCGCAGTGCGTACCGAGTCAGCGACATCGTCTTGTCTTGTTACGGTTCTGTTGCAGTTGTAGTAACACTTTCTAAACGTGTTTCATTTGCAATTTAAACAGTTTGTTTAAGCATGCTTAACGAATAGAATAAGACTAAGTTATTCAAAGTTATATCTAATTTTTAATACTAATGTACAATGATATATTTACCATATACATCGTTTGATTAAAATCCCCGCTAGACAATATTGAAAAAAAAACACGTTGAAAAAACTATCTAGATTTTATAGTCGTTATCCACATCAAAAATTTTCGTCTAGATTTAAACAAAATTATCTATATACTGTAGATCTAGCTATAAAATATATAAAGTGGTAGCCCTGCTTTATAGAGATTAAAAAATTGTTTTGCCATGCTTCATTTCGAAAAACATCTTAAAAACATTAAGCATCATTAAGTAGACGTATATAAACTGCAAAAAAGGAGTTTGTAATTGAATTTTAATCTGGTAGTGACAGTTCAAGACCTATTTCTGTGTAAAAAGACGAAGAAAAAAGGTTTTTGTACAGAAAAGTCATTCAGCTATGTTGTCAATTTTCTTCACTATTCAACTAATATGTAACATACTTTAACGGTTATAATTCATTGTTTTGTGTTCTTTTTTCTATTGTTTACAGTTTTTTTTTTAGAATTTCTTAAATAAATCATATACTGTATAGCCTAAGCATGACTGTAAGACAAAAATCTGCCGTATTTGAACATTTTTCATTAACTAGTGATCTTAAATATTATGTGTGCCAGCGCCTAATAAACAAAAATAATGAAGAAACAATTTGTCATGCTAAAATTAGTGCTTCTAGCGGTAGTTCACCTAAAGGTCATGCTCCTACACGTACTTCTAACCTAAAAAGGCATTTGGAACGCTGTCATTCTGACATCTTTAAACTTGTAAAAGATAAAGACAAAGCTTTTTCCGAGACATCAACACTGAATTGTAAAACTAACCCTGAGAGAAAACTTGCTTCACCATCTCTGACAAGTTTTTTTGTTAGTGATAAAGTGACTTTATCAATGATTCCCGATGTGTTTAAAAAAAATATTGTTAAAATTACAGTTCTCAATGGTATTTCTTTAAAATTTTTTTCTAAACCTGAAATGTTAGCACTAATTGGCGAACTGGCTAGAAAACTTGGAGTGGCTTTAAACAGAGATAATGTAAAGAAATTAATAATTGAGGAATACAAAAACCAAGAAGAACAAATAAAGAATAAACTATACAACAAATTTGTGTACTTAAAAATGGATGCATGCATACGACACCGTGTTGATTACTTTGCCATTAATGTCAGGTATGTGGATGATGGAGAAATATAACAAAAACTTTATCCGTAAAAGATACTGAAGCCCAAAATCCTAGTAAATTTTTAAAACAATTAATAAATAACGTGTTGAAAGACTATGGCATTTAGAAGAAGCACGTATTATGCATTGTTACCGATAATGCATCCAACATGCTAAGTATGGTCAAGAAAATTAATGAAAGGCCAAAAGAAGACTCCTTTATCACAAAAGAATTTGAAGCGCAAATTCAGGAAGAACAATTAAGGTCTAGTCACAGTAGTCAGCGATTGGACTGGGATGAATTAATACAGATCGAAGAAGACTCGAAATTTTTTCAAGGGTTTGGGGAAGAAACGTGTGACTTAGATGAGGTTGCTGAAGTAGCAGCTTGCTTTACAGAAATTAAATAGCAGCGCTGTGGTGTTCATACTCATCAACTTGCTGTACGTGATGCTCTTAAAGAACATCATTCAAGCAAGCTTCTAGCCAAGGTAAGAAAAATTTCTACTGCAGCAAGAACACCAAAACTTGATGCCATCCTCAAATGGCTAGCAGGAAAGGAGCTATTTTAGACCAGGCTATTCGATGGGGAAGCACATACAATATGGTGAAACGTCTTGTTGAATTGAGGCCTGTTCTTACTAATATGGCAAATCCAGATGTAACTCTAACTGAATTGCAATGGAAAAAACTTAAAGAACTAGAGGACCTTCTTAGGCTATCTTTTAAACACAAAAAGCTTCAAGAAGAATACCTCACTCCTGGAATGTTCTTGAAAGAGTGAAAAATGTTGGAGCATTCCTTAACCAAGAAAACCGGATTGCCTGCAGAAACTTTGCGTGCGTCTATGAAACAGAGAGAAGTGCAATTGCTTAACAACAAAATTCTACTGGCTGGAGTGTATGTAGACCCAATAAATAGAGTGTTGCTAACGGAAATCCAGAAAAATGAAGCAAAATCAGCAGTTTGTGACCTTGCTGTGAGAATTTTGGGTTTAAATAGAAAAACATCTTTTGACAATCCAGACACTAATATAACTACAGATTCAGAGGAAACTTGTGACGAAGAGGATTTTAAAAAGTTTTTAGACTAACAGGATCATAAAGCAAGGTCAAAGAGACGTAAACCAGAAGAAGCGGCTAAAATTCCAGCTTCAGATGAAAAACACATAGAAAGTTTTAAGCTTGAATTTTATGCTGCATTAAAAGAACTGGAATTGATTGATCGAAAGTCAAAGTTGGATGTCCATGAAGCTATAAAGCAATACCCTGCAATAGTAAGAGAGTCAGCACTGTTGGCAGCAGCACTTCCTCCAACACAAGCGAGTGTTGAACGTCTGTTTTCGTTACTCAGGCTCATCAGAACATACCAAAAGGCTGCAATAAAGGAGAAACTTACAGAAGCAATCTTGTTTTTACGAGCAAATTATTAAATTAAAATTTTTGAAAACATTTTTGCTTTTTCGATAGCTTGACTAAGTTAGAAATACATCTATGCGCAACATTATAGCATGTTTTCTTTTAATATCTTGTAACAAAACTAATTATTTGATAATCAATCACTAAATAATAGTAAAATAATTGTTTAAACCCAAACTTTTGAGAGCGTTATTTTTCTAAAATGCGAGTTTGCTTCTGAAGCGTAAAAATTTATTTTAACTTTTAATTTTTGCATATTATAGTTTTTTCAATGTAAATAATATGGCCTTTTTAGATGTTTTGTCCCCTGATCAACCTTACAGGCGAAACAGTCTGTTGGGACCACTTTAACAAAATGTTTTTTTAATATTTGTATTTTGATTTTGATAAACAGAAATAATCGCTCTGACTATTGAATTCACATCAAGCACTCTTCTAAAGAGCACCAGCAATTCACAGTTATACTGTATATGTACTCATATATACACTCGTTCACTTTATTTTTAAAAATAAATATCCTTTTATGTGTTTAGAAAACCTGACTTATTTTGTGCAACTGTCAACTCCAAGAATGATTTTTGCTTGGTTAAATCTAATTAACGATAAATACCTTCCCCTTAGTAAAGGAGTCGGAGTCGGGAGTCGGAGTCGGTATTTTAGAAATTCTAGGAGTCGGAGTCGGATCTTTACCTTCCGACTCCGCAAACTTGATTGAGAACACAGTTTTCTAATGTGAAGTAAATGTTGCCTGCAACTCAGTTGTATCTCAGCAATTTTAAAGCTGAACAGTTTTATGCGCTACAATTTCAAAGTTCCATCTTACATGCATTTTCCTAATAAATCAATAAACTATTTTTAACAGTAGGTCTAAAGCTGAGATTAGAAATGAAAGAACGGAGTCACACAATGCTTTGTTTTTAAATTATAATTTATACACGTTTCACAAGCAATCTTCCTAAAATCTTCATCCAATAGGGTTAACTGATCCACTGAATTTTTTAACAAATTAAGCCTACTTTCTTTCAATTATTATTAAAAATGTGACTAAAATTTAAAGCGGCTTGGTGAGACCACTAAGGAAAGGAAAAGTGCTGCAGAATGTTTTTCCCAAGAACCCAAGAAAATGAATCAAGTAGGTTTTAAAATTGTTCATGTTCGTCATCATAACGGCGCTCTTAACTGTTGGCCACGTTGGCGACGAACGGTTTTAATTAAAACCGGTTGTTTTTCCCTTTAATTGGAAATAAAAGCAGGCAAAGCAGGATTAACTATCGGAGCAAACTACTAACAAAACAATTTTTATTTTTAAAAACAAGAAAATAAAGCGTGAAAATCCCATTTAAAAGCTGTTTCAGTTAAATAATCTATTTTTTGTAGCTAATGAATGGCTGCACTCAACAGGTTGTGCGGTTTATGACTTATTTAAGAAGCTTTTGGTTTACTTGGATTTCAAGAATGAATCTGTTTTTTTTGGAGGCGTAGTCAAGTGTTTCAAGCTTGGTGATTGCGATATACACGGTCTCGGTTAAAAACTTATTCGTGCCGATCTGTTGTGTCCTTGGGAAAAACACTTTACGACACTTTCCTCTGCTTGGTGGTCTTGGTAAGCAGCTTTAAATTAAAGTTGTATTTCTATTAAATTTCAAGTGGACAGCAATATCTTGGTATCGCCGGAAGCAGATCTTTAGGTCATTAGGGTAGGCAGCTGTTACCGGACTCCAATCATGCATTGCTTCGCTTGAAGACACGTAGGAAATCAATCTTTAAATTAAAACTTTAATGATTCCACCTTTTATTCAGAGTGGTTTTGGTTTCAATTTTTTTTTTACTTTTCATGGCGTTTATTTCCATTCTTTATTTGGGAAAATCTGTTAGAGCTAGTAGAAGGAGATTGTCTTTCCGGCAAAGATTTTAAAAATCATTAAGCTATTTCAAACAAAGTGGACCAATTTAACGTTAGGAAGATGCAAGTTTTATATCATTACGAACCTCATTACAACTCCTACTAAATAGCTTCATTTTTATTGTTTTCTTCATAGTCTTACGTAATAAATCGAAAGTTTGGTGATAGGACACGAGACCACCAGCGTACCGGTTCCAAATAATTGCTGTGTGCAACCGAGTACATTGCTGTACAATTTTATGATAAATGGTTTTACGCCGAATAACTTGTTTTCAAGTTTTCTTGATCAAAAATAGAGTCAATTGCAAAAAACGAAATTACTTTGATTACACAGGGGAACAATTTTTTTTTCATTTTGTGTTGCATGAGATTTTTCAAATGATTCTTGATAGATTTTTGACGCTGATTCCAAATCTGAAGTCGGTTTTCGTCTACATGCTCTAGTTTTTGCGCAATTTGAGAATCCGGATTTCCACAAAAACGGATCGATGCATACCTATATTGTATACGTAATTAACCTAACCTTGGTCTTGAAGTCACGAGTAGTGCAGCGCACCAGATGACAGTCGTAAACACTCAATTAACTTTTGTCCCCATTAAAAATTAGTAGATTTTCTTGCTGCGGCACCTTTAGTACAATCAGTGAAGCATGCAATTGGTGCAAACAAACGTCAAATATCTCGCTGTAGTAAAGCATGTGCCAGTCGCTGACAGCAAGAAGTGCTGGAAATGCAATCAAAAAAATCAAATCAGAGCATCAATATGTTCTGTTTATAAGGCTCAGCAGCTATACGGATAGAAGTACCTGGAAGAAGTACTGACTGTGCGCGGTCATGTAAGACTAATAGGTTACTAAGCAGCCAAAAAGCGTGCGATTGTAGGAAACTCCTCGCGTTATCAGTCAAGAGTGTGCACAGCACTGCACACGTTGTTAACTAGTCTAGGCTCTTTATCAAGGCTCAGCCAACTACGGTCTTAAGTCTACCGTACCTTTTACGCTTGTATATTAAAGTAATTTTATGGTATTGTTCTATTTATAGTTTTTCCTTGAGTTATTTGACTTACAAAACGTTTTGTTATATCAGGTGTAAACATGACTTTTTCTCATAGACGTGAATGTAAAAACAAGCCTGATTCTTTCTGTTATGTATGTGGGTGCTATACACCGCCTCATCAAAGGCGTAACATCACTTTGTTTGTGAAGCATACCTACAAAGCATATTTTCAAATTCTCCTTGGTGACCAAGACAAGAAATGGTTATCCCATATCGTATGTCATAACTGTGAGAAAATGCTTCGCGGTTGGACAAAAAGAAAACAAAAGGGACTGCCTTTTGGAGTTCATATGGTTTGGCGGGAACCCCGAGATCATGTGACTAACTGCTATTTTTGCATGGTCAACACAAAAGGTGTTGGCAAGAAAAATTGGCATAAAATCTCCTATTCAAGCATTCCCTCAGCCATTCGAAATGTTTCACATTTGAAGAACTTGCAGTCCCGGTTTTTAGTGATTTTTCTCAAGTGCAGACAGTGATGATGATCAGCGAGAGCATGAGGGCTGCAATAACAAAATGGTTTTTGAATCTGAATTCTTTTCAGATGACACCAATCGGCTATCAGCCCCTGAGCTGTTTAGCCAAACGGAATTGAATGACTTAGTTCGTGATTTGGGACTCTCTAAGAAAGCTGAAGAGATAGTAGCTTCCAGGCTGCAAGTAAAGCATCTACTTGGTGACTCTGCAAAAGTTTCATATTTTCAAAAGCGAGACCAGTCTTTTGCGACATTTTTCTCAGAACAGAAACAGTTTGTTTATTGTCACAATATCCCTGGTCTGCTCAGGAAGTTAGATGTTGCCTCGTACATCCCAACTAAATGGAGACTGTTTCTGGATAGCTCTAAGCAGAGCCTCAAATGTGTTCTTTTACACAATGGCAACCTTTACGGAGGAGTTCCTGTTGGTCACTTTGTGCATTTGAGAGAAACATATGATGACATAAAAGCAGTCATCAACTTACTCAAATATCATGAGCACAACTGGATCTTTTGCATAGACCTTAAAATGGTCAGCTTTCTCCTTGGCCAACAGAGAGGTTTTACAAAGAATTCCTGTCATCTTTGCATGTGGGACAGCCGAGATCGAGAGAAACACTGGACGCAGAAGGAGTGGCCTATTCATGAAATTTTGAAAGCAGGCACACCAAACATTGTGCACGACCCCATAGTAAGCAGAGAGAAGGTAGTTTTTTTCCCCACTCCACATAAAACTCTGCTTGAAAAAGCAGTTTATGAAAGCATTGGATAGTGATGGTGAGTGTTTTTAGCACATAGTTTTTGCTTTTCCTAAATTGTTGTTTGACAAAATCAAGGCTGGTGTCTTTGATGGACCTCATATTCGTACCCTTGTACGTGATGAAGAATTTGTCAACAAGATAAATGACAAGGAGAGGGCGGCATGGCTATCTTTTGTAGCAGTTACACAAAACTTTCTTGGTAACAAGAAGGCAGATAACTACCACGTTCTGGTCACTACAATGCTGTTAGCTTATCCTTGGGTGTAAAATGAGTATCAAGCTGCATTTCCTTCATAATCACCTTGTTGAATTCTCCTGTAATTCCAAGGCTGTTAGTGATGAACAAGGGGAGCGGTTCCATCAAGACTTCATGACTATGGACACATCGCTACCAAGGCAGATGGGACAGAAACATGATGGCAGTCTACTGCTGGAGCATCACGCGAGATTTCCCGAGGAAATCTACAAGCTCAGGAGCTACAAGCGCAAATTCTTGACTGAACAGGGTCAAATTTGATCTTGTATTTTGTTTGTATCGACTGTACACATTGATTTTCACATACTCTTATTTGCATATTGGTTAAATGTATGAGACTTGAATATTGATGCCTGGTATACTCAAAGTTTCTTATGCGGCCCTAGGTGCAAATGGCTATTACAAATAACTCCTGTCATTTTATGTTAGAAGTGCAAATTCGCTAAAAATAAAAGCGCTCAATTGCAAAAAATCTGTAACTTTAAGAAAAAAAATGACTGCATATTTGAATTCAGCACCACAAAATTAGGTAAAAACAAGTGTCAGTATCAATGCAACAAAAATTTTGTTCCCCAGTGATTAAATGTTGTCAACTTAACTTGGTTTTTTCTATGCATTAAACCAGCACTTTTTTAAAATGTAGGATTTTGACGCCGGTTTCAAAAAAATCAAAAATTGAAGGCAGATAAAAACTATGCTTGAATTTAATGGGACGTGCGATAAACTCATTCATTTGAAGTAACTCACAACGGGCTAACTTCGTTAGATATAGTAGACCCGCTTAACTATTCCACTTCCATTCCAAGCATTTTTAAACTTAATAACCGGCGGATTTTACAACCAGCGCCGCAAAATTAAAGTGTTAAAATTAAACGAAAATAACGGAAAAATAACGGAATATTAAAAATAACGGAACATTTATTGAGACTCTTGTACAAAACAAAAGATATATAAGTTTATCTTTATTTTAAACAGTTCGAAGACACATTTTCAAAAAAAAATCGAATAATATTAAGAAGCACCATATTTATAAAGCAACGTTTTTACAATGCTAAATTTCGATTGGCTGGATTATCATTCGTGTCGTTATTAAGCGGGTGCTACTGTAACAAAAATCAGCACATATCTTTAACACGAGTCGCTGCTCACTCGGTCAGCGATAAAAGAGAGCGGCAGTTTCATATCAAGTCAGAAGTTAAAACATTAATTATAACACAACGATATGGTTCACTGCACATTATGTGGCAACGTTAACCCATCGGTCAATCGGGATAATAAATAAATATAAATAAATTCAATCGCCTGCTGACTGGAGTTGACCGGTTCCATTCGTTCATGCATAAATGGGTTATCACTCTTTCACTAGATAGAGAATGCAGCACCTCTAAAAAAACAAAGAACACCTCCTAATAGCGTCCTCCCTCATGCATCGCGCACCACAATCGAGTATAAAGTCTGACGGTTTTTGACAACAAAACATCAAACGACGAAACCCGATGCTGGGTCTACACTATCACTCCCAGCATCTAGCCATGCATTATATTAGCCTGGGTTGGTGAAAAGATAAACTCAGTTTTAGTCATTGTCTGTGTCTGTCCTGGAGTAGATGTCTTCCATACGACAAAGACAATACTTATTTTTAAGAAAAAAACTAAGCTTATAATTAAGTGACTTAAATCTGAAGTAAAACTATCCTTCTACTTCCATTTATTATAAAAAGATATCTAGCTTATTATGATTTTACAAAAAAAACATTGGTACATGAGACACACGTCTCTGTTATGTACTTGGCTTGCGAATGTTTTGGTAAGCCAAAATAGCTTTTGGCTAAAAAAAGTGTGACGCTTCTGTTTTAAATGAAGATTTCTTTGTCCTTACTTTGCATTAAAGAAAACTTTTTGGTTTTCAACAAGCTTTCTAACTTACTTCCATATCCTAAGATTTTTGTTTATTGAGAATGCTTTTCTATTTAAAAAAGGCTATTTGTGATGTTTGAAGCTTGTGCTTGCACACACACAATCTTGTCAAGCAAATTCAAATGCGAAAAAATATGAAAATATTTCAAGCTAATTTTTAAATAACTTATTTGCGATTTGACATTTTTCTTCCTATGTTTATTCCATCTTCTTTAAATATCTAGTCATTCGTCCCTCCCAGGCAACGACTTGGCTGATTTTTTTGCTAAAGTCGTTGCCACCTCTCCTCCATACACTCTCCCTATCACCTCTTATTTCTTCCCAACGTCTATCCTCCTACACCCGTTGGAGACGCGGTATCCAATCTGGTTTCTTTTAGCATCAAATCCTTCCAATATCTTCTGAGAAGCTTACTCTCCTCCACTCCGCTCGATGTGGCCACTTTCGTTTACGCTGTAAAGGGCACATCACTCTTTTTGCTACATACCTTCACAGGATTGGTCGAGCCGAGACTCCTTCATGCAGCAAATGTAGTTGTGAATTACAGGACATCTTTCATCTTGTGCTAGACTGCCCTGTACTTGACCCTCATGTACAATATCAGCACGGAAATCTTGCAATCTTTGGCTATTTTTTCACTATTATAGACCTCCGATCTCGTTCCTGGGAGGTTTCCCGACTATTGGGACTTCACGAAGTTGATTTGCGCCCTCATCCATAAGAATGGGTTGGGTAAGCCCACCACTATCACCATCACCACTACTAGCATGCTAAACAACCTTATACGCGCAATTATCCAGTTTCTTTAATTAATTCTGTTAACGTGAGGTAACCTTTTTTATTTGACTGAGCGAGACTGCGTACAGACCGAATGTCTTTGTTCTAATTGCGCCAATTTCAGTATCTGCTCTCTTTGTTTTAAGTTGCGCGCATGTTCGATCAGCGGTAAGCTCCAATTTGTGGTTGGAGCTTGTGGAAATGGCTTGGGCTTTGGTTGTAGGTAAACAGCCATAGTTAAAACTGTTTAACCTTTATTTGATTTGGTTATTAGTAAATAGCCTTAGCTTTGGTTGCTGGTAAACAGACGTAGTCAAAGCGACAAAATTATTATTTGATTTAGTGTTGATAGACCAGATATTAAAATAGAAGGAAGCTCAGAATCTCGATGCTTAAAGTTAAAATTGCTGTTTGATGGCTAGACATTATTCTGAATCAGCTACATTTAATACAAAGACAAAGTACATCAGCGTAAAATGTGGGCAAAGCGGAATTGGTTCAGTGTCGATGATTTCCGCTGCAAGATATCGCAAGAAGCAAAATTGGGACAACTTCGGTAAGATCGCATTCGCAAAGAAGATTACCTTATTTTTCAAATTTTTTTCTAAAGATATTATTATTGAAAATATATGAAGAAGAGTGATTAATTTATATATTATTATAGTAGATTTTTGAGGTTGTTTATTTACTCTAGTGCCGGTATATTCAATAACTCTCATAAATTTTATTAGATTATATATTAATACAAAATTAATATTTTCGGAAATAGAATTAATTTGATTATCATTTATTACCTTAAGGGGTATTTTTTTAGAAGATCTATATTTTTTTTAATATTTAATATATTTTCCAATTATTATTTCAATAATTGGAAGCATTTTTTATTTTTTAATTAAAATTTTTTTATACAATATAATATTTAAATGTAGCTTTTTTTTAACCCTATTATACAGTACGTTTTATCATATCAGGCAGTTGGCTGTATAATATTTTCTATTTTTTTATTAGATTGTTTTTTATTTGAATATGTATTATATTGTTTAGAAAGTATTCAATATCATAAAAATATGATAAATATAATAAAAATAATAATAGATATAATAAATATATTAAAAAAATTATCATTTTTGAAAAGATATAAAATATAATTATATTAATTAAATAATACTTTAACATTGCGTTGTCACGTCTTCGATCTTTGGGCAAGCACTTAGTCTCAGATCCGGAGTTGTTTGATAAGTATATAAAAAAAATTCGGGATATGATCTCCCAGGATCACGCCAGTGAGGTTCTAGATCAAAGCAAAAACGATCAGAGTAAGGTGTGGTATATACCTCATTATTGTATTTCCAAAAATGTTCTTGTAGTTTTTGACTGTGTTGGACAATTCAAAGGAAATTCATAAAACCAACAGATTTTGCAGGATCCAGACAACACAAATGTCAGCGCATGAACTCGATTGCGTAAGTACCAAGTTGCAGTTGTCGGCGACGTGTGAGTGATGTTTATGCAGGCAAAAGTTGATCCACTCGATCAAAGCGCTTTGTATTCTGTGGTGGACGCATGACGAATCGTCTAAAGATCCCAAGGAGTATCAGCTGATGGTTCATTGCTTTGATCTGACTAGCTCTCTTTCTGTGGTGGATTTCGCTCTTCGACGATCGACCAAAGATAATCGCTCGCAATCGAAGATAAAGCAAGACAAGTAGTTTTTAAAAATATTTGTGTCAATGATTTACTTGTATCTAATCCTAACCAGGACACTGCAACAACGTTGATTTGGGGGTTGGTTTCACTGTCAAAAAGGGAAGTTTTGAGCTGGAAAAATTTTTAAGTATCAGTGCGTCTGCTTTATAAGGTCTTTCTAATGATTGGTTGGCACCAGCTTTGACTGAAGTAGATTTTCGGGTAGAAGAGCTTCCGGGTCATCAAGCGTTGGGGTTAGTGTGGGAACCTCAAAGAAATTATTTGAGGGTGAAGTTTGTGATCTTGAATTATCCCTCATCAAAGAGGCTTATTATTACTCTTTATGAGTGTCTTCGATTCTTTGGGGGTAGTCTCCCTTTATTGCTGCCACTGAAGCTACAACTTCAACGGATTTTAAATTAAGTCTGGGTTGGAATGCACAAATACCTGAACAAGAATGGGAGGCCTGGGAGAGATTTATAAAGAGGTTTCCTAAGTTGAATCAAATTTGTGTACCGTAGACTTTTCAAGGTTTAACTAATTCAACTGAGAATCAGCTTTATGTGTTTGTGGATGCGTCGAATAATGGTATTGCGCTATTTGCTATTTATGTGCTTGCATTGATAATACTCATTTGTACTGCAAAAATTTCGTGTCGTATCTTTAACAACTTTTCAAATCCTTAAGCGCTGCTGTGGTGGCTGTGCATTTGGCCAAATTCGTGCAACGTGAGCTCGATTTATGATTAACGAAGACCGTATTCTGGTCCGATAGTACCACTATATTAAATTACCTCCGTAACACTTCCAAAAGAAGACTAGTATTCGAGACCAATCATATCAATTTAGTTAGTGAGTTTTTCTCGGTGAAACAATGGTGTTGGGTTGATACTGCACACAATCCATCCAATTTATAAACAGGAAGCGTTGCCCTTTCGCATGTTTGTAAGTCTCAGAAGTAGATAAAGGGTCCCACCTTTTTGCCTGAAACTGAATGCACGTGGCAAGCAAAGAAATTATTTGTCGAACAAGCCCTAAATGAGGACGTTAACGAATTGACACTAATCTCAAAAATAAATCTTTGTGTAAACTTGTCAGAAGTAATTTCCTTGAGAGAGGAAACAGTTGATTGCTGGATAACTCGATTCAGTGAGCTTAGCCGCGCTGTTGTGCAACAGAACCAAATGAGTGAGTTTGACACCCCTGGTTTACACGCTTTGTATCGAGCCACTCAACGGCTGTTAGACTTATTTTGGCAGCGGTGGAGATCGAAGTATCTTTTCATTCTGCAAAGATTTGTGCCGCGTACAAATATTAAGCAAAATACACTTGTTTTGTGACGATGCTGCTTGTTTTGTGATTTATTTGACAATGCTGCGCCTCGCTATCAATGGTGTCGTGACTTTCATGATTTATGATCATGATTAAGTGTGTCTTCAATTAGTTTTTCGTACACCAAACGGGAAAAAATGCATTCATGATATAAAAAAATTCGTTTTCTTGAGTGCGATGTTTAATTATTAATTGGGATATACTGTATATACACGTTTTTTGTTTTCCGATAACAATTATCGCTTTTCAGGATGTTCGTATCAGTTTTACCTGTAAGTTGTTGATATCAGGTATTTAGCGATTCTTTATTCGTATCAGTTATTTCTAGTCGTTAGAAAATCGTTGTTTCTCTTTAATGGCTTTTCGGTTGTCGGCGTGAGATAATCTTCTTTTTGTCTTTGTGTGGGCGAACCTGCTTAGAGACCAATATTTTTTATTTCATCAATATTTTTTATATTATTTAGCGCCGACTGCACGACGTGCTCTCTTTGCTTTAAGTCGCCCGTATGGTCAATCGGCGCTAAGTTGTTTCAAATCAGAGTTCGTTTTAAATTGCATGGCTTCATATTTAATTAATTTTTTGTTATATAGGATGACCGTCCAACCGTTTTAAAATTTAAGTTTAAGTTTACGCTTGAGTTTGAGATTAAGCATAAATTTAAGCTAATGTTTAAATTAGTATTAGTATTTGTTCAATATTGATAGTATTGGCAGTGTTGTCAACATATGTCGTTGATGAATTCAGAAGCTAGTGAATAAATGTTAAGCTTTTAGAACAACGGTCATCAACCAAATAAAACGGAAAAAAAGATTTGATCGCACTAAAGTCATTGATGAACAAGAAAATATCATCTTTCAAAGCAAACATTTTAAAACGTTCAGACTAAATAAATCACTGTTAAAAAATATTTGATATATTTGAGCTAGCAACAAAAATTAAGTCCTTCGGGTCCACTAAATTAAAACTTTTAAATGTAATTAAAGCAACAATTATTTACAAATACTTTCACGTTTTTTTGACTATAACCACGACCTACTTAGTATCCGGCCGGGTATGTCACATTTTCCGCTGTTTTGCTAACAGGGCTGCAAAGTAGAGAGAGCCGACTGGGCAAGATTGTTCAGTCTTGTAAAAAGTGCAATTTGAACATATTTAGTAAATTTACTGTAAACATACAATTCAATTCTGGAATTAAATTTGATTATTATTAAATTATTATATATAAACTGAATAAACACTAACAAATAAGTCAAAAACGAGATAATTATGCTGAAATACAGGTAATAGTAATTGACTAAAGAAGACACGCAACTAGTATAGAAGGAAGTGAATTCTGCAGGGTTTGTGCCAGATTTTGTGGCGGATCTGGCGGGGGATCCTAACCCTAGCTCTCACGAGTTTGATTCCCAGCCAGAGCGACGAAGTCGCGTTGAAACCTAACTTGTGCTGAGTAACGAATCCGGCACGAATCCTGCACAATTAACTTCAAAACTTTCCTTCTATACTACTCACGCTATCTTAAACAAATTCAGTTTTAGCGTTACGTGAAGAAATTATAATAATTAAAAGAGAGTTTTCAAATTAAAATTAATAGTTTAAAACTTTACTTTTTAAATATTTTATCAAGCCACTAAATAAGATGCTTAGGTGAGTGTTGTAGTTGGGCTTTTCATTGTATTTCATAAAACAATTTTATGTTTGGTACAGTAAACTATTAGTTTACTAATATTAACTTTAGTGAAAGAGTGAATTTAAATGTAATAAAAAGTGCATGTTAAGGTTAAAAAAAAAATATTTTAAAAAAACTTCATCTCAATTTTATTTTGGTCATTTTTAATGATACAATTAGTATTTCTTCCATGCCAAAAACTTTCTACCTACATATACTGTACTTGATTTTTTAGCAATAATTAGAAAATTAAACTTTCCTTTGAAGCAATTCTGTTCGTAAAGATATGCATCAAGAATATGGTCAAATTAATAAAAAACTGCAATGAATTGTTTTATTTAGATTTTTGTTATTGTTTACTATAGGTTTAACTTACGTTCTAATGTTTATTTAAATTCTTTATATTATTAATTTTTTCTTATTGCAAGCTAATTTTTGAAAGATTATCTAAGCAAGCAAATTATTTAACATGGTAAATGCGTGTGTTGTGTTTGGGCGTAAGTCAGGTTATAGTAGTCAATCTCAGAAAGTAGGTGGCTTTTCATTTCCGTTTGAAGAGCCAGATTTACTTGCACTGAATAAAATTTGTTAATCGTGAAAATTGGACACCTAGCAAAAATGCAATCATTTTTGCGAAACAGTTTAAAGATAAGTTAAGTAAAGAAGGCAAAAGAAAAATTTAAGGTGGGAACTTCAACCTGTACCTAGTAAAACATCCATCAGGTTTTCCATGTGCTAGTATAATACTTAAAGTTCCCAAAATTACAATATTTCAAAAAAATCCTCTAGGTAATTTTGAAAGGGATTATATCATTAAATATTTTAATATTTTTACTGCAAAAAATGCACCACCTGATTATTTATGCCATTAAACTTAACATTATATTATTTATTACAAAATTTTTTGATAGGAAAATTGGCATTACTGTTGTTCATAAAGTCCTGGGGTATTCAGATGAGATGTTGAGACTTATCAACAGTTAGAATTAAAGATAATTTGTGATTTATTAACAATAGTACTGGATAGTCTGGTACGATCAATTGTTTATATCAGAATAAAAAGATAATTTTCTTTTAGATTTTCATCTTGAATATATACTAAATATTAAGCATGTCAGTGATAAAGAAAAAAAAGTAAATATTTAAGCCTTTCCTAGAAACAATGAAGATCCTTTTCACAAATATTGATTGAATTTTAAGAAAATCTTGGTGTTGAAGTTGTTTATGACTGCATTTTTATAACAAAATTGGATACTTTATTGGATATTATTGGATACTTTTTCTGAGTTAGCACAAAAGGCAATGAACATGTTGTTACAATAGCCTAGACTTATCTCTGTGAGGCAGGGATTCTCTCCTAGTTCAGGTGAAGACAAAAAATAGAAGTAGAGTTAAAGTTGAGGACATCATGTTGCTCACCATCACCAAAATAAAACCAAGACTCAAAGAATTGCATATTGCCAACAATCAAGAACGCATGGAACACACTACGCATGTATAACATAATAAACAATGTGACAAATTAACTTTATGAGCTATAATGGTGTTCCATTGAGTATTTTAGTTTTTGTACTCCATCATCATTATTTTCTTTCTATCAACCTAATAACAGTGCAGACGTTTGAACTTTTTTTCATTAGTCTAGTAAACTTTGCTTTACCGGTTATGGTTTACTTACAATTTTTTTAATTATGACACTTTGATTTGAAAAGTAGTATTGGGATTAACAAATTTTTGGTATAGGGCGGGCATTGAAGCGTTAAAACTTTCAGGCCCTGTGGTGTAAAGTAACGATAAGTTGTTTTTAACAGATACGTCCCTTTTGCTAAAGTTTTCTAAATCTTACTTTTTAAGAATTTAGTTTCGCAAGATTTTTAATCTCATAAAACATTAACATACGCCATATACCGTAGCATAATATTGGGGGACCATTTGGCCATGCCCTCCTCGCCTTGGAGATCACTACTACGAGAAATCAAAGATTAATTCAAAGTGAAGAACTTTTTCTTTCGTTAGCTACCACTTAAAAATTTTTTTCGACTAAGCACACTTAATTGGGGTTGCATGCCAAACCCCTTTCAAAAATCCTCGGTATGTCATTGGCCATATCTATCATATTTGGCAGAGTTATTGATTTATGTTTATAAATGATATTTCTACTTGCAATTTAGAACTCTTCGTAAAATACGATTTACTTTTTATTTGTTGCTGGGATTTTATGATGTTAGACTATTAGACGGAAAAATGATATTAGATGCTGCTGATTGTTTAGTAGATAATGATGGATAAATTACTTAGAGATAAAATTTAGTTTGCTTAGACGTTTTTAAAACATAATTGTTTAGTTTTACAACCTCAGTAAACCATATTATCAGTAGGGGAAGTTTTTGTTGCAAAAATATTTTAAGAAATTTTCATTTATTTTTAACAAAAGTTTAAAAAAAGTTGCATTTATGTATTATGAAAAAACTTGCATTTATAACTGATCTATTCCGTAGACTACTATCTATTCAGTAGAATGATATCTTGACTGATATTAAGGTTATCGTTTCTTTCTCAAAAAAAAATCACTAATGTATTTCCATAAGGACAATATTTGACTAACTAAGCTATCTTAGCAAGACTTGGTCAAAATCTGTCACATAAGTCTTTGTTATTGCAAGTCAAAGAGATAGACCTATACTAAAATAGTTTTATAGCATGTTTTTTAAATCACATTTTTATATTTTGGGCAATACTTGAGAAAATTGCATAAGAAAAAAAAGTTTCAAAAAGTTGCAATATAAAATTTCTGGAAACAGCGTCAAACATCATCTTGCATAAATTCTGAGTGTTCAGAAAGCTGTCGGAAGCTGTAAAAAAAGTTGCAAAACTTGCAAAAACTTGCTATAATTATTAGAAATAGCAATAGCCTTGTTTGCAACAGTGCGGAAAATGTGACATATCTGGCTATATCTTAGGTAGGTCGCGTCAGATGTTACTAAAATATTTTTTGTTTAAAAAAAATAAAAAAATACTCACATTATTTCTGCACAAATGAAATATATATGATCATTTATTTCTACTACTGTTTGTAATTTACGGTGTGTTTCTTGTTTACAACTTGTAATCAACTTTTAAATAAATTATAGAGTAGTATAAAATTGAATACGACATTAAATTCTGAGATAACATTAAAATGGAGTTGCTACTATTTAGTCAAAAAATTTGATAGAAAATTCTTTTTTTTTAAGTAATTAACGAAAAGTGCTTAAATTTAAAACTATTAACACTGTACAATGAAGCTAATCAGTTTATTTAATTTCATTAATTTAAGGCTAAAATCTTATTGGTTTTTGAAAAGAAAATAATTATTTAATATAATCAGTTAATTTTAGAAGCTTTTTGATGATTATCGTTTATTGTAGTAGAACAAATACTTGACTGCACGTACATTCGTCAATCAATTATACGCTATATCAGCTCACAATTGCTTTTCGTTGCAATTTAAAAAACTTAAAATTGTATTTTCCTTGACTATTTACATAAAAAAATTAAAATCAGAAACAACTTAAATACAACAAGTCTGAACTACCCGAAACAAAACAAAGCAAATTTGTACAAATGTATTTTACAAGAACTTGTAAAGAGCTTACTAACAACAGCACGAAATTGTTTTTCTCAACTATTTACACAATACAGCAAAAATCAAAAACGTTTCAAATACAGAAAAAAGCAATTTTTTTATTTAAAATCTATATTTATCCTCCTGACTCGCTAGAAAAAATCGGAGGCACTATACTTAGGGCAACGGTCTAGTGCAGGGATGTGCAACTTGCGGCCTACTAAACGTTGTTATGCCGCACACTGCTTACTGAAATTTTTTGTTATACACGTATTTTCATATCTGTATCGCAGGTTTCTCAAAACTGTTTTCCGCGACCAAACTTTTTCCACCAAAATTGAGAAACCAGAGTAAGATTTATAGGGAAGACCTTTTTTTTAGAGATCATAACGTGTTTGAGACAAAAATCGCGAAACCAGAGTGAAGACCTTGTCTTCAGGGATTACTACGTTTTTGAAACAAATATCGAAAAACCAGAGTCAGATTCAAAGTGAAAACTGGGGATACGGGCTCGGACTCGGGACTTGGGACCCGTCAATTCGGTGCAATATAGCTGGACTCGAACTTGGCTTGGACTCGAAAAAAAGTAGCAAGTCCGCCAAATCCAACGTCTAGATTTCATGCAGTATCAACGATTTGAAGGTTTTGCAAATTAGTGTTCTCAATGCTTATTGAGAAAAAAAGCTAAATCTTGAATAAAAAATGGAAGAGAAGTTAGAATATAATTTCCTTCATAAAATCTTCAGTGATTTAAATTTTATAACTGTTTCTTACTACGTTTCGCTCAAGATTGTCGCTTTTTTGTGATACCGAGTGATCAAAAAAGGTGCCGAAAAACCATTTGTCAGGGGGGGGCTAAAAAAAGCACGTTTTTAAAAAAAATGTTTTACAGAATTGTTATTTCGTTTGCGACTGTTCTCAGTGCAAAAATCTAGTACTTGCTAAAAAAAATCATCACGTTTCATCAGCATGCAAAATTTCCATTTTCGTCCCAAATTTTGGGTGAAGATTAAGAAAAAGAAAAAAAGAAATGGTCATCACTTTCAATAGAGTCCAAGACTGCTACTTTCTTCCTAAATTTAAAATGCAGACCATAACCAAAATAATAATATTCACCTTTAACCGATCAGATATTTTGGTCGAGTTTTTATGATTATTGGGGCAAATCTTAAACCAATACTTTTGTATCTGCGCACCACACCCTTTTTTGAAAAAAGCACCCTTAATTGCCCCCTGCCTCTCCGCTTTTGGGTGCCCCTTGTGTTTCATACTTGCACAACAAAAATTATAATTTGGCCTATTATGAAAAAAGTTGGACATCGCTGGTCTGGTGATTAGACAGAACTGCTATCGTATATTTATATTTTCCACGATTTTCATGACCTGCAATATATTGCTATCACGTTGAAATTGGATTTTCGTACAGTTTTTTTATTTAGAAATATCACTGAAATTGGGAATTGCTAGCAAAAATTTTCGCCAACAAATTTTTTGCAAGAATATAATTTCGCTTTTTTCAATATCACTATACAATGAAAAGCTTTGTTAATCAAGAAAAATTATGAAAATCTACAAAGTTATTAAAAAGTCTTTTTTCCAATGCCGTCTAAACTAATCTGAAGTTTTTAATAAAGCAGATCAATTTAAAACTGATTTTAATGTTAGGTTACAATTTTTCGATGTACAAGAATGAAGCATTTGAAATAATTATTTGTCTACAGCTTAATAGTTGTAATTGAAATATTTGCTGCCGCTATGAGCAGATTATACCACAAAAGCGCTAGTCATTCCACTGCAAAACAGCTAGCCGCAAAAGAGCGAGTTCAAAAAAGCTAGTCCTACAATAGAATAGCTAACCCTTACCTTAACTCTAACTCTAAATCTTGTTTTACTCTATTTCTGACCCTAAACCTAAGACTTTTTGGTACGAGCTCTTTTTGATCTAACTCTTTTGTAGCTAGCTCTTTCGTGGCCCCAGTTCCTTTGAACTGACTCTTTTGTAAGCAGCTCTTACTTAGTGACATTTAGTGAGTGACATTTATTTTGTGACATTTAATGAAACTTTGTGTTGATGAATTATTTCAAACGTCAAAGAAATTAAAAAGAAAATTGAGAAAATGACAGAACTTTTCAAAACTCAGTAAACCTCAATTGTTTTGTAATCGATTCGACTGACGAACTCATCTGATTCGGGCAAAGATTCTGTTTATAGGCTGAAAACTGTTTGGGCTTCAAATATTTTTGATTTCGGGTTTTTATTCCTGGACAAAAGCTGGACAACTTTAAAATTAAAACTGACTTAGCGTAAAATAATCTCTTTTTTATAAAGTTATTAAATCTGCTTTAAGCCTGTTTCTCACGTATCAATCTTTGCAATCATCAATCTAATATGTTTGTTTTTTATTTGTTGACATGGCAATAAGTGGTTTTAAGTTTAGTTATTTTTTTTAATTTGCTTGCTATCTATTATTGAATTTTTTTTCAGCAAGTGGCGGACCGAGTGTTTTAAAATGTTGATATTTTTTGTTTGATAATTGCGAATGATATTTTAATTTCTATTGTTAAGCTTTGGAAGCAATGGTTATCAGTTCAAATAAAAAAACGGAAAAAATCTGACCACAACACACAAGCCTTAAATTGTATAAACAACATATAAAATTAAAAATTAAAACTTTTTTAATTTTTTTTTCAAATGCAAAAACTATTATCAAAATAAAATTTATTCAAATAGATTTGAGTAGAAACGTAATGTAGGGAAAATTAATGTTGAAATACTATTTCTACTAGCCTAACTTATTAAATATTTTGAAAATGTATAAAAAAATATAAATCAAAACTTTGCTTACTAAACGAACAAAACATCGGTCTACAAACTTTGATTAATTGTTAACTTTAGTTTAATTTGTTTAACTCAACTACTTCTTGTTGGTTTGCCCTGTTGTTTCTCAGCTTTTTAAAAGTTTCTTTCAACTTATCAAGAAGTGACGAGTACAGTAATGGATTGAAAGCGCTGTTGATTGGAAGCAACAAACCAGCACTGACAATGTAAGCAACGTCATCCACATAAAATCCACTGAGTTTGACAAATGCCATGATACAAATGGGAATCCAGCATAAAAAGTCGGTGATGATAATTCTTGCAATGCGTCTTTGCATTCTTGATTTCTGTTTATCTCTTTGATTGTTTCTTATTTCAAGTTTATTTTCTTTTGCCTTTATAAACATGCAAATGTAACTTACTGCAATAAAAAAGAAGCACAAAAAATTGACAATAATAATGACAAGGCTATATTCCCATGCAGATTCTCCTCGATAAACATAAAACCTCGGCATGCATACACTGGTTTGGCCATAATAACCAAACTCTGCTCCTGGAGAATATTCTGGATTATTAGTTTTGAGAAATGATTTGGTAGAATTCCAGTTGTTGCAGTTGCATTCCATTGATTTGTTTTTCAATATTGCCAAGCGACAAGCAAACTTAATAACTTCTTCTTTATTCCAAATTTTTGAACGAGTAAATTGATTTGAAAACTCAACTTTGTTTTGCATAAAATAACTAAATATTTGATGTGGAATTGGAAAAACAGCAATAAGAAAAGCCATGGTCCAAACTGAAATGATCGCCAACTTATATTTACGAGTAGATATTGAGAGAGTGGAAAATGGCTTGTAGATTGCGTACAAGCGAGTACTTGTTAACAAAACCATAAAAAAACAAGAAGCTTCACTGGATAGAACTGCAAGACTACCAATTAATGAACAACGTAAACTTGATCGCCACTCAATATCGATTTGACCGTAATAACCTGAATAATAAGCACTGTAGACTGCGATGCTAAGCAAATAAATTCCCATTATCATGTCAGCAATAGAAATGTTAAGAATAATTAAATGTTGATATTTCAAAGCAGTTGTTAGTTTTTTTGTTTTAAGAAAATGAGTTGTTGATGTAATCACATACAAATTACCACTGATAACTGCAATACACATAATCCAAAAAGAACTTCTCAATGCAGGACTTGCTATCATTTCTTGCTCTGATGAAAAGATACTGTTGTCATTGTCTTTGCAATCTTTCTCATCTCTATCATCATCACAATCATGCTTCCCATCACATACCTGATCAACATCTATACTGACTTTGTTTCCTGCTTTGCAAACAAATCGTTTCGGACAGTTCAACTCTTCAAATCCTTTCAAGCAACTCGATTTATTTGTAATACTATAAAAATTGTCTTCTATGCCATCACAATAACGATCACCAATGTTATAATCGTTGTGACAAGTGTAATTACAAAACTCAGGCGGGTCTTCACAATTACATTCATCACTGAGATCACTACATTCTGGTCGATCGTCACATAGTGTTGCTGGACGACGATCTTCAAATTTAGTTTGACATATTTTAGTTGGTTTTGCAATGTCAGAATTTACGTTAAAAATGGTTTTATAATCAAGATTCCAACTTGAATTTAAATTATGGTCAACAGAAGACAAATTACAAGATGGAAATCTGATGTTACATAGATTGAAGTCCAAATATTGTTCACACAAACACTCATCAGACCAGTCGTAACAATCAAATAAACCATCACACACTTGATTGGGTGAAATGAACAAACGTTGATCAAAACATTGAAAACACGAATTGTTGATACAAAGATCAGATTCGTCTCTGCACTGTGCAACATTATCATGCAAATTTCGTTGAGGCAAAACACACTTTCTATTCGAATCAACAGCAACACATTTAAAGCCGTGTTGATGTTGAATTTCATCACTTTTGTCAAGACAATCAACTAGGCCGTTACACAACTGATATGTTAACCCTAATCTACCATCATCACATTGAAAAGCACGATTACATTGTTTAGTGGAATTATGAGAACAGTTAGAGAGGCAAATAAAATCAGTTTTATTGCAATCGATAGTAGAACAGAGAATAGATGAAGTGTTGTAACAAGTTGACGTATCGCAAGAAATAAGGGTATTAAGATTACATTGTGATACGTTATTTAACCTGTTGATTGTGACATTGCACTGACCACAATTTATAATTTTTTGAACTTGATAATTTTCATCGCTGCCATCTGAACATTGTTCGATTCCATCATTTTGTTGCTCGATTGGAATGCATCCAGTAAATGCATTGAACAAGAAGTTCTTTATCTTGCAATCAACAGGATTGTTTTTGTAACACTGACATTGAAATTCATTATTATAGCAAAGACAATTTAACTCATCTGATTTGTCAATGCAATGATAAATCCAATCGCATTTATCTGTAAAATTAAGAATATTTATCAAAATGTGTTAAATCAAAAAAAATAGTTTACGTGGCTTTAAAATATGTTTCATTCCAATTTGTAGAGAAATTACTTTTATACTTAAAAGTTTTTAATTTTATATACGTATATTTTAAATGCCATAAATTTGAAAAACAATAAAAGCGTAATTTCTATGAAATATGGTGAAACAGTTTATGACTAAAGTTCAGAAACCATTAAATTTTTGTTCTTCGAGAAAAAATAAGCTTATATTTTTATTTTGCCAAAATCTTTTGTCTTATTTGGATTCATGCCAAAAATACTTCATTTTTTTTGGCTATATCTAAAAAGTTCTCAATTAAACTAATTTTTTTAATGCAAGCAGCATATTTTAAATTAAATTTATTTATTTTTTTTTTATATTTATTTATAGCAGTTACACAAACTTTTCTATAATAAGCTACGTAGACTCTTTTATTTTTTTATGGGAACATTAATTTTTTCTAATTTTTAAAAGAAATACGTAATTTGTCTTCACTTGATTATTTAAAATTTGAAGTATTTTTTAGTTTCCACTAAACATTTAAACGAAATTAACCATTTCAAGAAGCGGTTTCAAAATCTTTGCTAATTCCTTCATCAAAATGCATGGCGTAATTTGATTTGGCGACGCGGAAATTTCATTGTTTAACGTTGAAGAACTATTGACTAATCAACGGTTAGTTCAGAAACTTACGAAAGTTTGACAAATTGTAACTAAAATAACGTCAAAAATTATACTTTTAAATGTAAATAGAGAAAAATCAAAGATTTGGCTTTAATTTCTTAATTTTAAAACATCATTTATTGCTTTATTATACGTTTTCAAAAGCAACTTAACCCTATTACGACTGGGGGGTGGAAAGTGCCAGGGCTGTTAAAATGCTGTGTGTTGCTTAAAAACCACTTGCACGAATTTCTTCAAATTTTATGACTCTTCCTGATTTTTATTCATCTAAAACAGTGGTTTCCAACCAGTGTGTCTTGGCACACTAGTGCGCTGTGAGAGGTCTCCAGCCGTGTCGCGAAAGATTTTCGAAAAAAACTATTTAGGGACGTCGAATTTTGCGGTTTTTGTACGTGTGATTCGGAGGAAAAAAAAGAGCGTGAATTCAGGCGGAAACCTTGTGTTTTTAGGAGTCACCATGATTTTGGGACGAAAATTGAGAAATCATTGACAAATTTTCAGTGAAGACCTTTTTATTATTAACCCATATAATCGGTGTGCCGCAAAAATTTAAATAGCTGATTAGTGTGCTGCCATATAAAAAAAAAAAGGTTGGAAACAACCATATAAAAAAAAGGATTTTTGAAAAAATTGCTCAAGTAATTTTGGAGTTATAAAACAATTGATACTTAACTATATTTACTCAAACACTTTACGAGTTAATAAAACGCTTTCAATCTCACTTTTCAAGGGAAGTTGTTTATGTTGAAAAAGCCTTAACTGTAGATTTAGATTTCTTTTCGCGTAAAATTTCTAATAAATTCGGAAAAAATCCTAAACGCTTGATTTGACTTCATTATAAAAATTGTCTTACCATTAATCTTGTTCTTCAATACCTTTGGTATAATGGTTTTTTGAACGGAAAATTACTACCATCGGAACTATTCAAACTAAGCGCAAAGAAATATCAAATAAAATAAAGCAAATGTGTAATAGAGATATTGGTTTCTATGAAGTTTTTTGGAACTAACCCGAAAAATATATCAACCTCAACTCTTTTATTGTAAACTCTAAAACCACAGGAAAGCGAAATATTTCAATCTTATCAACAATGCACCCAATTTTTTTAAATTTCAAAAAATCAAAAGAAGAAACTGGCTTTATACAAGTAATGTGATAATACGATAGGAAGTACAGACATTGTAGACCAAAAAATTACTTTCTAATTGTGTAAAACCAAGTCTCAAAAATGGACCACAATTGCATTTTCGTATTTGCTCGACATTTGTCGCATAATTGCAGCATGTGTATTAGCAATAAACAAACACACGGAGCAGCACAAACAGAATTTGCTTAAAGTTGACTTGGTTCTTGTTTTGAAATTAGTAAAACCTTTCATCCAGGCAAGGTTTAACCCAATGTTTCTCAACCTTTTTTTGATGGCGGCACATTTTTAAAAATTTTCAAAAATCGCGGCACCTTTATACCATTTTTAGTAAATTTTATTTCCAAAATCAGGTGATCTTTACAAAAGAACGATCTTTGATTTCCTCCTCTTAAATTATGTGATCTTTAAAAAAAAAAATTATCTTTGATTCCCGCCCCTTAAATTGTTGATTTGAAATATCCAAAAAAAGAAACAAAATGAATTTATTAAAAATCAATAAATTAAAAATTTATTGATTTGAAATATCCAAGCTATATCTAAGCTTTAATGGAAGTGCACCATATAATATTTAATTTTTAAAGTTTTGCAGCACATTTTTTAGAATTTTTGTATTAAAAAAATATTGGAGATTCGCCTGCTAAATTTGTTTGAGAACCACTAGATTAGACTGTAAAATCTAAGGTTTAGATTTTATATAAAAAAACTTTTTTTCCTTTAATTTACCGTAGAAAAGGTACGTCGGCATGATGCAAATAAGAAGTAAAGCATATAAAATGTGGAGTATGATATGAGCAGTATAATGTTTTAAGGTTTGGATGCTCTTTTTTCACAGTATGAGATAAAATTTTCTGAAGGCTTGTAAAAGCATAACTAAACAAAAAAATCTTTTTTTGGCAAGTTAGGCTTTACATCTCAAATATTCATTGATTTTTTATTTGATCTCACTTTGAAAAGCATATACAGTTCTGTTTTATTCATTTTATTTAAGTTAAGAATCAAGGGTCGGCAGCGTGGTTGAGTAGTTAGAGCGCCGAACTTGGTCTCGGTTCAAAACTTACTCGCGCCATTGTGTTGTGTCCTTGGGACAAACACTTTACGGCACTTTTCCTTGCTTGGTAGTCTTGGCAAGCAGTTCTAAATTAAGTCATATCTCTATTAAATTACAAGCCGACAGCAATATTTTGGTATCTCCGGAAGCAAATCGGGGTAATTACCTACCCTTCGTATTAACGGCTCTGTTGCTTTCCTGCGAGTCAGGAAGATAAATATAAAGACAAAATAAACTAAAAATAAATAAAATTTTGTAAGCTGCAAAGCTATCCGTGTTCTTAAACCATTTGCTAAATTGCATTAAATAAAAAGCCGGTTTTTTAGCAGTAACTATGATCAAGTCAAAATACAAAAATAATGATGTTTGAATTTTTTATGTATCAAAAACTCAATCATCTATCTTAATTTAAAGATGACTTAATCATAATTTCTTGTTCATATAAAACTTTTGCAAATTTTGGTTTGATTTTGGCGCTAAATATTTATATGTTTTTAAATGGCGTCATTAGCAAAAATGTACGGAAACAACTTAAATACATTGTTTATAAACTTGTGAAAGTGATCAAAACTGGGACACAAACCTCCATGTGCTCATCAAAATCTAATTTATTTAATAAAACTTTGCTCAAACGAAAGAGAATGATAAAGTGATAGATCAAGTGATAAAAGGTATTCTCAGTGATAAAGGGCGCCGGAAAATATTTTGGTGAGAAGAACAAAATTTAGAGGAGGTACTTTTTGTTGAAAAAGTGCTCTTAAAAACGTTAATTTTAGATTATTACTTGATTTATTTATGGTATAGTAAAAAATTTTTTTGAAGAGACGATTTTTTATCAAAATTAATACGTATATACCAAGTATATTTGGCAGCGTGGTCGAGTAGTTAAAGCGCCGTGCTCGTGACCAACATGGTCTCGGTTTAAAACCCACTCGCATCATTCTATTGCGTCCTTGGAAAAGACTTTTTACGGCACTTTGCCCTGCTTGGTGGTCTTCGGAAGCAGTTCTAAATTACAGTCCTATCTCTATTAAATTACAAGCGGACAGCAATATCTTGGTATCTCCGGAAGCAGGTCGGGGTAATTGCCTACCCTATGTATCAGCGCCTCCGTATATAGAGATAAAGTAAAATAAATAAATATAGAGATAAAATAAAATAAATAAAAATATATAATTAGATTCATTTCTTAAGCTTTTGGTCTGACACTTTAACCAGTAAAGAATAAGAGAGCTAAACTGAGTTGTAAACTAAAAAAGAAAGCTTTAATTTAATGATTCTCAAACTGTATGCTGCGGCACACTAGTACGCCGTAAAAGGTTTTCAAGTATGGCGCGAAACTTTTTAAAAAATATAAGTCTTTAGATAAGCTGTTGTTACTTTTTTGATCAAGTTTTATACTAAGTCTAATCATCAAGTTTGAATTATTCTCTTGATATTTTATTGACGATATTTTATGGGACGCAATTTAGCCAATAGTGGCTATTAGCTTTGTGGTGCAGCTTATAGGCTTTGCATAATAAACATAACAATTAAAAATATTTTATTTATTTACATCTTATCACAGGAGCAGTAAAAGTAAAGTGCTTGTTTTAGTTTAATTTTTGCGATGGTTTTTTCTGTTAAAATCGATGTAAGGATCTACGGGGGCAGTGCAAGTCATTAAACATTTTTTCTTTAGACGTCAACGAAAAATTATCACTTTTTTAAAAGTAGCCTGGTTTATTTTAACGCTAAAAGTTGTATGTTTGGAGCAATTTCTCACTTCCTTGTTGATCTATCAAATAACATAACTTAATCCTATTCTCCTTAAGCTTTTTCCAGCTATTGACTCCTCAACGGCCGGGCTTCAGAAGCCCACCAAATCAACAATTTATAACTCCAAAACTACTTAAGCTATCTTTATGAAATTTAAGCAGAGTAAAGATCATTTATTTAACTTTTGTTAGAGCAAAAAAGTTTTAAGAATTATTGATAAAGTAAGCAAAATTGCAATTTAGCAAGGTCACTTCAAGTTTTACGTTTACACACTCATTTAACTAGCATGAAATGCGATTGTAATGGCTTCGCTGTTGTAACAGTTGTAAACTTAATTAAAAATTGGACGTAAAGAGTGACGTCAACGCGCACGACAATTACAAACAATGAAGAAGCTAAGGAAGCTTGTTTCATTGTTTGAGTGGTCGAGTTATGAAAAATATTTTAGACCAGTTTCAATTACTTGCTCACATGTTTTATCCACATGCTTTTGTGGTTACTAATTGTGATGGAGTCGCAAACTGCCTCGTCCTTCCAGCTCCGCACAACCCGCTTCACGACCAGCACCAGACTTTATGATTTTATTTTATTAAAGACAAAACAATAATTGCGGCGCTAGTCGGAAACGGTTTTCTGAACAATATAACACAAATTAGTTTCCATACGTAGACACATTGTCTACAAACTTACCAACGATGTTGGGCGGACGAGCAAAAGAAATCAAAAACGAAATTTTCTACCCTAAGTAGACAACGTCCAAAGCGACTAATAAAGCAGCCAAATCAATCTAAAAGATTCTGCACAAAATGCCAAATCACAGCCAGCTCAAGACGAAAAGCTCACCCATACAACGTGGCATCACTTGATCCCCACAGCCGCGCGAGAACCCACTAAAAGGTAGCGCTGATTATTCAGCGCTAATACAAAAGGTGCGCTGGCTCAAAACCCGTACCCAACACCTGCTTCGCAAATATTTTACGCGAACAATGTGACACTAAAAGTTAGTGATGCTATTTTTAAAAAAGGATAAAAAACGAAAATGAATTTTTTTATGCAATGGAATTTGAAATTGGCTATGTTTTGATATTTAGCAGTGGTAAGATATCGACTTACAAATATTATACAACCAACAAAACTTTATCTTTTATATATCACTGTTTACATGCACATCGTATTTCACCGCCGCAAAAAGAGTTTTTTAATTATTGAAATGAAATTACGCCTTGCATTACTTTACAAAAAAACACTGAGAAAACAATATTACTCTGTATAACTGTTAGTCGTGGAACATATCTCGGCATCGATCAAAGCATGAAGCGCAAATTTGTAAGCAGTGCCGCAAACACGTGGAAGAGCCGCGTGTTTGACACTGATTTCGTGAGTTGTTTATGTTTTATTTTTGCATTTTCTGGCCTGGTCCAATTTCATTATCATAGCAGAGACAACAACGTTTCCAAAAATTAGATTTTGAAACATAATTTGGAGGTACAAATGTTACAACACTAAAGTCACTTGCACGAAAATGACTTTCGCCCAAAAAATCAATTTAATTTTTCGTTGAACATCAAACTGTAAGCCAGTCAAAGGCCTTCTTTCAACGTGCGGTTGAATTATTGCTGGCGAGAGGTTGCAAATGTGTCGTTTTGATTGGAACGGATAAAGATCGTAGATGTTCGTTTCTTATTACATTTTATTGTTTTATTAGAAAAAACATTTTATGACACTTTCCAACTAGAAAGTCTTTATCAGCAACTCTAAATACAGTTTATAAAAACTAGAGTGACCAATAAAAAATTTCTTGAACAGCAATATTCTAACATTTGTGAAGATTCGAGATTCACATTTGTTTATTTTATCAATAAATATTTGCAAATATTCGCATAACTATGTATAATGTATAATTGAGATTAAATGTAGGACAACGTCACTAGGAAATAACCATAATGTGTCTTAATCTTTTATTGTGCCATTCAAAATAACAAACAAATTATAGTAAAACAATTGTTTGAAAAACAACCAGCAAAAAGGCAAAAAAATAATTAACAAGTGAAAACCTAAAAGCAAAACTAGCAAATAAGCAAATATTGGTAACAAAAGTAGATAGATTCAGCATGCGCTTGATTCAGCAAAATTGTTCAAGTTTTTGCGCAGCAGACACAAGCAAGTGTTTGTAGACCCTTGTGTTTATCGACAAGCATTTGATAACAGATAAATAAACCATATTCAGGATCTAGAGAAGTGCTCTGCAACTTATATGCTGCCGAAAAATGAGAAAAATACTCTTTGAAATAGAGATAAAGTTATGTTTCTCTGAAGTAGCAATCTAAAAACTTCAATTCATGATAAAATACTTCTCATTGTGTAATGTCAAGACCTTTTTTTGGTTTTTACTAAATTTTGAAAGCTTTTTTTCTCATAAAGCTTTATTTAGTGATCATAAAAACTCTCTGTTAATAAATTAATAATTTTTTTTCAATTTTCAGCCAGGTTCGATTGTGCACGATATGCGCAAATTGGTAACTTCAAATGAAAAAAAAGTCATCACTTTATTTTTTGAGTTGAGATTGAGTTTTTAGGTTTTTTATGACAGCCAAATAAAACTTCAGGTAACGGAAAGCATTTAAAATTTAGCTCTTCAACTGGTCCAGGTGTTCTGCTAATTTTTGAAATTTTTCAAAATGTGCCGCATGTTCGAAAAAGTAGCGAAGCACAAGTCTAGACTACCACCTTTAGTCGAAACAAGTGTCGCTATTATTTGTCAAAGCTCAGATGGCTGGATGTTTGAAAAAACTGTTAAGTGGTCCGTTGGAGAGGGCGGAGGCGTTCATTGACTACGTCAAAGCGTCATTCAAAACCAAGACTCCAATACTTGGCTGTTGAATAGACTAAAAATAAGAGAGCTGTATCTGATGTTTTGGCACCAGCACCCGCTCTGAGGCCCCACGTTACCTCAGCAGTGGGACCGGCGAAATTTTTTGTGCAATCCCAAAAGGTGGTGACCAAACTTGAGTGATTAGTTTAGTTTTACTTCAAGATATATCGGAACCAAACACAATAGTGAATGTTGATTACTATAAACTTTTAGCTCATATTTTTTCTTAATCTGGATATTGTGAAAAGCAGATTATGCATTTAGATGTTAAAAAAGTCGTGATTGATTTTGGAGGAACACTGTTTCTCTGACACCCGAGATTATTTTGCTTGCTGTCGCCGTTAGAGTAAAACCTTTGTTGCAAACTAGTTTTATAATCATTCGAGTCCACACATTTATTCAGCAGAAACCTCAGCAACTTGCAGTTAAAGTTAAATTTAAATGAAATAACAGTGTCATATGCAGCTGTCAGATTGACAAATAGCACTGGCATTTTTCTTAGTCTCGAAAAAATTGTCGATGATCTGTATTAATAGAACGACTTAATCCACAGTTGACTTTTTGCATTAAAACCATCAATTGGCTTATTGCGGATGTAGGTAAGTGTCTCAATTTTTCCCAGAAGACATAAAGTGGATAAATTTATCAATAACTTTTTGGGTCTTCTATCGCCCGACTGCAAGCGCTCTTTCGTAGATTTTTGAAATTGAAGTTGAATCAATTAGGAAATAAGAAAGTTATGTAATCAAAATTTAAAGCAGCTCTAACATGGATTATAAGCTCTATGCATATAAAATTAGGGCCCGGAGCTTTTATTTGGTTTCACGTAGAAAAACCCTTGTAAATAGCCCAGGTCATCCATAACTAAGATATCTACGTTGATTTTATTCAGAGGTTTCCAGTTAGTGGTTCATTTTAAAACTAAAAACACGTCGGAATATAATAGGATATTCGTATTAGACCAGAAGTCATATTCAATGTTTTTCTAAATGACATTTTGAGTTCAAACATAAAATTTATTGAAAGGAAAATGAAGACCATAAATGGTCTTTAGGTTTACATAAAAAAATCTTTTCGAATTTCAAGAATAAAGTTTTTTTGGTCTTTATTTAACTTTTGAAATAAATTTATCAAACAGTTCGCAATAAGTAAGGACCATTTTTTTAAACTTTGGCACGAAATTTTTTTGGGAGGAAAGAAGTCATTTGTGTAAATTTCAGACTTTAGAACTGTCATGAATTTATACAAGTTGGAAACTTTGTTTCATTGAAATTTAATCGTATCAAACGTCTTTTTTTTTATTCTATGTTTTCTGTTTGCAAAACCTACATCTAAAAGCTATAAACTTTTTTACAAAACTTTTTTAAACAAGTAAATTTATACATGAAAAATATGTCGGATTTTTCATTGTAAGGAAAATTTCAACATAAAAACAGCCTGTTATTTCGAATGCTACGTGAAATATAAATAAAAAGTTAATTATAAAAATTCAGGTATTGTTTAATTGTCTGAAGGGGTCAGCATAAGAGCTAAGATGTGAATCAGTTAATTTAATTTTTTTCCACGAATTAATAGTTATAAGAAAATTTTTTCTAAAATGTTTAGTGTAAAGATTGAATTTTGTCCGCTTGATTGGTATACAAGCAGTCCAACAGCAATTGTTTTATACAAAAGAATGTATATGTGTAAAATGCTTCCAAGCAATCGCCAAAATCTCAAAAAAAGAAAATGCGATTTACTGGAAATAAATTCTGGATCGCCTTAGGCATTTCGACGTCGGCAAAAGAGGTAATTTGTTTCGTCACACAAAGCCAATTCTTGTTAAAATGCATGTCACTTAACAAAGACGTGAAATTGAAATTCTACGCTCTGCTTGCGAAAACAAGCAAAAATTCACCAATTTGCTAAAAAACGTCTATTTTACCCGTTAACCCTTGTTTGGGGACATCTAAAAATAGTACCATCTTATTCAGCATTTCAAATTAGGAAAATCAAGAAATTCCAGAATTTTATCTGCAAAGATGAAGTAATGATAAACGTTTTCGTAAGGGCCAGGCTTCAGAAGCCCAGCCGTTGAGGAAAATAGGGTTAAGATTCCAGGAAACCTAGGGCAATGAATCATAGTCTGTAAAGAAATATGAAAAAAAATTAAAACTGAAGGGTCAAATTGACCATGGTTGTGCATCCTAGTTTAAATAAAAATTTAATTATTATAATCAAACTTGAATCAAAAGCAAACTAAAAATCATTTTGAAACTTCTAAATCTTTTCATTCGATTGGGTATAATTACCTAAATCTGCTTTTACTAGGCCCTACAAATATTTCTATAGTTGACCAATTAAGTACATCGAATGCAAATGAAAATCATTGATCTAAAGTTTAATAAACAGAAATACATAAAATAAACAAATGCAGTAAAACAGTTGCATGATATTTACAAAAGACCTACTTTTAAGCGTAGTTACAAGCAATACTCATTCTTATACTTCAATTTTTTATCTGTTTGTGAAAGCAATAAAAATAATTTTATCATAACATCGTTAACAAGTTCTTGTTTATCACAATATTTAGAAAAATGTTTGCCATTATTTAAATTTATAAATTAAGAGCAATTTTTAAAAATAAACTTTACATGCAAAATTTTTCAAGGTGAAAAAGTTCTTTCAAAATGTTTTTCATTCTATTGTTACCCAAGCCACATTCAACGAATTTGATGTGCTTATTTAGGTTGCTGCATTAGATCGCGTGATCAATAATCGACCAATCACAGCTGCTTATCTTCTCCTGAGGATTGGACTGCCCTAACACCTAGCGCTATCCTAATTGGGTCCCTTGTGATCACCGATGAATTACCAGAAAAACTTCTCAAGGCTGACTCTTACGTATACTTTAAAAGCGTTTGGAGAAAGATCTAATTCTTGAACAAAAGGTTTTGCCACTATAGGTCAAAGCAGTAATTGCCGCTTCTTTAAGAAAAGCATAAATGGTTTGGTTTAAGGTGGGCGATTTGGTCGTAATGGTAGACAAAAATATTTCTTGGGAAAAGGGCCCAAGGTTATCGTAGTTGAAGTGTTTGCCAGACAATAAAGGTCTTGTACGACGGGTATGCATGCCAATGGCTGAAGGTTCTATTCTGCGGAGAGACATTCAAAAACTCTGTCTATTGGAAGGAAAAACTCGTTAATGCTTTATGGCTCGTACCAACGTACGTACTTATTATTGATTGTTTTATTCTTAAAAATTAATTTGCCTTTAGTAGTTTCAGTGTCAATGTTATGTGTAAGCAAGTTATTGGATTTAAATACTTTCCTCAACTAATCACTGTTTTCTTATTTTAGTAAAAGGGTCTTTTTTTGACCACCACTTTAGGGATGGAAAAGTTGAAAAATACGATTACCTTTTTGTTTTGATTTTTATTGAGCGCCACTAGTGTTTCTGTACCTGGTGATGATGTCTTGTTAATTTCATTGTGTAACTCTTTAATATTATGATGGTCGCCCGCTGGAGAGCAACTAGTTTTATGTAAATTTTATAAGCATATATGGAATAAAATCAGCATTACTTGCTACATTTTGCTAATTGCTTTCAATCAACACTATAGTTCTTTCAGCAGCGTTAGTTTAAGATACGAAACCGGTGAGAAACCTACACACAACGTAAAAAAAGTAACCGTAACTCCTCAACAAGTCTTAGCTTGTGTAAATAAAATATAAGAAACACTACTTAAAAAGAAAGCTTTCAACAAGCATTGCGCAGACACGCGCACATTTATGTCTGTTTTGCTGCCGAGAAAAGTAAACCTGATAGAATTCGTCGGCTAAATTTGATATATAAAATCGTATTTATATTTGGCCGTGGTTTAACGTTGTGAGGTAGGAAAAATTGGTTGTAATACTTTTTCTTGCTAACTTTTCATTTTTTGGCATTTGCAAGCAACTTTTGTAGACTCCCCATTAATACAGTAGATAACTATTCATAAATTCTAGCAGCACAAGTGTTGATTTCCACAAAAAAGATATTAAAATTTTTCTAATAAAAATTCATCACATTTTTTAACAAAATCACATCGACAATTTTATTTAAATGATCAAATCCCAATAAAATAATTAATAAAATTATTCAAAGTTCAATGATCTCAATATTTAGTAAAGAAATTAAAAACAAAAATCAACTGAATCATAATAACTAGACTAATATTTTAAAGTGCTTTTTTGACTACAATTCTGTAAAACAATGGCGTGTTTTTGCAGCAAGGCATAATAATGTAACGTTTTTACAAGCACATTCCAGAAATAGTAGACAAAAGTTTGGGAAAAATTTATCAGACGCTTATCTTATTTAAAGGCTGACTTTTCACAAATGCGTTATGTAAATATTATACTGTGGTGAGTTAGTTTTGGCATACAAAAGTTAACAAAGCTGTTTATTAATGCAAAGATGAGTCTCATAAAATAATTTGCAGCAGAACAGCAATCACAGGGCGAGAAGCAGGGAATAAAATATTCTCAAATTGGTATGGTTCTGTCTGACCGTCTCTGATAGTCTGTCCGAATCTGTTTAGTGCAAAGAGAGTCGCAGACTTAGACAAATCCGGGCAGATTGAACTTGACCAACAGACTCGAACAAACTACCAGAGACGGTCAGAGAGAGAAAGTCGGAGATTTAGGCAGATTCAGGCAGATTGGACCTACCATGAGATTAGGGCAAACTACCCGAGATAGTCAAATTAGGCCACACTAACTTGAAACATTTCCATTTCCGGCTTCTCGCGCTGTGATTATTGTTTTGCTGTAAATTTTTTTAAGACTCATTTTTGCAATAAAAACATACTTTGTTAACTTGTGTGTGCCAAAACAAACTCACCACAAACTATAAGTCAAACTATTTTTTCATTTTTCACTTCATCTTTATATCTATTCTTTTAACTTGCAAGCAAGCGACGAAGGAGCTATACATAGAGCAAGTAATTACCCTGACCTGCTTTCGGAGATATTAGAATATAGCTGTCAGATTGTTTTTTTACTTTTAGATATGTGAATGAAATTTAAAACAATGAAATGAAATAAAGCTGCTTGCTAAACCGGTAGCAGAGAAACGTGCGGGTAAATAGTCTTTCTAAGGACAAAACAAAATGGTGCAAGTAGGCTTTGAACCGAGACCATTTCGATCACAATCACGGCGCTCTTAACCATTCGACCACGTTGACAAGTTAATGTAATTTATGCGTATTATAAAACAACTAACAAAATGGTTTTAAGATTTATAAAAAAACCTCGTTAAATAACTAATTTTTTTTAAATAAAAGATTTTTTCAAATATGATTAATTTACTTTAAAAGAAAAAAAGTTTTTTCAAAAAACATTTTGTTAAAAGCTCAAATTCTAAAAATATTCCGTTTTACAGAAAAAAGCTGCTTTTCAAATTTTTTAAAACGGGCTCAAATTAAGCATTGGAAAAAGGTATTGTCAGCAATTAATGGTTAACTTGTTATTTTTATTAACTTTGGGTTAATTTTTTATTAAAATAACTAAACTGTTACAGTGATAAAAATCAAATTAAATAAGTATTATGAAATGATATGAGGAAAACAAAAAACTCAAAATACATTTAATAGATATGAAGTTCCATTTGCGTACATTTGTCCGTTTAATATTCATTACATTTTTTATAAGTAAAGTTTTTCAGATTTCGAAATGGAATTTTGGTTTACATTTACGCCATATTATAAAGTTGTTCACCCTAAAAATCATATTAGAACACTTCTGACACAATAAAATTTGATTTTTAACCACACTATCTTTTAGATAGTAAAGTGTCACCAAATTTTTTCAAAGAGGTACATAGGCACACTCTCCTAAAAAATATTGAAAACATTCTTTTATCCATAGAATGCTTTTCGTAGAAAAAGGTTAATTGAAACTTTTAAGTTGCCTACAATTATTAACTTGAGCCACAGTTTTATTTAATAAATTTTGATAGCTTTATGATAAAAATTTCTGTTTAAATAGAAATTTATTTTAAAATTCATGAAAAGGGGAAATGTTATGTCGAAAATAAATCTTTCATAAAATAATTAATACTAAATTAATGCTAAAACGTTTTATGCATTGTATGTATTAATGAGTTAGTTTAAAACGTTTGATGCTGACTTTTACAATTCTTTTTCTTTAACAATGATTGTTGCAATACTCAGCAGCACAACTAAATTCCAAAAGTTATTTTCGAATGTTTTTGGCCTCTTAAGCCCTTTTCAAGAAAAGTTAAACATAAAACAAAGTTAACAATAACTTGTGAAATAACAATAATGGTTTGTAAAAATCTCAAAGGATGGATTATATGATGAACATTTTTATGAATAGTTTGTTTCATTTTGTTAATTTCATTTTAAGTTTAAGTTTTCTTGAAAAGGACTTAAGAAGCCGAAAACGTTCAAAAGTAAAATTTTATGAATTTAGTTATGCTGCTGAGTATCGCAAAATTATGGTTGAAGAAATTTTATTCTTTGCCAAAATCAATTTTTTTTCTAGTTTTAAACACCGAAATAACAGAATTTTAGCTTAATATCCAACTGAATTTCACAATGAAGGGCACTCGCTATAGTTTCAATCTAATTGAAACAGAGAACACAAGTAAAGGAATGAACCGGTATGTACGTATAATATCTTAAGCAAAGTAATGACAAGAAGTTGACTATAATTTAAGAGAACAAAAACAATGAATAAAATTTTTCTACACATAACATAATTACGACACAAAAAAAATAAAATGATTAGAAAATCTTAATGTAGGAAAGATTTGGTTTATTTCGCTGTTTTGTTCTTTGTTTTTGTTGCTTAAATCTTATGCCATGTCGTGGAAGAAATTAAAATAAGAAATAGTTTTTTTAAATAAACGCGATGTTCATACATTAAACTAGGCAGTAACCACCCGATCGGTCGACAATCAAGAGACTGCAGAAAAAGATTTCCCGATTTCCTATGGGCCGATCCAGCTCTGATGGTGATGTAAACACTCTTTATTAAGATAGTGACTGTTGTTTCAATTTTTTTGTTAATTGAATGAGTTATGTTAATTTTAAAAGGAAAAAATTTGTTAAACTATGAACAACAGTTGAACAATTTTCCCAACTTTCTTTAAGAATAGAAATGATGTTTCCATTCGTAAAAAATTTTTTTTCATTGATTAAAAAAACAAATAAAAGCTTCATTAAGAGGGACAAGCGTTATATTCTTGAAGCAAAATGATCGATTGCTTTTACTAGTGCTCAGGTTAGCGATCTATCGGACCCTTCAAAAAGCAATTTTATTTATGTCAATTTTTTTTATTATTGGCTGTCAAACTATAATGCAAACACAATTAAGAAATATCGGGGAGAAGTAAAAAAGGGAACCTTTAATCTTGCGAAAGGAAGACTAATAATGCGTTATATCACAAAAACTTAGGAAAATTACTACAAAAGTAATTTTTTTTATTATTTTCCTACCATAAAATCCCATTTATTTTGTAGAAAATATATGATACACTAAAGACATCTTTTTTGAAAAGCTTTAGTTTTAAATTTCAATTATTCACATTTATTAGAATAATTTTTTTTTATAATCACATATCATTAGTAATAATTTTAAGTCATATCGATATAGTTTGTTTTCTGTCCTACAGCAATTTAAAGTTAATTACGACGTAGAAATCGCAATTGTTCAAACGCATTTTCTTTTTTTTCTCTTTTGCCAGACAGTAATAACGCAATGCGCTTTGTCAGGATATTTTCCTTTAACCCTATTCAGACTGGGCTTTTTGGAAACTTTGTACGACTAGGGGGGAATGGAAACTGCGCGTACTCTTTGTTTGCTTATATCTCAACAATTACTGGCGCTAGAATTGTCATTCAAGTTTGTATAGAAGAAAAATTTTATACTCTTTTAATATAGATACTTAATTGTTGCATTTAAACATCATTTGGGATTGAAAAAACAAGTTTTTAACCCTAATTTACCTAGGGGTCCACAGTGGAACCCCTTTTTTAAAACGTTATAACTTGAAAATTTCTGATAATAAAAACCTAAAAATTTATTACTTTTCCTAAAATTTATTCCTGAATATTTTTATATTTTACTTGAGCAAATCCAATGGGTAGTTTTAGTGTAACAGGCTATTTTTTTGGCCTACCTCATAATTTTTGTACACTTTTTGCTGTGGCATAAGATAATCCTATTTACACAGAGTCACGTGAGCGGCAGCGTGAAGATTTACTGTGGCCACGTCCGTGACGCAGATTAACTTTTGTTTGAACAACTTTAGCAAACAACGGTTTCGCACAAAAATAATTTGTTGCTGTTCAATAGTTTCTTCACTCCCAGTTTAGTCGAGTTGTTTGACTTTAAAGAAACTACATATTTATTTCAGACCGATTTGATAAAATTTTTTTTTTTTTCGTACAATTGATTTTGTCTCACACTAAAGACTTAATGAAATTACCCATATAACAAGATTGATTAACCAAATTTTTGTAACAAGCCAGTTTACTGTTAGCTTATTTATTATTTTTTTTTTTTTGTCAACTTACTTTGGATGTTTGCATCAGCTTTATCTCATGCAGCTACATCAAACACCTAATATAAATACTCACACAAAAAGATTTTATTTGTTCAGTTACTTCGTTTTTTGGTTATTTATTTTGTTTTCATTCAACTTTCTTAGGATGTTTGCTTGAGCGTTATCTCATGCAGCTACACACAGTACATGGTATAAATAGGCACACAAAAAGATTTGATTTGTTCTGTCACTTTCTTTGCCGGTTATTTTTTTTGTTTCATTCAACTTCCTTATGACGTTCACATCAGCGTTACATGCAACTATTATTATTTTGATATAAATTGGTCCGTAGAGCTGATTGAGAATTTGTATAGAGCCGTAAAAATTGGGTAAGGAAGTTCGATTCAAAGAGTCTTTTGGTTCAGTTGAGCAGAAGAAGGTGTGGTATATGTTTCGTACCAATTTCGATAGAAAACGTGCTATTACATCATAACATCACCTTATGTCATGATTCAAACATCATGCCTATAGCAAGTTTTTATATTTTTATTACGATATTACCAAAATATCCGAGAAGTTTTGTGATAGTGAATAAATTTATAATATTGCATAAAAAAATTTATTCTTTTGAGATTAACATAAATTGTTCTTGTGGCAGAATTAATAATTAATACAAAAAGCTTACTGTAACTAACAAAAGCATGTTTAGGCAATTTTATACAGCTGATAAAACGACAGATATTATTCTGTTTGACATCCTAGGCAGGTTAGATCATATTTCGGAGACAATTTCCGACACGGAAAGCTCATTAGAGGAAGAAGATTGTCTTACATCTATTGCCCAAAATAAAGATATTGAAGCAACAGATACATCTTTTTACCCACAAAGACGAAACACACCTTACTCGTCCAGGTTAGTAGCGATAGCCGAAGTTTTGTAGATAAACTTATGCTGCTAAAAGTGTTTACAAAACAAAATTAATATTATATTCAAAATATATATTATTGAAATTGTACCATAAGCTCTAAAAATTTGGCATATGAAACAGCAATTAAATAGGTTAGTTATCAGATTAAAAACCACTAAAATTTTAATCAATCTGTGTCAAATGTGTGGCAGTTTTTATAATAAAACTGCGCAGAAGAGGCATTAAATTGAGAACAAATCAATCTTGACCAAAATTTTCAAAAATTTGCAAGTTTAAATTGTACAACTAAGAAGCACGTCTCCATTTTGTTAGGGGAGACCCCTTTATAGATGGCCGAGGAATTCGTTTCATTCGTCTTGAATAAAATATAAAAATGTTGAGAAAATAACTCTTTTTTTAGCTCTTATCATACTTTTTTGAGTCTCAGTGCTTTAATAACTCTCTGGAATATATTTCATTACATTAACTTTAGTCTTATGCAGTTTGCAATAAACCTGTTATTAACGTTGGGTGTATTTGTTTAAGAATAAAAATTGATGATCGGGTGGCATACTCAGAAATTGTTTGTTGAAGTAAATACTTTTTTGGTTTTGTGTTGATAGTTTGGAGTAAATTTTGAATTCGCGGTAGGTGACTTAGTTATGTGATGTATCGGAAAGATAACACATCATATGGTTGCCATTAGGACAAATTGAGATAGCTAATATCTTGAGGCAATGTTGTGGTCTTTGTAAATATTATTCAAATTAAAATGCATATAGAAGTTTAGTTTTGAAGCTAATTAGGTAAGTTCAAGGAAAAGGAGTGTGATCATTTTCATTTCCAGAAACTTATAAACTCTGCATTTTTGTAAGGTGTAATATTCGTTTATATATAGATTTATTCTTTACTTCAAAGCATTTCAAAAAACTAAAAAAGATATTGGCTACAGGTTGGTCTGTCACTTGGAATCGGCCTTGAACCCTCAAAACTATGATGACGTGTTGCTTCCTCAATTGAAACCAAAAATGTATAGAGCAATTTTAGAAAAAGCACCTAACAAAAAAATTCGTATGAATATATTTCGTAGACAAACCAGAAACTTTAATCTGCTGGACGGCAACCTAGATCGGCTGTGATTATTGGACAACCCGGTCCAACTGGAGTTGCAAACAAGCAACTGGTGCTAAATCATCATGGGAGTTGTTCTTCTGGAAAAAAATCCTGGAAGTTGTGGTAACATGTACAAACCAACGCATTGAAAAGGCAGAACAAAATTTAAATTTAAGCAGCAAAACTTGGTATAATTTTATGGACGCTGTTGATGAAACTGAAATTTTAGCATTTATTGGGCTGGTGTACTTACGTGGTCTAGCAGGGATATGTAATAACTATGTAAAATATTTATGCAGTGCTCTCATGGGCCCTCAACCGTTTGGAGCTACCATGAGCAAAAATCGACTTCAGGTTTTGTACGCTTGTATTTCTTTAATGATCTTTCTACTCGCCAAGCACGATGGAAGCACGACAGATTTGCAGCAATAAGGGAGCTTTTTGAAATCTTCGGAAAAAACTGTTGCAAGCACGTTATTCCCGATGAATATATTTCACTGGACGAGATTTTGTACTCAATGAGAACAAGCACCGGATTCAAGCAATTTAACCCAAGCAAGCCCGCCAAGTATGGTCTGCTTTTAAAATCTACAAACGCAGTGATATACAGTTATACTTTTTCAACAACCCTATATTGCAGAAAACCTCGTGATTAACCCACAGCGAACTACACACCAGGAACCGAAAATGTTGCAAAGTATTTGGTTATGCAATTGCAAAAACATGTTGACATACAAGGGAGGAACATATCTTTTGACCGATTTTATACAAGTATTTTGTTAGCCAAGTGGCTACTTTCAAACAATATAACTTGTGTGGGCACATTACAAGCAAACCGAAAGGGAATATCGATGTAGTTGAAGAGTTGAAGAGTACGAGTACGAGCCAACCACTGTCTTACAAATGCTTTTGGGAAAACAAAAATAAAAACTTGTTCTTCACTCTTATGTTATAAAAACTAAGGGCACAGGATTACGAAACTTTCTTCTGCTTTCTTCTACACAGCCGCTTCTGGGAACGACGAAAGATGAATTAAAGAAAAAAATCTGCCGTTTACAAATTATACGACTTCACTAAAGACCGTACGGATGTTATAGACCAACGAATGGCCACTTTTAGTTGCAAAACAAAGTCAAATTGATGGACAATAGCAGGATTTGCTTATATTGTCAATATATGCCGTGTAAATTCTGCTACAGTTTTAGCTATAAACCATGGTTCCGACCCCCGCAAGGTAAATTCCTATATTTTTAGAATGTACTTGGCTCTAAGACTTATCCGGCCACATGTCCAACAATGTTCCCTCACTGGGCTTCAAACCTCGATACGTTAGAAAATTGATTTGCTTCTAAATGCTGGCGTTTTCAGCTCACGACAACAAGATGCTTTACTTTCAAATAACACACAATATCCGCAAAAGTCCGAAAACAGAAAACGGTGTGTGAGGGTGGTTTAAAAATATCTGGTCCTGGTCAGAAGAAAAGAAAAAACAACAAGACAAAAACAAAAAACCAGTGTCACATTTGTGGCAAGCCTGCCTGTTGCCAACATTCTATACAAATGTGCGTTGATTGTTACTCGTTGAACAACAACTAGCTTTAAATCAGCTGTATCCCTTTAAATATACCAAACATGTTTATTGTTACTGTGTGAGTTCAATGATTTTTTGTGTGTTGTATTTACAATATTCTTGCTGTACATTTATGCAGCTTAATTGTAATTATTGTTATCGTGCAATAACAGAAAAAACAAAATGTTGTTTGACGGAGACAGAAAGTTTTTATGCAATGCTAACCTTTTATTTCATACTAAAATAATTTAAAAAAAAATTACACTAAGAGATAATTTTGAACAAGATTTCCCTGAAATGTATGCACAGCGGATTAGAAGCATAGCAGTTATAAAATTAATATCACAAGTACATTACAAGTTATTCCGAGAAGTGACCTCTGAAAATTGCTAGACTTACTAAATAAAATATACACGATACTTGTAAACGGTTTTGACGTTGACAGCAATTCAAACTTTATTTACCAAATATGCGTCTGTCTTGCTGTGTTTGTGAAGATTACTGAGTCACGTAGTAGTTAATTGTTTTTGAAGCAGCCGTGACCAATCCGATTATGTCGGCAAAACAAAGCAATCAACAAAAATTTGAAGACCTTCAATTTATACAAAATGTGAAGAGACTAATTGCAAATACATTAAAAGTAAAGACTTTGACTAAGCTAAAATAAATTTTCTCCAACATATCAAAAAATCAACTGCGTAGCTACTGTCTGTTAAGAGTATAGGACATGTAAACTTAAAGTCCTCCAAGGAACCCCCTTAGGTAGTCAACAGAAAAAAACATCCTAGGTAGATAAGGGTTAAAGGGTAGTCAAATTTCGTAAATTGACTAAAAATGATAGAGCAATTTGAGAGAATTAACGACTTCGTCTATTTGTCGAACGTCATTAATTCGTAAAATTAGAAGTAAGAATGCTGACAGTTGAAATCCACCTGGCAAGATTATTACTGTTTACTGAGGAAGAACTTCTACGACAACAAATCTGCTGAAAGCTAGTTTTATTAGTGCTTACAACGCTTCGATCTTTGCAATTAATCAAATAATTTTTTAAATTCACTTCCTTTTGTGAACAATTAGGCAAGAAATATTATAATATAAAAAGAAAGGCAAATCTTTACACAAAAAAATTATGTTCGTAATTCCACATCGCAAAGAACTCACTTTAATTTTTCTTTACTATAAAAGAGTATTTCAACTTGACTAATTTATTTAGAGTTGATTACTTTTGATCATATTGATTTTTTAATTTTACAGAAATCCTTTTTTTTAAAACAAGCTGCTTAAAGAATGAAAAGCACCAGACTCGAGTTTCGCTCTTGTTAGAGCTCGTCAGTGATGCTTATCTTACTGCGAATCGAATCATTGACGAGCTCTAACAAGAGCAAAACTCGAGTCTAGTGCTTCTCATTCTTTAAGCCGCTTGTTTTAAATTAATTATAAATACTCATTATTTTTCAGATATAAAATCTTTTTTTGTTTCGAATGTTTTCTTCTTTTGGTTAAGTACGCTAATTCATTACTAAAATATTTGTTTATTAAAATTTTGCTAACGTTTTCTGACGTAATTGTTTAACCTTTTTAATTTTTGTATGCCTTGTTGAATTGGTCTAGTTTTTGTAAGAGTTACAAAAAGTTAAAATTTTTCAAAAAAGTAATTTAATTACCATCAACTTAAATTTCATTTGTGACGAGTAATGTAACTTTGTTCAAAACTTATGAAACCAACATTTTTTTGCGATAAAAAAGTATTCAATTGATAGTCCGAATTTCATCATTATTATTTGAAAAACAAAAACACCAGTACAATCATAGAATAATATTGCACTTAAACACAGCTCAATGTATTTTGTTTGAATATTTTTGAGTTTGTTTATGTGAATTTTTGAAAACTGTTACCAGGCTGAACGAAAGATCCGAAGCGCCATTTCAATGCCATTTCTTTTATTTCATTCCAGGACCTGATATTTCTGATATACATATTTCACACCGACGTTTTTTTCTGATTGAGGAGGAAATGTCGATAACAAAGCAATATAAATACTTGGTGCAACAACATTTTCGCTAAGTATCAATTTTATTTTTTGTACAATTTCGCTGGTTAGACCAGTGGTTCTCAAACGGAGTGACGCGGCATCCTAGAGTGCCATTTTCGTTTTGCTAAGGTGCCGCAAGCTATTGCACATTATTCACTAGTCCAGGAAAAAATTTGAGTGTTGTAATGTTAGTTTGAATTATAAGCTTCAACGTTACTACATATACTGTATTTATATTTCTCAACCTATGTACCCCAAAAAATTTTGGAAAAAAAGTATTTGGGGACGTCGAATATTGCGCTTTCTACACGTGAAATGTGTAATACTGGGAGCAAAGACCGTTTTTATTTAGAAAAAACTGATTTGGGAAGGAAATTCACAGGAGAGACCATGAATTCAGGTGAAGAGCTTGTTTTTTTAGAGATCACATAATTTTGGGGGCGGAAATCAAGGATCATAGCTGAAATGCGCCGCGAATTTTGAAACATACCAATTATGTGCCGCTGCCACAACAAGGGCATTTTTAGAATAGACTTGATTTTAGAGACAAAAGCTAGAAATCTGAGCCCAATTCAGGGTGAAAACTTTTTTTTTAGTGATCACTTGATTTTGGAAACAAAATTTAATAAAAATTGTCTAAAGGTGTCGCGATTTAATCATAAGTAACAAGGATTTGGGCTAAATCATAAAGCAACTATAAATTACACAATGAGAGTGTAAAACATATTTATTGCGCGACAAGACAAGATACCAAGACCACACTATTATGACTCGAAGAAGACGACCTGGACAACGAATGTGAAGTTCACCGCCGTGGAGTGAGAAAAGCTTTCGCTTTTGTTCCCCAACGTAATTACTATTTTGTATAATTAAATTTTGCTGTTTTAAATGATACTTTGATTTGTGAGATGTATTTGCTTGCACCTGATGAGCCCCATAAGGGCGAAACAGGGCCTTGTCGCGATTTTTGAAAAACTTCCAAAATGTGCCGCAATCGGAAAAAGGTTGAGAAATATTGGGTTAGACCTTGCCTGGGATGAAAGATTTTATTAATTTCAAAACAAGACCAAAGCCAACTTCAAACAAATTCTGCTGGCGCGGCTCCGTATGTTTATTCATTGCTAATACACTTGCTGCATTTATGCGACAAATACCAAGCAAATACGAAAATGCAATTGTGGTCCATTTTAGAGACTTAGTTTTACTCGAATAGAAAGTAATTTTTTGGTCTACAATGTCTGTACCTCCTTTCGCATAATCACATAACTTGCATAAAGTCAATTTCTTCTTTTTATTTTTGGAAATTTAAAAAATTGGGTGCATTGTTGATAAGATTGAAACGTTTTGCTTTCCTGTGGTTTTAGAGTTTACAATAAAAGAATTAAGGTTGATATTTTTTTCAGATTTGTTCCAAAAAACTTTATAGAAACCAATACCTCTATTACACATTTGCTTTATTTCGTTTGATATTTCTTTGCATTTAGTTTGAATAGTTCCGATGGTAATAATTTTCCATTCCAATAGCCATTATACCAAAGATATTAAAGTGTATAATGGATTAAAAAATCAACTTTTATAATAAAGCCAAATCAAGAGCTCGAGATTTTAGCCAAATTTATTAGAAAATTTTACACGAAAAGAAATCTAAATCTACAGTTAAGGCTTTTTCAACATAAAGAACTTCCCTTGGAAAGTGAGATTAAAAGCGTTTTATTGACTCGTAAAGTGTTTGAGTAAATATAGTTAATGAACCGTTCAGTCTGAATTGTTTTGATAAACAGTTTACATTTACCTTTTTCTCGCTTTTGGCTGCTTTTTTCTCACATTTTATGAAATAGTAAAAAAACTAGTGACAGGTGTCAAAAACTATTAATAACTCCAAAATTACTTGAGCGATTTTTTCAAAAATTGCAACAACATTTAGATGAATAAAAATCAGAAAAAGTCATAAAATTTGAAGAAATTCCGGCAAGGAGTTTTTGAGTAGCACACAGCATTTTAACACCGCGGGCATATTCTGGCTCCCCCGAATCGTAATAGGGTTAACACATAACCGAGTTTGAACTTTATTCCCGATTATTCTCGTGTATTATAGCATTTTCTCTAGAGAAATCGAGCTAATACTCGTATCATGTAGCTTATATGAATAAGTTGGTCGTCATGTGACATTTATCTATATACGTATACACGCTCGCTCGATCACTTATAGGGAGAAATGATTTGAGAGACGACTCGAGTAAACATAATTTCAGAGAGCGTTAATTTGGGCGCAGAGCATGGGCGAAGGACCCTTGATTGCATTCTGTGAATTGGCAAGTTTTGTAATTGTTTTTGCACCAGTATTTGGAGATTAGTTCTACAGAGGTAGAAATATTTGTTTTGGAACAAATTAAGTCGTAGCACTGATTTCGCTTTGCAGTGGCAAAGCGTGAAAGAGGATTTTTGTCAATGGTGAATTTCGAATAACACATTTGTTTTAGTTAGATATAGTGGTCTCTGTTTGTTTGTGGAGAAGAGTCTTCGACAGATCAATCCGAGCTTGGTTCAAGCCAACTGTATAAAAGTTTCAGACTCATGGCAAACTACTTCATAAACCGGAATAAAATAAAATTTAGACACAGCTTTGTTTCAGCGCAGGTATTCGGGTTACCTTGTTCAACTGGTCCTTTAGGATTCCCGAACAAAGTTTTTGACATTTATTTACTCTATACAATAAAATTTTTACAGATCGAAAAATATTTGATTATTCAAAGCCGACTACTTCTGCACTGTCTGCGAGTCAAAATATGAAAACATTTACAAAATAATCTTGGATACAAGCAGTTTGGTTTTAATAGTAAACTTTTTAGCTTTTTTTTGTATTGTGTCGCAGAACGTAAGATTATTTTACTTTTATTTCACAAATAATTGCTTCAACTTGAAAAATTACAATTTTTTTAAATTTAAAACAATTTAATTGTATTTAACTTGATTAATGAATTGTTTTAGAGAAATAATTGTTGCATCACAAGGAAGCAACCCTTAGAAATAAAACTCACTTTGTTTAATTTTACAACAATTCAGACGTTTAAAATCCATTTGTTCTTCTGGTAGAATCAAAGGCAAGTAAAACTTCAACAAATACAGAAGGCGTAATATATTTATTAAAGAAAAACTCAACACGACGTTTAGTCCGTTACATCGGGTGGACTTCATCAGGTAAAAGCAAAACACAACGCGCACCCTATTTAAAAACCAAGAAGTTAAAAACACCAACCAACAAACACAAGGTGAGAAGCGAACAACATAACAATTTAATAAATACTTCGTGCAACAGAAACAAATTTAACAGGTTAAAAACCGATATCAATTACAAAGCCATCAAAGGCCGCCGTGGTTCTGGTGTATTAAAGTTAATTAGAAGCTTAATATCCCAAGGAAAAAGGATTGCAAGGAATAAGGCGCATCTATTTTTTAACCATTAGTGTTTGAGAGAAAATATTTTAACAAAAAGCTTAGTTATAAAATCTCCTATAAACACTAGGGCAGGAAGAAAATTAGCAGAAAAATTTAGTTTTAATTGTCTTAATTACGCATTAATGAATTGCACTTTTGGATAAGAAATAGTCTACGGTTTATGGAGAACATTAGAGGAGAATTACTAAAGAATTCCGTAATTGACTTTGAATCTATTTTAAAACATGCAGAGTTTACTGCTAATAAACTCTATAACACACTAATGAAGCATTATAAAGAGAAAATTGCAAAATTGAAGGAAGATTTTAAACAGAAATATGGCGAGACGAAAAATTCAAATAAAAAAATGATCAATGGCAACATAAGAAACAAAGATAATTGGGTTGTTAACCTTTCTAATAAAAATTTATCAGAAGATGAAAGTAAAGTATTATTATTAGGTTTAAATTTTTTGGTCTCACAGGATTATATTCCAAAAACTGAAATATTGGCTAATATTGAGAAAGGTATAAAGAACTTACCTGACAATACATCTTCTATAATAAGAAGCAAAGTTGTAGATATATTAAACAAGAAACACAAGAGTATTCCAAATTTATCGATTAAAGAGAAAAAGCCATTGAAAAATCTACGGAATGATACAAATATTGTGATTACAAAGGCAGATAAAGGTAATTGTACAGTTATTATTGATAAAGATAAATACGAAGAAAAAATTTTAAATTGTTAAACGATCAATATACGTATGTTTTATTAAAAAATGATTTAACGAAAAATATTGAACGAAAACTAAATAAATTTATTTTTGACTTATATAAAATTGATCGTTTATCTCAAAAAAAATATTTTTATTTGCGAAGTACTGATGCTATTGCGCCACGCATTTATGGGTTACAAAGATTCATAAACCAGACTGGCCTCTTCGACCGATTGTTTCTTTTATTAATTCATCTTTATATAATCTTTCTAAATTTGTGGCGAAAATATTAACACCTTTAATAAATTTCAATAATTTATCAATAAAAAATTCATTCGAATTTGATAGATAGAATATCTAACTTTAAAATCAATGATAACGATTTGATGCTTTTTTTCGATGTTGTGTCTTTATTTATTAAAATTCCTGTACATACATATATAGCTAAATCAGTTATTTTTGATCGTCTGAAATGTGATAGCGAATTAAAAATTAGATGTAAATTGAATATCAACGAAATTATGAATGCTTTAGATTTATGTTTAGACAACAGTTATCTATGTTTTCGTAAGAAATTTTATCGTCAAATTTTTGGTGTTGCGATGGGTTCACCTATCTCCGTCATTGTAGCTAATTTAGTTATGGAATCTATTGAGAATAAAATGCTAAAAGATTTTGCATCCCCATTTCGCATTTGGTTACGTTACATTGATGATACTTTTTGTTGTGCTAAAGAAAACCGAGGTGGTATCTTTTCATAAATTTATAAATAATATTGAAGAAAGTATTAAATTTACGGTCGAACAAGAAGTTGATAATGCTATTCCGTTTTTAGATGTGTTAATAATTCGTAACAATGGTCAACTAACTACAAAAGCCTATAGAAAACCTACACATACAACTAGATACTTAAATTTTAATTCATGTCATAATTTTCTCAAAAAGTTGGTTTGCTTAAAATATTATTGTTTTGCGCTAAATCTAAATTAATTACAAATTATCGAGATAAGACCAATAAAGTTAAATTTGTTTGTAATGCTTTACGTGAGAATGATTACTTAGATTTGTTATTGAATAAAGTCAAAAAAGAAATTAAGCATAAAAAAGTCAATAAAAATTTTTGCATGAGTGAAAAAATATCTAACTATGTCGGTTTACCATATATTAAAGATTTGAGTAATAAAATGTCTAGAATTTAGAGAAAATTTAATATTAATGTGTATACTTACCCTTATAAAACAATTGGAAATATTTTACCAAAAATAAAAGATTCTGTGGATGATATATATAAGCGGGGTGCAATTTATAAAATGCCGTGTAAAGATTGTTCGAATGTATATGTTGGTGAAACGGGCAGATGGTTTAATATTTGCTTATCGGAACATAAACGTGATTTGAAACCGATTAATTTGGCTAAATTATAAGAAGACGATTTAAATAAAAAAACTGCATTGGTTAAGCATTGTTTTAATTGTGAGCATAGGATTGATTTTGGTAATTTTGAAATATTGAATTATAACATTGACTATGATAAACAAAAATTTTTAGAATCATTACATATTAATAATACAAAAAATTCAATAAATGATAAAGATCGTAATGTTTTTACAAAAACATAGCAATATAAAAAATCTCAACTAATGTGGGTTTTCAACCTGTTAAATTTGTTTCTGTTGCACGAAGTATTTATTAAATTGTTATGTTGCTCGCTTCTCACCTTGTGTTTGTTGGTTGGTGTTTTTAACTTCTTGGTTTTTAAATAGGGTGCGCGTTGTGTTTTGCTTTTACCTGATGAAGTCCACCCGATGTAACGGACTAAACGTCGTGTTGAGTTTTTCTTTAATAAATATATTACGCCTTCTGTATTTGTTGAAGTTTTACTTGCCTTTGATTCTATCAGAAGAACAAATGGATTTTAAACTAAGTAATATTCCTGGTAACAGTGTTTGTATCAATTCAGACGTTACCAAAATTAATCATCGTGACGTTTACAAAAAAATAACACAAAACAAGAAACTTACTAAACTCGCTATAGCAAACATTATCCCTTTGCATACGTATTACTCCACACGTCATATTTCCTGGTTTGTTACAATCACAAGGGATGGATCCGTACGTTGATGACGAACATTGTTGTGAACAGTTTGCTTCATCGTGAGGACTGAGCCAGGGACACTCTATCAATCCATTGCATTTGAAACTATCAGAACATGTTCTACAAAACAATATCGACGTCATAATCCTATGTAAAACATAGAATTGCTAGTCAGCAGTAAAGTTTAAATCAGTGTTTTGTGGATTAAAACAAACAAGTCAATTTGGGTTTTTGATTTGATTCGATTTGATTTGATTCGTCTGGTTTTTATTTTGTTCTACAATCAACATTTCAATTTCAGTTTTGTTGAAACCCAACGATAAAAAAAACAAGCAAAATAAATAAGAAAAGTAGTAAATCAGTAAATTTTGGCATAAAAGGGTTGCTAGGTGACCGCAAAATTTAATAAAATTATTAAAATTTTAACAAAGTTTGATGGCAGGTAACAGGCATACAAGCAGTAATGGCTTTAGTAGGGTGCAAGCGGTGCGGTCGCACAGGGCCCTCTCTAAAAAAGATCAAAAAGTGGACCCCCTGCACAAGAAATTGCTTTATTTTTACAAAAGAACACTAGGACGTTGATGGCAAGTCAAAATAAAAGAAAAATATTTGAAAAAAATGCCTCCGTAACCTCCGTAATTGACAACATTTTACACACTATATACTACTACGATTAGAAGTGAAAGTGGCCTTTTTTATCAAGAACATTATGATTTTCGGAGCAAAATTGGAAAACCTGAAATAAATTTGAAGTGAAGACCTTTTTTTAGTGATGATTTTGCTTTCATGTACTAAAACCTGGTTCAGGTATCTTTTTTTGGCACCCTAAATAGTGCCCCCTTACTTTTCTTGCACCGGGCCCCCCCTTTTTGTAAGGTCATCACTGCATACAAGTATTTTTTTAACATAGGAACAAAATCAATTGAACCGCAGTTGTTTTTGTTTTATATTTTATATTTACGGATTCGTCCAAAACGCTTTGTCAGCTTTAACTCACAAGGACGATGGTGTACAAAATGCCATGAAGCAAGTTACTCCGAAAAGTTCTGGCAGATTAAACATCTTTTAAAACAGTAACATAAATTTAGTAATTTTCTGGAAATGTGGTCATCAAAATATGACCTACGGTTCGGATCCTAAATCTGTCCGGCTCTTTAAAATCTGACACAAAAAAACTAAAATATAAGAAAGTATAAACCAATGATAACCAAGCTATGGGTGATTAAATGATTTAACAATTAAACACTTTTTGAAAAAATAAAATTATTTTGACTTAGTGTCTAGGTAAGTTTCATTAAAAATTATTTATTGAATTTTTTGTTTTTTTATTTTATATCTATGTTTATCTTCCTGACTTGCAGGAAAGCGACGGAGGCGCCAATACTATGGTTAAGCAATTATCCCAACCTCCTTCCGGAGATCCCAAGATGTTGTTGTCCGCTTAAAATTAATAGAGATATGACTTTAATTTAGAACTGTTGGCCAACACTACCAAGCAGGGGAAAGTGCCGTAAAGTGTCTTTCCCAGGGGCACGACAGAATGAAACGAGTTGGATTGAACCGAGACCATGTTGATAATAATCGCGGTGCTTTAACCATTCGACCACGCTGCCGACGCGAAGCGACTACACGCCGCCGATTTGAAGCAAAAACCTAATTTTGTGTATTTAATTGAGTTGTTAACACAAAATTTATTAAATTCAAATAAAAACTTTTTTTAGATAATTTGTTAGCTTACTAATAAAGCCTCCGTTTCTATTTTGACATCAAAAAATTTTGTTTAATTCTATTTTTGTTAAATTTCAACTTTATTTTATTTTACAATTTTGGCTAATCATGGAAATTTTATAGAAAGGTTACGGTTAAACTGTTGCAAAAACAGCATTTTACATTAATTTAGAGAAATTATAATTTTATTCCAGCCGTAAGCTAAATTCACGTTTTGGTTTGTAAAGTTGACGCTAGAGGGTTACAGCTAATTGATTAGATAAATTGAAGAATCCCTGATACAAATTTTGAAAAGAAAATATTCAAAGTATTTATATCTAAATCACTGAGTATTAAAAAACGCTGCTATAACTTAATCAGCACAATTAACTTGAAAAAATATTAAAAAGGGATCCAGGCTGAAGTGGATGCAACATGTGAAAAATCAATTCTGAACAGTACAATGCATTCTCAAAGAAATCACTATGTAAACGATTAAATGTAGTTTCAATGAGTGAAATAGGAACGAAAAATAGCAACTAAAACAAATTAACAGAGAGGACGATGATTATGCGACAGGCCTATTTCGGTTTTATGGACTTCATCAGGCATAACTTATCGTAGCCTCTAAGGCGAATAGGCAGCGCGAAAAGTTAAGGTGAGAATTCCATGTAATAACGTTTTTGGAAATAGAAATTCTAATTAATAATTTACAATTATGAGTTTAGATATTAACAGTCAACATCGAAAAATCACCAATCAAAAAAGAATTGAAAATTTTTTTTTTGGACTGCAGCGAAACATTTGGAATAAATTTCACCAAAAAGGTTGGTGAAGCAGCATTAAAAGGGTTTATAAAATTTAAATTTTGGACTTCTTCGAATTGAATGGAATATGTTATATTGGAAAAATTTACAATAGCCAACATTAAAAAGCGCATCGAAAAAACGAATCGGAAAATAGCTGATGTAAAATAAGTTTCGGACCAGAAAGGTCAAATTTGAAAAACTTAAAATTTATAGAATTCGTTACTTTTAAAAATCGTACACCGCGAATTTACGATTTCTTCTTCTGGATTACTGTCTAAACTCAATATTAATTGTAAATAGAGGGACCGAAAAAGCAATGTATAAAAATGCAAAATTACCGTAACTAAAGAACTCAAAACATTAAGGGTGATGATAAAGGATCCAAGGCAAACCTGATGCAATAGAACGTGAAAAAATTTATTTTTTCTACATTAATTGTGTTAATTAAGTTATAGCAGTATTTTTTGATTCTCAGTGATTTGGAAATTTTTTTGAACTTTAACAGGATTTTTTTTTGTTGGGTTTCTTTGTTGCAGGACTACTTTTGGGTCTTAATTTTTTTTTGAGTTTGTTGTTTTTTCGCCGATAATTGTGCAACATTCTTGTCATATGGTTCAAATCTGTTCGTTTAAATTATTATAATGAATATTGCTTTTTTTTTCTCAATAGTAATGCGCTCTTTGAGCATCGGGAAACATTCCAGTGTTTCCTTGTTCCGATCTCAAACCCGGATAAATGGGGAGGGTTGAGGCAGGAAGGGTATCTGGCGTAAAACTTTTTTGCCAAAAACATACAAATCCGTTAATATAATAAATCCATACCAGATTGGTCGAGGGCCGGGTTATCAACGATTGCCTCAGATGTTGTACAATAGGACACTTGTGGAAACTATGTTACTGCTGGGATCAGGAAAAACGAGAGAAAAAAGATAGGAGGAAGGCAAGTAAAGAGACAGCGAAAACCGTGAAAAGGGAGACACACACTCATAAAGGTTGGTACCTTAAATAAAGGAATAATGATGGGAAGGGAAAAAGAGCTGGCAGACATGGTAGAGCGAAGAATGTAGATGCATTGTACTTACAGAAAACAAAGCGGAAAGAGAGTAATGTGAGACATTGGAGATGGTTGCAAACTATTTTACAATGGAGCTGATGGAAGTATATATGGAATAGGGATAGTGGTGAAGGAGGAGCTGGTTGAAAGTGTCTTGGAGGTGAAGAGGGTGACAGACAGACCAATTGCCATAAAACTGGAGGTAAAATAGTCGATACTGAATATGGTAAGTGCGTCTGCTCCACAGATTAAGGTTGGTGTAGGAGGATTAACAAAAATATTATTATGCTTTTAACCCTAAATGTAATCCCATCCTGAGATTGTTTTATTGGGTGAGAACACAAGTTAAAGTAGCACAAAAAATTCATATATATTTCATGCATTTGAAGCCTTTAAAAAGCGTGGTTTTTGAATGCACAATTATTCTCATCAAATTGAAAATGTGTCACACTTTATTCATAATAACTTTAATCATGACGGTGTAGTTTATTCCCGTTAAAAGTAATTCGAATGTCGCGTCGCTGGGGAGGCGCTGCTCTCGTGTCGTGCGATGTGGTGTCTACGATTTGCTTAATGTATTTTCTTGTCCTTTTCTTCTTTTCGCCCGACAGTAATGACGTAATATGCTTTTGTCCAAGCGCCACTATAGCTCCCTAATAGTGGAATGTTCGTAAATACTATTTGGTTCTAGCAAAAGTGCTCTCCCTGGAGAGTTTAGCTTATTTAAGAAATTTGGATGGCGCGTGGCGTTTGTATATATACGCTTGCTCTATCACTTGGTAGACAGAGAGATGAATAGAGCGAAATGTGTCGGTCGAAGCAGAATCGCTTTGAGAGAAAGTAGAATTTTTGGGGCAGAGGGCCCGTTAGATTTTGTATCAATTGACGAGTTTTGAATTTATTTTTCGCCCATGTTTTGGAGTTTTGTTCTTCGGAGGTAGAACTAATTGTGTTGACCGAATTAAGTTGTAGCGCCGATTTCGCTTTGCAGTGGGAGAGCGTGGAAGAGAATTTTCGTCAATTGCAAGTTGGAATTTTGCAATAAATTCGTTTTTGTTAGAGAGGGTGGTCTTGGTTTGTATTCATTTTTGTTAGAGACAGTGGTCTTGGTTTGTTTGTGGAGAAGAGTCTTTAACGGATCAATCCCAGCTTTTCTTCAAACAAACTGTATAAAAGCTTCAGGCTCATAGCGAACTACTTCTTGAGCCAGAATAAAATAAAATTTAGACGCCAGCTTTGTTTTAGCGCAAGTATTCGGGTTACCTAGTTTAACTGGTTCTTTAGGATTCCCAAAAAAAATCTCTGATAAAATGCTTGCCAAGATAGTACAAAACTTTCATAGTAGTATATACAAAATGTATGTGTTTTTGAAGTTTTGTTTGTTGTATAAAAAAAACATTTTTATTTCCATAGTTGACTACAAGTAAAAAATTCCAAAAAATTGATACTTTTTGGAATTATTTTAAAACTTAGAAAAGCTAAACTGAGTTGTATTGACATACTAGCATTGCATAAGTTTGGTTGTACGCCATGAATAAAATAATAAACACATTTTCTCATAACTACTTACAGTCAGAGCGGGGCAATTTTTAATACCAGTTAGGTAAACCCAAACGAACGATTCAGCAAACCGTTAGAATTTTCTTTACTTTTAAATTTATTGCCAAATTTTTTTCTTTAACAGTGAACTAAAAACCACATACGAATTTGGTGCTGGTTAAGTATGCGGTCTAACATCTCTAGCCCTAACCCAAAACCTAACCCTAACCTTAACCAGACCTGTTGAATATTAGACAGCTTTGTTTTTTTTCACGTTTATATGACGTTGAATTATTTGAGTAATACAATAAAACAAACTAGCGTTGTAAAGTGTAAACTATAATAATCTACATGTTGTCAGCATTTTTGTGATGTCACCGTTTATTTTGTACATTACTTCATTGCACTCCATTATCGATAAAAACTGATTGTTAATAGAAATTTACAGAAAAAGCAAAAAACCTAAAAGCTTTATGTAAACAAAACTTTTGAAGATGCAATTGTACCCATATAGCCTGTTAACGATGTAAAACTAAACGGTCTGATGAATATTAAATTGAATTACAGTAGTTTTCATTTTTCAAGTTTAAAAAATTTTTTTTATAAGATTAATGCCTATGCTTTTTGTACAAAATTATGAAAATATCTTTGGATTTCTATATTATTTCAACTGATTTGACAATTAGTTTTAATATTTCTCCAAAATTAAATTCTCTATAAAGCTTAAGTTGCAACGCGAGAAAGCAATATAAAAGATTTCCGAAAAAGCACAAGTTGGAAGGAAAATGAGAAATACAAGACAGAAATGACTGCAACAGTATTATTTCTTAACAAACGTTTGAGCTTCAAATACCAAAATCAAATTCATTTAAAAATATTTTTTCACTGATTTAACGATCTAATTTGTTTGCTGTCAAATAATTTTTCGCAAATGACAAAGCACAATTTTTACCTGGTTTCATCTTTCAAACTTGGGCAATCATCGTTTCTATTATTTGTAAAATTAAGTGAAATACATTGATAAAAATTCTGTTGTACATTTCCACCTTCAATGCGAAAACTGCACTGAAACTCATCCTTGGAACAAGAACATTCTATCTCGTCGGAACCATCTTCGCAATCTTTAACTCCGTCGCACATGTACTTTGTAGGAATGCAATTTTTCAATCTATGGGTGATAAATTTATGAGAACCATATTGAATTAAGAAAGTATAAAGTATCATGAAGGATTTAATTGTTAAACTGCATTTACGACTCATTGCTATATTTATTAATATAATTTGTGATATTATCTATCTTAAAAAAATTATTTAAAAATATATTTTTTAAGCTATGTATGTTTTTGGTCTCCAAATTCGTTAAAATGATAGTTTTAAAATAAATTGAATTGGCCCTACTGATTGATTTATTTGTATTCCAGTCATTCTAAAACAGGAAAAGCGTGACCCTAAAAAACCCAAATATTTCCATGAAGAAACATGAAAAAATTTTAAAAAATTTGAACATAAATAACATGCTATGATGTCACAGACGTCTAAAAGCATTTCCACATTTTTAAGGTTAATATGCCAAAAAAGAAGATTTATCAACCTTCAGTAAAATCAACGCTTGCTTCATTTAGAACCACAGTGGACAACTGGTGAGCCTAAATAGTATTTTATGTGATTGTACACCGTCACCCACTTAACTAATTTACCAAATAAAATTATCTTTTTATTGCAGCCTTGTTTCGAAATGAGGCAATGTAATAAATGCAAATAATATTTGTGAAATATAGTTTTCAAGCAAACAAAAAATTTTCATGTGCAAAAAAGCAGAAGATAAAAAAGTATTTACTTATGATCAAAAACCAGTAAGCGACTTTCATATTTTGTTTGCAAGTATTTCGTGTCTTCACCTGGTTTTTTAGGCTTCAGTCAAAACTAATTTTGTAAAGTGACCGGCAACAACAAAAAGGCTGTGCGTCACTGGGTTAGAGAATAAACTTTGCATTAAAATGACCGGTAGCAATGAAATACGTTCATGACAATAATGGAAAATAATGTTTAAAAACGTAGTTTAGTTTATATCGTAAGTTATTTTAACTTTTGTAGTTGGCTCTATTTTAGAGTTAATTTAATTGTCCGCATTGTCGGCAGCGTCATCAAGTGGTCAAGAGCAAGCTTGTGGAGTTTGAAGAATCTTTTTTGACACCACCTGCGAATCCAGAACATCTAAAAAGAAACTCCGACTTGCTGTTCGACTTTACTCTAAAATGTGCGACTCCGACAAATCCGACTTCGAATCCAAAAACTTTGAAGGCCTGATTTGGCGCCAACAGAGTCTTCAAAAACAAAACCGTTAGCCTAAACAGAGTCTTTAAAAGTAAAAACAATTCCGACTCCATTTAATCTTTAAAACCAACTGCAACACGGCCAAATATTAAAAACAACTCCAACTCCGATTTCTCCTTAAATACAACTCCGGCGACTCCGACTCCACAACCCTGGTCAAGAGTTCTATGATTGTGATCGACGTGGTTGCGGTTCGAAACCTACTCGTGTTATTCTGTTGCGTGCTTAGGAAAGACACTTTACGACAACATTCCCTACTTAGCGTCCAACCAAGCAATTCTAAATTTCAGTCATATTTTTATAAGACTAAAACAACAAATTGAAAATTTTCAACTGGACAGCAATATCTTGGTATCTTCGGAAGCAGGTTGGGGTAATTGCTTGCCCTATGTATAGCGCCTCCGTCGCTTTCGTACAAGTCAGGAGGATAAATATAGAGACGAAATGAAAAAGTCAATGTATTTTTTAAAATTAAATTGGATATTTTCTAATGAGCGAGATCTAAACAAAAAACGAGTCCCGGAATTTTGAGGTGTTCCAATAAGAAGGATCTATTTTTTAATTTTTTCAAAACTAGTCGACGACCTCTTTAAAAAGCGCTAGTTTCGTTGATCCAATAAACTTTGTAGCAAACTCAACTTCTACAAATCATTCTTACTGCTTCAAAGGTGTTAATTTTATAAATTGTCAAATAAAGTTTTATTTCTTCGCTCTATTTTGTATTTCATGCTTTGCTAGCAAGTTTTTTAAACCTTTAGTTTCCTCTTGTTATCTTTTTTTATTTGTGTTGGCGGTCATAAAATTCAACATGTGGCGCCTTTGTTGCTCAGACAATTAGCGCACAATCTTATTCAAAAACTGCGGGTCTTTTTGAATTCCAGTGATTTTGCTTTTAAAAAATGATACAGTAATCGTCTAAAAAAACTAGCTTGTTTAAATTCTGAAACTAAATCATAATCAGACTTTCTGACACAGGGTCAGATGTAGAATGAAACTTGAGAGTCTTGATCGAATTATGGAACAGAACGAAAAGAAACTTGGGAAGATCATCCGTGAACAGTCGATATAAGGCTTTGTTTTGTCCAGTAAAGTTGTTGTTGTTAACTTTATGTGACTTGCAAATATACCAAGGTTAGTCATTGCATGAAAAAATGCGTTTTGCTCAATCAGTTTGCTATAATATTTAATTTCTGATCAGAGTTTTGTTTCAAATTTATAAATCAATTAATTAATCTTCTGCAAAGATTAGAAAGCATCATTATAAAAGTGATGATTTTACATGCACTGGCATCTCTTCGAAAATTAATTCTTTATTAAACCATATATATGAGTGATGAATAACATGAGATCAGGCTTAGTTTTGATTATTTGTTGCCTTGATTTTAAGATTGTACTGGTGGTCTCGGTTTTAGTCTCGGGGTGGTTTCAAGGTCATATGATCTCGGTCTGGCATTTTAAAAATTGGTCTCGAAACTGGAATTAAAAAAATTTTTTTTACTTGTGATGGTGAATTTTTTTGAATTGATTAAAAATTAAACTCAATTGACCAGCTTTAATTTAATTTTTAGTTGCAAAGAAAGCTGTGTCGGAAGTTCTTTAATATCATAATTTTGTTGCTTTCTCACGTCTTATCTGTTAAAGGTTTTTATTGTGATATGGTCCATCTGTGCATGAACTTGACATCTGCAGAGATCAATATTGTGCCTTCGAACCTGTCTGTACTTGTAAGTATTTTCGCATATCCTGATTCTATCCAGCTGATAACTTTTCATTTTTGCATACCTTCATCAACAATTATTAAAGTTTTTGTACAATACAGCAGCCTGGGTAGTACAAAGATAAACCCTCGGCCCCAGTCTTGTTTGTGTCTGACCGTAGTGAATATTCCTTCAAACGAAGACAGCAAAAGTAAGAAAAAATATAAATCCACTTTTTACAGGAAATAGTTATTTGATGAAAGACTCAAGATTAAAAATTTGCACAGTATGGTAATTGTACATTGATCATGATGATAATCAGACTGATAATCATGATGATAATTATGATGATTATGATTATAATAATTATAATGATGATAATCATGGTGATAATGATGATGATGATAATCAGTGATAATCATGATGACAGACGATAAACATGATGATAATCTGACAGGTAAAAACAATTAAAAAAAATTAATAATCGTACATTCATTTTTTTCAAAAATGTTTTGGCCGTTCTGTACCCGCCAGCTTGGACCAGGAATTGAATGAAATAATTCTTACGTCGTACACATAAATGTTTGTCATGCTGGTAACGGCTAACGGGTTGCGAACCAAGGCACCTTTTGCTCTTGCGCTGAATAATTAGCGCCATCTTTTTATCCCTTCTCGCTGTTTGCATCGAGTGTTGCCGGGTTGCATTGAGAACAGCTGGTTGCGATTTTGTATTATATACCAGAGCTTCTTTTTCTTTTGGAACTGATGATTATACGTTCAGTGATTGAAAAGAAATTGAATTTTTAATAGCAAAATTTCGAATTGATTTTTGCTGCTTATAATTATTAGTCCCTGTGGACATTGGCTACTACTGGTAGTAATTTGAAAACATTATTGACTTTTTACTTCGCTCGTCCGTCCAACATCGTTGGTAAGTGTGTGGGGAATGTGCTGAAGCGATAAGTCTAATTTATGTGAATTGTTTAGTTGAAAACCGCTTTCCGACTAGCGTCTCAATTATTACTTTGTTCAATAAAATAAAACCATAAAGTTTGGTGCTGGTCGTGAGGCGCGTTTGTGAGGAGCTGGACGAGGACGAGGCAGTTTTGCGACTCTGTCACAAAAATAATAAATAAAAAAACAAACTTTGCTCTGACGTAAACCAAAATAAAAGAATGTCTAGAATTGTAGATCCTCCTTAACTACTGCCGTTAAATAAAAAATTATAATTTAAGTTAATTAAAACAGTTAAATTAAAGCTTTTTCTTCTCCTCCTTTCGGCTTTTCCCTTTAGTCAGGGGTGGCCACAGCGTATCATCATTCTCCACATCTTTCTGTCTTCAACATCCGTCTCCTTCGCACCAACTTTCCCCATATCTTCTTTCACTACATCTAAAAATCTTCTCTTTGGTCTCCCTCTTTTACTCTTTCCCGGTAACTCCATTTCCATTATTTTTCTTCCTATATACTCTTGGTCTCTCCTCATGACATGTCCATACCATCTCAGCCTGCCCTCCCTCATCTTCATTCCTAGCCGTTCTACCTTAATGGTACTCCTGATGTGCTCGTTTCTAATCTTGTCTTTTCTCTTCACTCCCATAGCAAACTTCAACATTTTCATCTCTGCAACTTCCATCTCTTCCACTTGTTTCTTTGTGACTGCTACTGTCTCAAGTCCATACACCATTGCTGGTCTCACCACTGAAATGTATACTTTTCCTTTTACTCAAGCTGGTAATCTCTTGTCGCAGATTACTCCTGATACTCTTCTCCATCCGTTTCATCCTGCCTGTACTCTCTTCTTTACCTCCCTATCACAATCACCACTTTCTTTCACCGTTGATCCCAAATATTTTATTCTTGACACTTTTGTATCCTCCATCTTTACTGTTTCGTCGTCATTTCCTCCATTGATGCACAGATATTTGATCTTTGACCTATTTACTTTCATCCCTCTTCTTTCCAATGCGTACTTCCAGGATTCTAGTCTCTACTCCACTTCTTCCCTGGTCTCTTTGCAAATCACAATATCATCAACAAACAGCATTGTCCTTGGTGGTTCTCTTCTTACTTCTTCCGTTAGCCTGTCCATTATCACTGCAAAAAGTAATGGACTTAACGCTGATCCCTGGTGGAGTCACACCTTAACCTTGAAACTTTCTGTAATTCCTACTGCACACCTCACCACTGTTTTACTTCCCTCATACATATCCTGTACTATTTGCACATACTTTTCCACTATTCCAGATTTTCTCATGCAGTGCCACAGCTCTTCCCGTGGAACCCTGTCGTAAGCCTTCTCTAGGTCCACGAATACACAATGTAGCTCTCTTTGACCTTCCCTATATTTTTCCATTAACATTCTTAAAGCAAACACGGCATCGGTGGTTCCCTTTCCAGGCATAAATCCATAGTGCTTTTTGCTGATCTCCACTCTATCCCTTAACCCAGTTTCAATAATTCTTTCCCATACTTTCATTGTGTGGCTCATTAGCTTTATTCCTCTGTAGTTCCACAGCACTGTGTGTCCCCTTTGTTTTTATGGATTGGGATAAGCACACTCCTTCTCCATTCCTCTGGCATTCTTTCACCCATTAATAATATTAACCCAGCCATCGGAGGCACATTTCTGTGTCTCTTGATGCCGGTCCCAAGCCCGTATAAATGGGGAGGATTGCGGCAAAAAGGGCATCCGGCGTAAAACTTTTTTGCCAGATTTATACAAATACAAATTAAAGCTAAATAATGCAAAAATACTAGATCTACATTAACTAGATAGATTGTGTGTATTTTCATTTGAATGAATCGGTAGGCAGAGCGGACATGGATTTATAAAGTTTAACTGCAGCAGTTAACTTATGAATACTATGAAACTTAAAAACAAATTAAAACCCTTTTTTTGGATCTTGATTTGAATATATGACGTCATAAATAATATGTTTTGTTTTAAAAATGATTAACTTTGCTTAAAAAATTATTTGATAACTTGGAGCTAGATGTTCCTAAATATCGAGTTTTAAAACTTTTTTTAGTAAAATATATTTTCGACTCCAATAGTAATATGGCTATGTTAAGGATAAAATTACCAAGAAATTTCTTGAGAGACACATTAGATGAGATACAAATTGCAAAACGGATTGTTAATCGTATATAATACTTTGTTTTGTTGTAATAAAAAGTTTAAGAAATCAGCCACAAATTTTCAGAAATAACACCAATGCTTTCTTTTTAACAGGGTGTTATTTTTACAAATAGTTTTACAGTTTTTAACTACTGCGTTTTTGGGTACCACATAAACGCAAAATAAATTACCTTTATTCTCTTTTTTTTTGCGTGAAAGTTAGGTCAAAATAATGTTATAGGTAATTTATCAGGTAACTTTGTTTTATAAGCGTAAAAAGTACTTTTCTTCATAAATCTATAAATGTTGCACTGGTAGACTGAAATTCATTTAATTTAGGTTTTACCGATAAACTGGTAGAATAGCTTTGTAAACCTTGCTTGAGAGAGAAAGAGAGAAAAAAGTTTTTTTTGGTATAGTATAATAAAGAACATAAAAACAAACAAAAAAGTAATTTAATTTGAGCAAGGCCAGGCAGCAGCATCAGTGCTGAAGGTCTCGAAACCAAATTTTTATGGTCTCGTTATTGGTCTTGGTTTCGAAGGGATGACGTCTTGGTGTTGAGTTTTTGAAATTGGATTTAAAACCGGAAATTTTTTGATATTTTTGTAACTTGCTGTGATTGTGATTATTTTAGCAATTTCATTAAGAATCACAATTAATAAATCAGTATTTTTTTGATTTGAAGTAATAAAACGCTAAGAGTCTAAACTTCCTTAATTTCGTAGTTTCGCAGTTTTGGCAAGTTTAATCCGCAAAATTTTATTGCTGTGAATTGGACAGATCATCTGGGAAACGTTTATTTCATAATAAAAAAACTTTAATACTTTAAAAGTTTTTGTTCAGCCGCACTCTCAATTGTTCACATTTAGTTAATCTGATGGTGAAGAAATGAAGTTATCTGGTTACGTTAACATTTCTTCCTATTTGAAAAGAAGCCCAATGGAAAAACGAAGGGTATGATACAAAAATAAAGAGACTTACAGCAGGAAGATAAATTATGCAGTTTCATGTAAATAATTTTAAAAGTAAGAAGCCTTAAAAGTTTTGAAGCGTGGGTGTGTCGATCAGGTTTGCTATAAATCACGGCGCTCTTTAATTACTTGACCACGCTTTCGACAACGCACTTTCAAATTTAACACAATAAAACCATAAAACTACGAAAACCACACCCCTACCGTCTGTTTCATTTTTTTGGTTTATCATGAAATCTTATTTAAATGAAATAGTTTATAATCACATAAGGTGATCCAACTTTGAAGTAAAATCTTGATTTTTATTTCTTTTTTTCATTTTTCCAACCCTATGTTTTTCCAACCGATTTACAGGAAAATGTCGGAGGCACTGTACAAAGCAATTAACGCGACCTGCTTTTCGAAATACCAAGATACTGCTGTCTAGTTAAAATTTTTCATTTTGATTTTTTAACTTTTTTTATTTTGAATTATGATTAAAACTTGTTAAGACTGCCCAACAGAAAAATGTGTTGTAAAATGTCTTTTCCAAAAGCACAACACAATATCCGAGTAGGTTTTAACCCGAGAATATGTCAATTACACTAATTATAATGCAAAGATATGTACCATATTATGATGTCATAAAGCAATTACAACAAGGAAAAGTATTGCTTGTTCTGCTATTGTGATAGACCTGAGTCAAATTTCAAATTTTGTTTATCAATGTAAAATGCATGTGTTTACATAAAAATAACCATTGATTTTTTAAAGCACTTTGTATAGTGTTGAGACTTGTAATAAAGATTGCTATGGCTTAATTCAAATGTTATCAATTGTGAGTTTTTAAAAAGCCTTGACGTTAAGCCCTTTTATCCCCAAGTGCGGTAAAAATAGCGTACTTCTTAAAAATCATTCAATAGTTACAACGCCAAGACGCTTGGTCAAAACTGCTTCTACAGTGTATCTCGGCCTGCACTCGAGACGCAAGGTCCGAGACAAGACTTTAGGATTATGACACCGAGACTTCGAAGCACGCATATCGCCACACGTCTCGAGACTTCAGCTTCTTATTAATCATCTTTTATATCCATGCCACCTTCTAAGTGCCATTAAATCTATCTTGCTGTTAATACAACAGAAAACTTGGCAAATATTGAAGGGATTGAAATGCTTGGAAAGATTATGAATGATTACTCTAGAATTGATTATATTATTTTGTTACTGTAAAGATACTATATTATTTTTTTCCAATATAGGTGTTCCATTTAAACAACTTTTCATTTAAATGATAATTAAAAAAATATATTAGCTAGGTTTCTTAAAAATCCTTTATTTTGGCAACTGCAGATATAAATTGGTTATGTCAATTAAATTTTTTAAGATAATAGTGTGGTTTCTGGAAAATAGTTTTTTCTAGAATGCAACCCTTGCTTTGAAAATCATTTCTTCCTAAGTTTGTAACAGTTGGTTAGAAAAAAATTGAAATGTTTGTATTGGATTTTATGAAGAAAGATGAATACAGAGTGACCGATTAAAGTGGCGGAAAAAATACCAAGTAGATTATGTGATGTGCAGAAGGAGGAACCTGAAAGAAATGTGCAATTGTAAGGTAGTGGTGAATGAGTGGGTCGCAAAGCAGCACCGTATGGTGGTATGCAAAATGGCTCTTATGGCGGAAATGAAAAAGGCAGAGAAAGTAAAGCCAAAGATAAGATGTTGAAAACTGAAGGAAACAAGCTGTCAAGAAGCATTTAGACATGCGTTTTGACCAGAATTTTGGGAGGCAAGGATTGGTTATTTGACGACTGGAATAAAACAGCGGAAATGCTAAAAAACGGTTGAGACTGTGCTGAGAGTGACATCTGAAAACCGAAAATGAGATAGGGAGACATGGTGGTGGAATGAGGAAGTACAGGAAAGCATAAAAGAAAAAAAGAGGCAGTGAAAACATGGGATAAAATAAGAGATAAAAAACTAGAAAAATTTACAAAGAAAAAAACTATAATGTAAAGAAGGCAGTTGCAATGGCAAAGAGACGTGCGTATGAATATTTGTATGGTAAATTGGAAACAAAAGAAAGTGAAAAGGAGTGGTACAAATTGTCTAGGGAGAGAGACAGAGCAGGGAAAGATGTATAGCATGTGAAAGTTATAAAGGATGAAAACGCTAATGTTATGGTAAGTTCGGAGGCAGTGTTAAAGAGATGGAAGGAGTACTTTGAGGAACTGATAAGCGAGGAAAATGACAGAGAGCCTAAGACGGAAAAAGCAGAAATGATTAATGAAGAGGTAAATTGCGTCAGTGTAAAAGAAGAGACGAATGCACTGAGAAGGATGAAAAAGGTAAAGCGGTTGGGCCAGATGAGTTGTCAATAGAAGTTTGGAAGTGCATGAGAAAAATGGGGATACAATTTCTGACCAGACTTTTCAACAGACTATTAGTAGGTAAAATGATGGAATAAAGCTGGTGAGCCACACAATGAAGGTATGGGAAAGAATTATTAAAGCCAGGTTAAGAGATAGAATAAAAATTAATAAACAGCAATATGGATTTATGCCAGGAAAGGAAACTACTGATGCAATGTTTGCTTTAAGAATTTGATGGAAAAGTACAGGGAAGGTCAAAGAAACATGGTGTATTGCGTAATTCATTGTGTATTCGTGGACCTTGAGAAGGCTTACGACAGGGTTCCGACAAAAGAACTGTAATACTGTATGAGAAAATCAGGAATAGCGGAAAAGTATGCTCGACTTGGTTTAGGGTTAGGGTTAGGGTTAGGGACTGTACAGGATATGTACGAGGAAAGTGAAACAGTGCTGAGCTGTGCAGTAGGAACTACAGAAAGATTCAAGATCAAGGTCAAACTGCACCAGGGATCAGCGTTAAGTCCGTTCTTGTTTGCAGTGATAATAGACAGGCTAACGGATGAAGTAAGAAGAAAACCGCCCTGGACGATGATGTTTGCTGATGATATTGTGATTTGCGAAGAGACCAGGGAAGAAGTGGAGTAGAGACTAGAATGCTGGAGATATACGTTGGAAAGAAGAGGGATAAAAGTAAATAGTTCAAAGACCAAATATCTTTGCGTAAATGGAGGAAATGACGACAAAATAGTAAAGAAGGAGGATACAAAAGTGACAGGAGTAAAAGAGTTTAAGTATTTGGGATCAACGGTAAAAGAAAGTGGTGGTTGTGATAGGGAGGTAAAGAAGAGAGTACAGGCAGGATGGAACGGATGGAGAAAGGTATTGGAGTAATTTGTGACAAGAGGTTACCAACTAGAGTAAAAGGAAAAGTATACATTTCAGTGGTGAGACCAGCAATGTGTATGGACTTGATACAGTGGCAATCACAAAGAAACAAGTGGAAGAGATGGAAGTTGCAGAGATGAAAATGTTGTGATTTGTTATGGAAGTGACGAGAAAAGATAAGATTAGTAACGAGTACATCAGGGGTACAGTTAAGTCAGAACGGTTAGGAATGAAGATGAGGGAAGGCAGGCTGAGATGGTATAAACATGTCATGAGGAGAGACCAGGAGTATGTAGGAAGAAAAATAATGGAAATGGAGTTACCGGGAAAGAGGAAAAGAGGGAGACCAAAGAGAAGATTTTTAGATGTAGTGAAAGAAGATATGGGGAAAGTTGGTGCAAAGGAGACGGACATCGAAACTAAGCGGCTTGCAGAAGGATGATAAGCTGTGGCCACCCCTAATTAAAGGAAAAGCCGAAAGAAGAAGATGAAGAAGGCGACAAGTTACTTTATACAGCATGATGTTGAATGAATAAAATTGCATTTAGGTGAAGCAGACCCTTAAGTTTTTACTAAATTAAATTTTAATTGCATGATAGTTTGATTCAAAAATATTCAGTTTCAACTGCCTTATCGGTCACTTTTTATTGCAACTAATATCAATTCTATTTATCTTAGTATTTTTCAAAGTAATTTTGGCTCTCTAAGGAGGAATTCGTAATTTGTAGGAAAAAATTTAAAGAAAATGTAAGTTTATTTAAAGTCCTTTACTATAACAAACCTTGGCACGTCCTTTATAGTTTCATTTTGACAGTTTATAAAATTTGTTTTGTTACAGTGAAGATTACTTTTTTTAGTTTTTATATTCATAAAACCAATCTTCTTTTAAGTCCCGCTCTGCTGGTTTGAAAAAAATTGCGAAAAAAACAAAAACCAAAAAAAGGTTGTCTTGATCATAGTGCGGAAGAGAATCCATTTTGGGTCAGTCACAAACAGGTTGGTAGTTTAAAGTTTATCCTTTTAATACCCCAGGCTGCTTTATTGCCCGGATCAGATAATTTTGCTTAACCCCAGGCTGCTGGGGCAAGTCAATTCAAACATGCCTGTTACTAGTCATAGAAATAAAAGCATGGAGCCTGGATGTTCTCTCAAAGCACTTTTTATTCCATCTATAATTTTTTCACTGGTCACCGAGGATGCTTAGTTCAGCAAGGTCATTAAGAGTTTTTGCCCAGCTGCACAAACGGGCGTTTAGCTCTAAGACCAACGATGATGACTGAATGTGAGCCATTTGTTCAGTTTTGTTCCGAGAAAAGCATAATAAGAAAATTTTTGTAAAATTGAAGAACTAATTTTGTTAAATTTGCTTATTAATTTTGGCGCGGTATTTTTTGTTTTTAAAAGCATTATAAATTTTCGACAAATGCAGAAAAACTTTATTTATCATGGCAACCTGATTATTTAAATTAGACTACTTTTTATTATACTGTATTATAGGCCTACAGCTCAATCCTAATTTTTTATCGAGGTTGATTTTCATACTCTCCTTAGCTGTTTTAATTACAACTTGTTTTGCTTTTCGTAGTAATGTAGAACGGAGTGAAGAAGACTACGTGGGGAGAAAAGAAGACTATTTGAGGAAAAGGATGATGGAGATGGCGGTGCCAGGCATAAGGAAAAGAAAAAGGATTATAAGAAGTTGGTGAGAGAAGACATGGAAGGGGTTGGAGCTAGGGAAGGAGACAAAGCAGATCGAGTGAAATGGATATTACTGTCGCGCTCGGCGACCCTGAGTAGGGAGAAGCCGAAAGAAGACGAAGAAGAAGAAGTAATGTACAACGGAGTAGGACAGGCTTGCATTATACGCGCAGGTATTGTGATTGAACAATTGACATGAAAAACAAAACATAGAATATCTGAATTTAGTTTTAATATTTTTTGGCCTTTAAAGTTTTACGAACAGGTCATTTGATAGCTGTACATTAGATAATTTTATCTTGGGGTAAAACTGGACAGATCGCTCACGTTTCGTCACCATTTAGTGGAATTGCGCAAAAAACTATCCTTGCGCGTCACACTGCTGAGGCGACTCGGGGCTCGGGATGGGGTGCTGGTGCTAAAACACTACGCATAGCCACCTTGTCTCTAGTCTACTCAACAGCTGAGTACTGTGCGCCAGTCTGGTGTCGCAGTGCTCATACTCGTCTCATTGACAGTGTCTTGAATGACGCCGTGCGCATAGTTACTGGATGCCTGCGTCCCACTCCAACGGACCACCTACCTATACTTTCAGGCATCCAGCCAGCTGAGCTTCGCCGATTGGGAGCGACACTCTCCTTGGCTTTACCGTGGATCTCTGAACCCCAATCATATCTTGTATGGTCTCTTAAGTGGGTCCTCAGATACTCGCCAAGTGAGACTAAGATCCAGACGCCCGTTTGTGCCAGATGCGCGGAATCTTTTGGACAACCTTGCCAGACTTGGCATCCGCGCTTCTGAATGGACAAATCACAAATGGAAAACGGAGTACTGTGAAAATGCTTCCAGGCTCCGTGCTTCTGTGCCCGAGACCAGTGCCAGGCCTGTTGGGATGGGCTTACCCCGAGCAGCTTGGGTCAAGCTCAATCGCCTGCGGACTGGTGTTGGGCGATTCCATTCGTCCATGCACAAATGGGGTTTCGCTCCTTCACCGAATTGCGAGTGTGGCGCCTCTGAGCAAACCGCAGACCATGTACTAACAGCGTGCCCTATACATCGGGCACCACATGGAGCACGAGGTCTGACGGTTTTGGATGACGAAACTCGATGCTGGCTTAATGACATCACTGCCAGCATCTGATCCAGGCAGTACAGCAGTCTGGGGTAGTAAAAGGATAAACCCTCGGCCCCAGTCCTGTTTGTATCTGACCTGGAGTGGATACCCTTCAAACGACGACGACGAGATAATTTTAACGCAATTTGGGTGATAGAAAAAACCTATTCCTATAATAATATTACTAATAAAGTTTAAAAAAGACCAATTGATTCTAACCATGCCAGAAGCTGAAATAATTCTTTCTGTTAAAACTTCATCAGGTCAAAATTTTTGAAAAAGTTGCCAAAATAAAAGTTTTGGTCGCTAGGGACGTTTATTTTTGCAATCATGTTTAAGACAACTGATGCTCCGAGTCCTGAAATTGGTGATTCTGTGGGTTTTTTCCCTTCATACAGGTCAAAATTGAAGTAGTAGCCTGTATCAGAGCAGCACATTGCCCAATTTTTATATTCAAATCGGATGGTTTTCCCCTGATAAACTGCTTCATAAAATGACGACCATAGTACTGCACCATTTGCTCATCAATGCTCAAGTGCTTAGAAAACACTCCATACGTCAAAAACTTTTCACTCATCTTTTCCATCAAGAGAGCAATTTTGAATGATTTTGCAGGCTTTTCAGTGCCCAAGGTCGAGTAGTCATTGAAATGGAGGTTTCTCTTTATTTCTAGATACCAATTAGGGCTAAAACACGCCCGAACAATATTACTCTCAACATCTTTGTTCTCGCACCAGTACATCTTCTCCTGGGGCAGCCCATGGTCGTCAGTCAGCAGAAGAAACCCTATCAGTTTTTTAGGCAGTTATGGAAAAAGAGAAAGCTGTGAATTTCAAGTAAGAATATGTGAACGGGGCAGAGGAGCAGGCTGGCTGAATTTTTAGTCCAAAAAGTGGATGAAAAAGAAAACAATCATATGGGCTAATTTAGCTGTTTTAGATACCGTTTTTTGGCCAGAATTCCCAAATGGGAATCGTATAAAGCATGACTGCATCCGTGGTGATGGACTTTTTTTCTATATTCAGTGTATTGGGTGTAAAATGTTTACTTTTCTTGATGCAAAGTAGCTCCAAAAGAAATATTCACAAAAATTGTGAAAAAAGCGCATTTAAAAATTGGTGATCAAAAGATGCCAAAAAATCGTGGCCACGTCAAGACTTTTCCTTTTGCTGGTGTAAATAAAAAAAGCACTAACATAGTACACATAGATGTTGCATATACTGACCTTTTACTTTTGCAGTTGGGGGAATATGGGGTAGCATGCGCCCGATCCCTAAATGGGGATTATGGGCGTTAATGGGTTAAAGGAGGGTTGACCCCCAAACCTTCCGTGCGTACGCTTATGGGTATAACTATTTGTTTAACAAAAAGAAAAAAAAACTTCTGTTTGGTCTTGACTTGACTGTAGAAAACATTTTAACTTTGGGGTCCATATATTTTCCAAAATTTGCCTAGGAGTCCATATGTTCCAAAAAGTGTAAAAACTTTGTCCAGGACGTCCAACCAGGCTTAATTTGAAAAAAACGTTATGATTAAATTTAAAAAAAGATTTGTTATATTTTTGATTCGCAATGTTAAAAAGATTGAGAAGCACCAGTTTAACCGATTCTAAACTTAAATGGCTAGCTAGATTATGATTTTTTAAAGGCTATTTGTTTGTTGTACTTAAACAATAAAAATGTTTTAACTCAATCTGTCAAATTGTAATACTTTTAATTAATAATAATATTTAATATTTTTTGCATTTAGTTTGGTGTCAGCAACTAAAGGTGGACTTGTCGAACTTGCATTCCAAGATGTTGAATAATACACGTACGTGCTACGAATGTAATATTGCTTGTGCAACAAAAATATGTTGTTGTTTTCTGTTTTGCTTTAATTTACTACGATAATTTGTATTTCAGTTTAAGAACACACCTTAAAAAACAGCTCATCGTCCACCACTACCCTTATCTTTGAAAGAGTAATGTATTAACTCTGTATAGCTTTTACACATGACACACCAACTGCACTCCTTAAAATTAATATTACTTAGATGTACACTAATTGATTAATAAAATCAGTCAAAGTTAAATGGGCCAAATATTTATTGATTAATTTAAGTATCGCATTTTAACCAGTTTTACTAAAATTGTCAATTTGACTTTGCTGATAAGGGTATAGATTTGATTTAAAAGTCTTTTAACATGTTAAGTGTACACTATTAACATTTTGTTTGTTGCAACGGAATAATCACATGTAAAAATAAAAAAAATATTCAAGACAATATGAGTTCAAATTTAAAGGAAACTTAACAAAATTAATAAAATCTTACCACAGTTTTGTTAGATTTCAAAAAAATATTTTATTAAATTTTGCATGCTATGATCCTTGACATTAAGTAACGGTAAAAAAGAGAAAAAAGTTTTATTTGATGTTCAAGAAAAAAAGTGAAACATTATAAATTCTGCTATTGCTACCAGGTGTACTGCTATAATTTTTATTTCTGTTCTTCTAATACAATAAAACTCATAGTTCAAAATTCTGGTAAAATCTTTGTACAAACAATAAATAAAAACTTTCGGCGTACTCTAAAACTAGTCAATCTTTTTTGGAGTCAATTCAAATGAAACGCTATCAACATCAATGTGATAAAAATAGGGAAGCGAAGAAACAAGCAAAAAAACATTTGTGAAATCAAGAGTGATAACTAGCAGAATTAATTTTAAAATATTTTAAAACTTTAGAAGCAGCTGGATAAAAAAAACTAATTTTGTCGTTAAAAGCATGATTAGTTGAAGGAATAAAAAAGCATTTCTAAAAATTTTTATACAATAATCTTTTTTTTTGTTGCTTTTTTGTTATGTTACGTTATCTTTTTTACCGTTTATATTTGTTTATTATTAGATGTATAATTCCGTAGTTTTTTCTTATATATTCTCTGCAATACTCACAATTCCATTATAGTCACCAGTTGCATTTAGAAAAGATTTCCGGACCTGGTGAGGTTTCTTTTTATGGATGGTTTTTCTTTACTCACCTAGCTCAGTTGAGCTAAATCCCATTTGGCTAGCTGTGCTACCCATCATCATTACGCAGCCTAGTCATGCACTGGTTATTTAATTGTTCAGTTTGTTTAATAATATTGTTGTTATGTATATTTTTTCTTTTTCACTTCTTATATCTTTATCTGATTAAGGTGTTGCGGCCATGCTTTACACTGTCTTGTACTTTTACTTTATGATTATCACATGCATGTTTTAACGTTTGACGTTGTGCTGCTTCTTCCTTTCCTTGATCTTTTTAATAGTTATAATTTTTGTGTTAAACTGTTTAATAATGATCAAGAATAAAAAATGAATGAATGAATGATTGAATGAATTTTTAAGTTATTTAATCCATATGATGATTTTGCAAATACACGTCTTTTACAAATGTCAACAAAATCATTTCTTTTTAACCGAGCAAAATTTTTTGATACACATCCCGCATACGTTGTATAGACCTTGTTAAAAATTATTTATTTACCGGTTTCACCAATATAAATATCATAACAATGTGACTTGGTGTTAATGTATCAACTGAATACAATGCCAGTGTCGAATAAAAAGTGAAAGCGATTCATGCAATCAAAAAAATGTTTTGGATGAAGTTGCGAGCATGTTTCTTGCGACGAGGCTGACGAAGTCATGCTTGGAGTTTTAGGTATATGGGATCTCCGCACAAGTTAAGGTTTCCAGCTGCATGGTGGTCTACATTTGGTGGCATGTGGGCTTTAATCTTATGATAGTAATATAAGGTTTCCGGAAAATGATACAATGTTTGATCTGCTTTGCGTCTAATATCGAATGATCACACAGAGGATCGAATAATGAAAAATCCATCTGTTGAAACGTTTAAAAACACTTTGCGGTCGAAAGACTAAAGAACTTGAAAATTAAAATTGAAAAATTGAAGATTTTTCATTTTTTTCAGCATGGATATGGTCAACCCCATTAGCAATATTGTCTATCGGGTCAAAAAATATGACAAAAATCAGTTTAGGCGTTTGAAGTGCAATTAATTGATAAATAATTTTATCATTATCGTTTTTTTTGTCCTTCTTAATTGTAGAAAAACACCGTTAAACTTTGGAAAGCCATAAAAAAAATTTTAGGAGTAAATCCTGATTTTAAAAACGACGTATTACTGCTCGTGTAAAAGTTTTTATTTGTTTTTTTTTTTAATTTTTAATAATAAAAAGTATGAATAAAACTAAAAAAAGCTTACTTATACCGTCCAGAAAAAATACTGACGTAAATTGTCTTTTGTTAGAAACAAAGCTGAATGACTACTTTGCTTAACTGGGCATCCGCGTTGCCCAGTACACCAATTATTAAGGGATCCTACAAAACTGTAAAAATTCATAAAGGCTCCGAGCTTTTATCCCAAGGACCAATATCATGCCTGTCAAAATTGCTTTGCTCAGAGCAGTCTGGGCCAACACAAGAAAAGCAAGGATTTCTCAGACGTAGAAAAAGCAATCGTTCGTTTTGATCCATGTGTAAAAAAGTCGATTTTACTTGTTCGGAGAACACAGTTATGACCAAATCAAATATCCTGTTTCTTCTTTTTAACCTACTTTAGCGTTCTAATTTTGACACTTCACTGGTTAGACGGTTACTTGTCATCATAAACGAGATTATGGATTTTTAATAGTTCTTTTTAATAGTACTTCGTTTCATTTTGTACATAAACAAGATAGATGACGTACAAAATTTTCTGGCTCGCTCGCTTAGTTTAACCCTTATCAGCACGGTGATTTTGGGTAACTTAATCGGCACGTATGTTGACAAATGTCAACATGCCTTTTTTGTGTGCATTTCAATGCTGCTGTAGCTGTTTTCAAGGTTTGTTTCCGTTTTATACAGTACTGGTATGATAAATATGTGCTATTAAACAACGTCACATTGCAACCAATTGATAACAACGCACATTCCTTTGAATGAACAGTTGATTTTGACAAATTGTCACAATTTTCATTCGAAACTCCGGGTCTGCTTTGCACGCAAGGGCTGGTTTTACAAACATCTTAGCTGAACTAGAACGAAATTTCAACAAAGAAAGTTTATCGTTCCTTGCAAAGAAAGTTTATAAAAAACACAAAACCGCAGAAACATAACACAAACATGTAGGCGTACAGTATTTCATAGTTCAACCATACTTAGGTGTTCAGCATTCCATGCAATACGTGTTTTTAGGTGTTTTTCTGTGTTGCGGGCATACACGTCGGCGGCAAACGATGCATGCAAGGCGAGTATGCTTCGCACACCTGTAACATCTTCCCCGTTTGATGCGTTGAGCAGTGTCACTTGTGGTGCTACCACAAGCAGTAATGAACCCCATCTTTTCTGCAAGGAGCTTTGTTTCACCTTTCAATTTTCGTTTGCTGACATATGGTTGAGCCAGTTGAAAGCTTAGTTGCTTGAGAAAATTTGTTTTTTTGCCACATTTCCCACTGCTTCTCATTACGATAAAAGCGTTGTTAGTGGCAACATTTATCAAATTGTAGTTGATAACCATTGGCCACCGGTTGGTCATCCTCAAGCAATTGAATTCTTCACAGTTTTCATCAAGAGTGTCAACTCCTCCTTTGTGCTTATTGTAATCTGTGATAACTGTAGGTTTGCTGTGGCAGTCCTTGATTGAAATGAAGGAGTGTGAAGATGACATCATGAGCACATTCTTGTTGCGCTTGGGGACATATGACAGTAGAAGAATTTTGTTGGCATGGTTATACAGTGCCTTAGTGCTTTCAACTTCTCTTCCTCTTCCTGTTTTGAATTGCGATGGTACTTCCCGCCGATTAGCCATTATTGTACCAACCAATGTCAGGTTTTTCTCCAACAGGTTGCACACCAGACCATGAGAGGTAAAGTATCGGTCAACATATATGTCTCGACCTGTACCAAAATAAACTGAGCACAACTTCATTACAATATCATTGGCAAGGTTTCTATGAGGTGCTGAGTCAGATTCTCTCCCAGAGTAAATCATTCCATTTAGGGCAAAACCGGTAGTAGCTTCGCACAGCCAGAAGAACTTCACGCCGTATTTTCTTGGTTTTGATGGCATATATGTTCTTCCGGGAATCTTTCCACGATATCCGACCAGTTGTTCATCCACGGTCAAGGCTTCGTTTGGGACATAGATGTTGCGTAAATTATTATTGAACATTTCCCATACCTCTCGAATAGCAGCTAATCTATCGGTTCTCTGTCTTGCTGGTCGAGAACGATAGTTGTCGAAACGCATGCAACGTAGTAAGAATTTGAATCGATTCAATGCCATCGTAACTCGATAAAATGGTCTACTGTCAATAGGATCCCACAAGCGACGCAAGTCTGTGAAATTGTCTCTGTCCAAGCCAGCACGAATCATAATAGCAAGACCTGCTTCAACTTCTTCAGAAGTAAAGTCTTTGTAGACATAGTTTGGCGGCAATGCACATTCATGTCTCACGTCCCTTGCTTTTCTGTTTGTCTCACGCACTATCTGAAGTGTAATTTTAGGTCGGTAAAATACTTTGAAGGCATCCACTTCATGTTCAGGAGCAGCAATAATTCGAGGTTGTTGCGTCAATATATTTCTCCTCCTGAGCCTTCTAGGAAAAGGATTTTCGTAATATGTAGCATTTCCAGCTGTAATTCCTACTTGATCATCATCTAAACTAGCATTATCGTCAATAGGATCTTGATCCTCATCACTAAAGTCGTCTTCACTTTCTTCCTCATACACATCTATGTCAGAAAGTTTCTCAGGTGGCACAGGAAGTTCGACATCATCAGAAATAGATTCGGATTCGCTGGCACTTGTATCCTCGGCATCAGAGTCGTTATCAACATCATCAAACACTTTCTGCATTTGTCGTAGAGCCTCTTGAAACGTAAATCTTCTCTGTCTATTCATCGCCAAGTTCCAGCTATATTGTCTAAGCAATTGAAAACGCCTAACGCAGTTTGAATAGTTATTATTTCAAGCTGAATACAGTATTATTCTACGTTCTTATTTCTGAAATATATCACTAGATAGGTAAGGATTCAAAAAAATAGCTAGAAATATTTCCCTCGTCTCTGCCTGAGAACAGCAAGAACTGATTTCGACATGAAAGCTTCCCGTATGCTGGCTAGAGATTGATGTACCAGAGAAGAACACTTACTCTTGTGCAATAAAGAAGCAACACATAATGTCTTACAGCGCATGGTGCAATCAGAATCAATGGTGCAATAAAGCTGACGAAATCGAATAATTACTGGTTCTGGCAGCTCCTGGGAAAACTTCTGAAAAAAGAATAACTTCTTCCAGCCAAAGAACAAGTTACTAACTGCGCTTGCTTGTTTGATGCAAGTTATTGGCAATTCCATTGAAACAATGGCAATGGTTTCTTGTAAAGGCGCGTTTACAGCCGTTTACAGTACTTTTTTCTTTCAACGTGATCTTGGTTTGTTTTATTGACGCTCAAATCCACTCATTTTTTTTCGAAAACATGAGTGGATTTGAGCGTCAATAAAACAAACCAAGATCACGTTGAAAGAAAAAAGTACTGTAAACGGCTGTAAACACGCCTTAACTCTTACTACTGCATTTTGACGTAAGTCATGGAACGATCTAAACTCTCAAAGGCCGTTTGTCTCTGCTAATCTACTGTTGTTACTACTTGTTGACATTTGTCAACAAGCGTGCCGATTAAGATAAAATGCAAATAACTCATTGTAAAAGCAATTTGGGATTTTGATATCACTTCAGTAGTAAGGTAGTCAAAAGTTCTCCATCGTCCGTGAATTGTGCTGAGCTAGCATATAGAGGGCAAGTGCAATCAAAAAACGAAAATAAAATGTTGACAAATGTCAACAGAAGTGCTGATAAGGGTTAAGTTTCAGGTTGCTATAAACAATTTGGCAAGTCGAACTTTGTTGGTTTTTGTGAACAACTTTTAATTGATGAATTGCTTTTAGAAAATTTGCAAAAGTTTTAAATCGGAAACATTGTGTTCGCGTGTGTTATTTCGGCTGCACGTTGTATTTGGTGTGCTTGAGCAAGCAATCTAGCGCTCCACACCATATTAAATTAATGTTATTCTTGCTGGTGCAGTGTTTTGCGCATTAGAATTAACAGGAAGTTTGTTTGGTTTTTATTGGCAATGATAATTGGTTTTCCGCCTCTCTTCTCCAGTAGGACTTTACTCAGTGTATTTTGGAGCCTACATACACCTAATTATGCTTTTTTGTGTTTTAGGTTTTTTTATTTAAAATTTGATTTAAACTTTTTGAAATGACTGATTATATAAATGGTTAACCAACCAAGTTCGGATAAATGTTTGCTCTCAAGACCAAAATAGAGACCGCAGCATTTTTTGTATGATTTATGATCAGGAAGAAAATTAAATAAGTAAATAAACGAATCTTTTTTTCGTTGTCGTGTAGACAGGCATTCACTTAAGGTCTAAGACAAACAGGAATGAGGTCGAGGGTTTATGCTTTTACTACTCCAGGCTGCTGTACTGCCCGGATCAGATGCTTACAATGATGGTGTTGTGCTAATATCCGATTTCGTCATTCAAAACCGTTACACTTGGTTCTCCATGCTGTTCCCGAATAATGGGACACCCTGTTAAGGCGTGGCCTGCTGTTTGTTTATTGGCGCTGCACTTGCAATTCGGTGAAGGAGCGAGACCCCATTTGTGCATGGACAAATAGAATTGCCCAACACCGGTTCGCACGCAATTGAGCTTAATGATCATGTATAATTCACGTATGTAGCAAAAATTCTTAGTACTATTGTAGGCACAAATCAATTACTGTTTTAGCTTATAAAGAGCTGCTGGTGAATAAGCTTTTACATTGCTGCTCACCTGTTTCTATGGCAAGTTCAGAAACATTTGAACAAAATAGTCGCCACCGTGGCCAAGTGGTTCAAAAACAGTCCTTATTTTGTTGGCAAACATGATCGACAGAGTCAGTTCAAAACTTACTTGCACCTTTCTGTTGTGTCCTTGGAAATAATAGTTTAAAGCGCTTTTTTTTGTTTGACGGTCTCTGCAAGCACCTTAAGGTTTTAATTATATCTCCAGATAAAAACAAAAAAATAAATTTTGGGTATCAGGTGAGGATCATGCTTGTTCTGTGAATAGCGCCTGAAACGCTTTCCTACAAGTCAAGAGGATAAATAAAAGTGAGAGAAAAATACTGTTTTTTCCAAGTACTAAGCAAAATGTTGCGAGTAGGTTTTGAATCACGACGCTCTTAATTTGAATCGCGACCGAATCAATCACTTTTGCTTTTAATCACGACGCTCTTAACCACTCATCCACGCTACCGACGAATGTAAAAAAAGTGAATACTTTTTGTTAATCTTCAGTTTTTTTTCAAGCCTTAATCTCTTTTGATTGAAAAAAGTTTTCATTTATTTTAATAACTTTTAAAGTTTCTTTGTGCTGTTATAAACCTCTGATCATCTTTTTTCATGGACTGTTTAACCCGCAACCCTATTTTCTTGCATAGGTCTATAAATTCATAGATCACAACTTTTAAACATACGTATTAGACCAGGTTTGCGCAAACGCAGAGGGTCACCTATTCACTTTTATAAGTAATCGCCGGCAATAATTACTGTAATACATATAGAAATATGTGGTTCAAATTACTGCACACAAAAATTTCATTAAAACAAAAACTTCTTTGCTTTATTTAGGAAAAAAATATACATAAGATTAAGGTAATGACATTTTTTGGTTCGTGTCCAACTTTACATGGAAGATAACTCAAAATAATCGTTAAAATTAAAGCGGAAAAAAGTTTCATTACTTTGATTTTTATACCGATAGCAACCCAGGGTATACTAGTAGAAACAAGATATGGTTTCCGGCGTGTAAAAGTTTGGGCACTCTTGATGTAATTTAACTGTGGCGATTTAAAAATTGCATCTCCTTACATAACTGCACACCTACCATATTGATACTTTATTAAGACGCAAAAGAATTCCTAATCATAATTTTATTCAGATTTGTCGCGAGCCATATTCTGAGCATTTGCTGCTATCATAGTTATACCACACCAAAAAATTTTGAGGGCGATATATTTTTGCCCAATTTTTTTCGATATTTGGCCAGATCATGATCTCGCATCATATCACGGAGATGCCCGATGTCACTCAGATTTAATGTGAAGAACTTTTTTTGAAGACCACTTTTAATGGTATTTTAATAAATAAAATATTAGCAACTTTATCGTCAACATAGCGTTATCATTATTGGATTTTAGAACTCAATTTACTTAAAAAGTTTTTAAATCGAATATTTATCTAGAAACTTTTAGCTTCGAGAATAAAAAGTATGGCCAATATACCTTGAAGCATAGTTTTATTTAACACGTTTCGAAATTATAACTCATTCAATTATCTCTTCCAGTTTAGTGTTAATTTTTTTAACTGATCTGATACAATAATAAAAAATATTGTTTATGACGTCATACATTTGAATCAAGGTCCAAAACAAGCATTTAAATTTTTTTTAAAGCAATTTTTGGCAGGTGCTAAATTTTAAGGTATTTGTAGACTAACGGAAACAGACAGTATTTCAAAATTTATGTCGGCTTTTTCTGGCTACTGCTTTATTTAGCCTAAATTAAAAATTCTACTGTATAATCTATCTTGCGTTGTAGATCTAGTTTTTTGTATTATTATTACAGTAAACCCTCGATTTAACGGCCCTCGATTTAACGGATTTCGGATTTAACGGACATTGAATTGAGCTGCCAAATTTTTTAATTTTTTGTATTTTTTGAAATAAATAGCAAAATATTTGGTTTTAAAATACTTCTTACGTGCAAGCAAGCGTGCAATGCATATCATACAGCCTTGGACACTAACTTTCATTATTGCCCTATTATGCCATACTGTAATTGCAATTAATGTATAGAGCATTTTTTTAATTTCCGATGTATTGTTTCATAATGGGCTTTGTTTCAACAATGGTTAGGCAACGATAGTGTGAGTTTGTGGTTTGACTTTCTTTTACAGTTTAGCTTGCTACAGCCTTCATTCCATTTAGCCTTTGTACAAGATGAGCAGCAATATTAACAAATCTGTAAAGCGTAAGCGTGTAAATTTATCTGTGGTGAAAAAGTTAGAACTCATTAAAGACATCGAGAAAGGAGCGACAGTTAAAAGTGTTTGTGAGAAATACGGAGTAAAAAAGCAGACTGTCTCTGACATTAGGAAGAACAAGGAAAAGCTGGAAAAATTTGCAGCCTCATACTGTATTGATGCCGCGTCTTCTAAGAGGGGCAAAGTTGGGAACAGAAAGCATATGAAAACAGGAAAGGAGGAGTCTTTAGATGCGGCAGTTATGAAATGGTATGTGCAGGAACGCTCCAATGGCGTTAATGTGAGAGGAACCGAGATATTGGCAGCTGCAAGAAAGCTTGCTACTCACCTTGACTTTAGCGATTTTAAGGGCAGTGAAGGGTGGCTCTGGCGATTCCGAAATCGTCACGGATTGTTTAACAAAGCTCTTCATGGGGAGGCTGGTGATGCAGATGAGAGCAGCGTGGCCCCCTTTCGTGAGAAGCTGAAAAAGCTTATTAGTGATGAAGGGCTTTCTCCTTCCCAAATTTATAACGCAGATGAAACAGGCATCTTTTGGCGCTCCATGCCTAAAAATACCCAAATACGCACATGTGAGGAAAATGCCACGGGAAAGAAATCAAGCAAGGAGAGACTCTCAATTCTTGTTGGGTCTAATGCTACAGGAGAACACCGATTAAAGCTTGCTGTGGTTGGTAAGTCAAAGGAACCACGAGCATTTGCAGGTCTAAACATTGAGCGTGATTTGCCTGTCTTTTACTATCACTCCAAGAAAGCTTGGTTCAACTCCGCAATTTTTTCCAATTGGTTTTCAAATCATTTTGTGCCAGCTGTGCGCATTTATCAAGAAGAAGTGCTGAAGATTTCTCCGGACGAGGTACGCGCAATTCTTATTCTCGACAATGCTCCTGCACATCCCAGTGAGGATATTCTTTCCAGTGAAGATGGAAAAATTAAGGTGCTCTTCATGCCTCCCAACACGACTTCGATTCTGCAGCCAATGGATCAAGGAGTTATTAGCGCTATGAAGAGGCATTACATTCGCCGTTACTTGGATGAGGTTCTGGTGGTCATCGAAGATGGGTTCGTTGACAACAGGGGAGAACGCACTTTGGCCAACATAAAAAGATATAATATCCGTTCGGCCATTTTTAACTTTGCGGCAGCTTGGCAGGATCTTAGGCCTTCAGTTTTAGCAAACTCATGGAAAAAGCTGTTGGAGGGTGAAAACACAGAAACTAACTTCGAAGGAATCGAGGCAGTAGACTTTCTTCATATGCTGGAGTGCGGAGGAGAAGTAGCAACTTCCATTGCTGACGTCACAGATTGGCTTAGCAAGCTGCACCTGGATCCAGGATACGAACTTTTGTCTGAGGCCGACATAGTGTCATCTGTGCTAGGAGAAGAGGAGAAAGAGAGCACTGACGATGAAGAGATAGCTGTCCCAAGAAAAAAGCTGTCTACCTTACGCACTTATGTTGATGCTTTGATTGATTATTCATCCTACAGTCAGCTACCTGAAATGGCTCATCACTATGGCAGTCTTCGAATGATTAAAGAGCTAATCATCAAAGAACAGCATATGATGGGACGTCAAAGAAAGATTACCAGCTTTTTTACTCCGCAAAGCGATTCTGGTCTCACGACATCAATCAATCCTGTACCATGCACCAGTCAGGAGCCTATGGTCTTCTCAGACTCGGACTAAATTTATGTACTGTACTCTATTTTATACTGCATTGGTGCATAGGCTTCATATAAGATCTTGCTGCCAAATTATTCGATTTTTTAGGCGCAGTATGTTTCTGCTACATAACAATAATAAAGTGATTCTAACCAAAACGTGTATTGTGCATTTACACTACGTAAAATCCGTGTCTTTTCGAATAACGGACATTTTCCAATAACGGACAACTGCATTTCCGCATTAATCCGTTAAATCGAGGGTTGACTGTATTTTTTATAAAAACTTGTTTTTCAAGCAAAAAAAGCTAGCTTTTAAAAAATATTTTTGTAATCGAGTCACTTAATTTCTTGAAATTGGATTAATTTAGTGTGAATGCTTTAACGGGGTAAGAGTGTAAGTAGAAACATTCAAAGTAAAACCAGACTTGTTTGTTGGCCGAAAGAAAAAAATAAAATAAAGTTTTTTCTCAATCGGTTTAACTGATAACAGATGGCCCAGATCACAATAATTTTACAGCGTTTTCACGATCGTAGGAATAAACGTGAGAAAGCTGGAAAATTAAGATGTTTGAGTCTTAGCTTTTCACTACTTCAAATTGCAGCAAAGTTGGTCGATTGAGTGTCATTCTTGAGCAAATTGCAAAATTCATAACATTAACATCAAGTAACAAAAATATCAAAAAGTATAATCTCGAGACAAATTTAAAAAACACGAGACTAGAAATGAGACCGATCCATCAGCACAAAGTCAAGACCGAGACGAGACCACAAAAAAATCGGTACCAAAACCAAAAGCACTCTCGAGACCTTTTATATTGATATCTGCACTATGTCTTGATGCTGAAATGTTAAAGGTACTGATATTTGCTGTATAGAAAGTAATTGTAGATAATTTCAAGCAGCATATCAGTAACAGATGAATAGTGCTGAATCAAAATTGATTTAGACCGGTTGTTCTTAAACTGGGGACGCAATTCTTTAGGGGTCCACGAAGCAGTTTCAGGGGAACCCCAAAGAGGTTGCGGAGTTTGATGGGGCTCATGTCAAATGGCAGCATAAATCAAGGTAACAGAAGCAGTTTAGCAAATTGAACGGGCCCGGGAATTTGAAAAAAACGGCCCACTTTTTGCAACTCGATTTTCTATGAAAAAAATATTAGCCTACGGTGTTTAATTTACGAACTAGCTAGTGCTATTATTAACTAATTTATTAAAAAATATCGTGTTTGCTACCGACAATATCTTAGGTGAAACTAATTGCATATATTTACTTAAAAAACTCTTTGATTTGTAACTCATATTATTGTCAATATAACCTGATAATAACTTAAATTTGTAATATAACTCATGTTATACATATTGCTTAATAACTCATACCACTTGTGTAACGCAAAGAGTAAGAATTACTTTGTATGACTGTATAGAAGGAGATAACTCTTACAGTACATTCTATATCTCCGAATTGCTGTATAACGCCCTTCAGCGTCATCTGGTCGAAAATGCACATTTTTGCTATTGAATTTAATTGTTTTTGGTTGATGAAATTAAAATCTGAAATATTCTTTAAGTTCTTCTTGCTTAGGTTTAACAAAACAGGAGTGGTTTTAGGTTTTTGTACCGATGCAGCGATATTAACAGATGTTGACTTGATGATGCAATGCCACTAGATGGTGACGAAACGTGAGCAATCTGTTCAGTTTTACCCCAAGATAAGTAGGGGTTGGACAGAACAGTAAAAGTCTACCATTATTGTAAACCTTTAGCTCACGTTTGGTCTCTCCGTTATTTAAGTGAAAGGCTGCCGTCACCGTTTTAGTGTGACTCTCCAAGTCTGGAGATGCGTTGAAAGTGTAGACATATCTTGGCTTAAAGTCCCTTCCAAGTCCTTCCAGTTTCCAGAAGAGTGCAGCAATGCTAAATCATCGGCATAAGCAAACTTTCTGGAAATCATGGAAGGAAGATTGTACGTATAGATATTAAATAGGGGGGAGGTGAGCCAAGACCGATCCTTGAGGAACGCCGTTTTAAGACGGCATAGTCTGCTTTGTTTGCTGTCATTGGTGGTAAGGGTGAAACTCCAATTTCGGACAAGCTCCATAATCATTCTGACCATGTGCTTACCCGGAAAAAGTCTCAGCAGCTTGCAGGTAAGGCCACGGTTCCAGAAAGTGTCATAAGCAGCTGTCAGATCGACAAATACGGCACCGGCCTTCTTTTTAGCCTCAAAAGAATACTCGATATTCTCGGTTAGCAGAACAACTTGATCTACGGTTGACTTCCCGCGTCGGAACCCAGCCTGCTCTTTAGGGAGCAGTGGATTGATTAATGGTTCAACGAGGGCGTAGATAAGCCTATCGAGGATCTTGTAGGGGACACAGAGCAGAGATATCGGTCGATAACTCTTTGGGTCCTCCACGGGCTTTGCTGATTTTGGGATCGCGATCACAAGCGCTCTTCTCCAGATCTTGGCAATTTTGAGTCGGCGCAAACAGGAAGAAAGAAAGTCACGTAACCAGGATTTCAAACCAGCATAGATTATAGTCCGGCATGGATTATAAGCTCTGGCCAGATAAAATCAGGTCCCGGAGTGGTACCTGGTTTTAAATGTTGGAGGGCAGCAGTAAATTTTCTCTGTAAAAAAGTGTCAGAGATATTCACGGGGTTTAATGTTGTGGCCCTCCAAAGGTCAGACACTTCTTAACAGACAAGTCGAGAAGACTTGCAATCAACAGCCTCGTATTTTCCATTTCTAACCGGCTGAGATACAATAGCATTGGCTGAAACGGGACAGTGACGAGAAGAGTGTCGTGACCTACCAGTAAGGTTGTTCAAAATACTCCATGCTTTTCGACTAGAGTGTGAGAAGTCAATGCTCCGAACTGCCTCGGACCACCAATCCCTCCGCTTCCTGTCAAGCTTGGAAAGCAGAGCTGTAGCAGCCAAACTTGAGTGGTCTCCCTGAGAAGAATGCAGGAAGGTTTTATAGAGGATTCACACTTTGCATCCCAACAAGAAACATAGTTGTTTTGATATCCGCGTGGGATAGTCTTTTTGGCTGCTTTCTTAATGGTGTTACAAAATTCCTGGTAAGCCGTGTCCACATCAAGTGAATCAAATGGCAACAAAATCTTTGCGAATTTATTCGTCAAAGTAATATAGTGAATCCATTTGGCCTTGTGGAAGTTCCATCGCTTAATTGGCATACTTGGTACTGCCATAGCAAACCTTGGTGGTGTAATAAGCAAAGGTCAATTTGTGACCTGGGGAACTTTTCAAGGACAGGTCTATCCGGTAAGCGACTGTTTGGACCTACGCTGGCGAAAGCTAGATCTGGATTGGTGCCAGTGTTCCAACGCCCGGAGTAAAACTGGCAGCGTCCTTGGCATTATATAGTAGGGCAAGACAATTAATACTTGCCCTGCCAGCCAGGCACTCACCGTCCGGACTGTTATCATAATAACCCCAGTCAGCATGACGACAGTTAAAATCGCCAGCGTAAAGAAAGGGGTGAGGAAACACTGGGAGATCCAGAAATTGCAATCGCGTTGCTGGTGGTTGTACACGTTGATTATATTATAATCATCAACGCCCGCAGACAACCACTCGATCTCCGATGTCGGTGGAGATTGGTCCAAAAGCGTGTATCTCAGTCGTGCGTAGACAAACGTGGCAAGGCCATGCTTCCTGCTTAAAGAAGATCCAGCTAGTTGGTAGTTCAGAAGTATTAACTTCTCCGTATCAGTACAGTGGGTCTCCTGCAGTAGGATGACGAGTGCCTCAGACTGCATAGCGAGGTGATGAAGAACGTTCATCTTGCTTGCAGCGAGACAACTTCCTTGGATACCCTTCCGTTTTGGCAAGTTTGGTTTCGGTCTGTCATCTTTAACACCAATAAGCAGATGTACTCACGGTCCAGGCTGCGAGAAAGCACCTGCCATCTGGGCCAGTTATTAATACAAGTCTTATCTACTCGACCACGTTCTCGGCATTTGCGATAAAAGAATGAAATGCTGCTATTTTTCCTTTATAGCAATTGCGGCCCGCGAAAACTCGAAGAAAAATTTTGGCTCACAATAAGTAAAAAGTTGGGCAGCCCTGTTTTAAATGTTTGTTAAATAAAACAAAAAATGTTAAACCCGCTTTGGTTGCTGTTTAGTATTTTTACGTCACAAATCAATAATCTTTAGTTCAGGCATCTAGCAGTGTTGCTATGCCCAACAAGCTTTGTCTTTATTTATCTGACAATAGGTTTTAACCGCCAAATCGGTTATTTTGATGAATTGGATTTGAGTTGACTCTATAAGTTAATCTAAATTTTACAATCTGTTAGAAAAGTAATGACTTTTTTGCTTTTACTAGGCTAGATAGTCAGACATGGTAGTCATTTAAAAATTTTTTTTGAACATTTCCTACATTGTAGCTCCCGGTAATTTTGTTTTTTTAATTTGTTTTAATTAAATGTTACATAGCTTAAATTGAAACCAAATTTAAGTTGAAAATCAAACTATTTTGTAAGTGTATTGTGGTAAGCACATTTTGTTACTATATTTTACAAATATCAATCATTTATATTTGTGTCAACATTTTTTTGTAGAAATCTATAAAACAATTGCAATTCTTGTTTTAAATAATATAGTGTTTTGTTTGGTTCTTGTGCTTATGTGTAGTCTTCTAACTTTTTGTATCTCCAATCCTATTGCAGTCAAATTGCCCGACATAATGACTTTCAGTTAATTTCTGTTAATATGTTGTGACAATTGATCAAAGACACGCGTTACCACCGCCTATATTTTGATGGTGGTAACAAAATTACAAAATTGTAAAAGTTACTTACTTCTTCCTCCAATCGGAATCCTCGCAGTTACAGTTAAACTCGCCGGAGCAACGATCAAAATGGCAATAATCTACAAAAACAATTTCAAATCATTGCTCAAGTAAAATTTTTAAATCACAAAATATGTATTCCATAAAAAGTAGGTGATAAAAAAATGTGATAAAACCAGCAAAATATTAAAACCTACATATATAAATGCCATGTAATAAATAATATATTCAGAAAACTAATGTGAAGACTAGCGCTTCAAACACCGAATCGTGTCACGAGTTTGCGGTGCCCATCCCCTCAACATAATGTCTGAGTAGAATAGTCACTTACCCGTCACCATCAGAATAATAATCACTACACAAGTGGTTCCCAAGCGGAGTGCCGTGGCTACTTGGTGACTGAATTTATGTGCTGAGGTTCTTTGGATAATTAAATTTTATTTTGTTTCAAGTTTTAAAAATTTTGTAAAAATTTTTCATTTTATTTGAAAATAAAAGTAGTTAAAAAATTGTTTTGTTGCGCCGTTAAACGTTTGTTTTTTTATGTAGGGTGCTATAAGTGAAAAGGTTGGCAAACACTGTTAGAATTTTCTCGTATTTGTATTTGTATTCGTCGTTTGTATTTGTTTGTTCCTTTACGATGTCTATTTATTTAATTTTATTTGGCAACACTAAAAGATTATTATAAATTCAATCACGTTGCTTTGTTTGGTCCTTTTCACCGTTTAGAATACTTGTGAATACTGTCGTTATTTGCCGGTTTGAAAATCTATTGGTGAGCTATTGTTTTATTTGTTTCTTTCTTTTTTTTCTTGAATTTGTATAACTTTAAATTTAATTTGTGTTTGCCTTATAAATCTTGTGTTTTTTCATTTGATTCACGCCGTGCCTTTAATTTAAAATAGAAAACATTGCAAATCATTGTACACTGAAGTGCATGTTGTTCGACGGAAGAACTCAAGCAGCGACGTGTTTTAAATTCTACGGCAAAGCCACGACTCTTCAGCGGAACGTTGGAAGAGTCCCAACAAACACCGCTTTACAGCAACAGAAAGATTACAGTTCACAACTTACTTCATAAATATTTTAACATACAATGATGAAAACGTAAAATAGTAAAGAAATTTTTTTAAAGAGATGCATGGCATTGCAAACTTTTCATCAAGAAAATTTTTTATTATTAATAAACCGACTATATTCATCATGTTGCAAACGTGTTGGTTGAAAAACTTAATACGTAAAAATAGTTTACTATATCGTTCATTGAGAATGATTTGCTTCTATGTCCACTTTTTTGGATTTTTAAAAAACAGCTTTTAAAAATGTTGCTCGCTAGCTTGTTTTAGGAAAAAAACATTTGATTTAAATTATAAAATTTTTAGGGTGCTCTTTTTGCTTTGAATTTTTGCTGACATGAAGTTTTTCTGTTGCAATAATGCCGGAATGGTTAACTCAGCTTTTAACAAAATGAATCACGGGATCCTTTAGTTCTCAGCGAATGCTATGTGTTATTTTCTGGATATTTTTTTACCTTGAAGTTGGACAAAGTTAATGTTGAAGCGTACGTCAAATAGTTAGCCATCGAAGATTTAACAATTCGAAACTTTGTTTTCTAAATCAAGTCAATTTCAACTTCGATTAATAAACTTTATTTAGAATTTTTTGGAATTTACTTCGTGTTTTTGGAAAGAAAAACTAAATCTTTTTTCCTACTTCTTCAACTTTTAGCTGTTTTAGCTGTTTTAAAACTTTTCTGGACATTTGGTTTGGCCAGTTAAAAGATAAATATTTTCCACGAAGCTATCTGTATGCTGAAGCTATCACGGCGCAACAAAACAATTTTTTAACTACTTTTATTTTCAAATAAAATGAAAAATTTTTACAAAATTTTTAACAGGCATACTTGGTACTGCCATAGCAAGCCTTGGTGGTGTAATAAGCAAAGGTCAATGTTGTAACCTATGGAACTTGTCAAGGACACGTCTATTCGGTAAGCGATTGTTTGGACCTACGCTGGCGAAAGCTAGATCTGGATTGGTGCCAGTGTTCCAGTGGCCGGAATAAAAACTGGCAGCGTCCTTGGCATTATATAGTAGGGCAAGACAATTAATACTTGCCCAGCCAGCCAAGCACTCACCGTCCGGACTGTTGTCATCGTAACCCCAGTCAGCATGACGACAGTTAAAATCGCCAGCGTACAGACAGGGGTGGGGAAACACTGGGAGATCCAGGGATCGCAATCGCATTGGCGGTGGTTTGTAGACGTTGACTATTTTATAGCCATTAACATCCACACACAACCACTCGATCTCCGATGTCGGTGGAGATTGGTCCAAAAGCGTGTATCTCAGTCGCTCATGGACAAACGTGGCAAGGCTATGCTTCCTGCTTAAAGAAGACCCAGCTAATTGGTAGTTTATAATTACCAACTTTTCTGCATCAGTACAGTGGGTCTCCTGCAGTAGGATGACGAGTGCCTCAGACTGCATAGCGAGGTGATGAAGAACGTTCATCTTGCTTGCAGTAAGGCCTTCGATGTTCAGCTGAAGAATAGTGGGTCATAGGAACTTGTTGGCAATGTGCCCTGAAAAGGGCAGTTTTATCTTGACATTGCCCCGTCCTGAAAAGGACGTTGGCCGACTAGCAGACCCACACTGAACATCGGAGTGGGTGGATATCCTTCCGTTTTTTTAGGTTCAGTTTCGGTCTATCATTTAAACGGCAATGAACAGACTTACTCACGGCCCAGGCTGCGAGAAAGCACCTACCATCTGGGCCAGGGATCTATTGAAAACAATTTTTCGTAAAAGATTATTTTCTACTTCAGCTGGAAATTACTTTTTTTAAAGCACAAGCTAATAAATGCGTCACCCCATGTACGTTTTGACCAATTTGGGCGTTGCCGTTGCTCAAAAAAAAAAAAAATTAGCAAAAAACTCGCTAATTTTTTTTGTAAAAAGAGTAAAGCTTTATTCAGTTTGCTACATTGAAAAAAATTTAATAAATGTTTGGTTGTATAAAAGTTTAAAATAACCAATGGTACTGAGAAATCACATTCTCTTTCGATTTCGGGAAGCTTTTAAAAAGATTGTATTTATTGCAATTCACTTGGCCACCTCTCGTCAAAAAAATTGTTAGATATGACAAACTGTAAGAAAACGTGTTTTGCCAAACCTGCACAAATCACGTTTTCTTATTGCCTAGAGTTTCTTCTGACCAAAGTTGGCCGAATGAATTCTTAAAAGAACCGTATTTTTAAAAACTATCAAAATTCAAAAAGTTTCTGGTTCCGTCAATACCAATAGTTCTGTTGCTTTTATTTCATGCAATAATTAATAACTTTTAAATGAAAAAAAAGGCTAATGTTGAATGTTTTTTATTGTATAGCTGAAATAAAGCTAAAATTTTACGTTACTGCCAACTTGCAATAAAAGAAAAATGTTGTTACCTTATATGACCCAGTTGTAAAATTAAAAAACAAGAAAGAAAATTAAAATGAATTCGAAAATAAATTTTATTATACTCGTTTCATTTATCATATGCTTCGCGATGTCCTACTCTATCGATGTCTGTACCTATTTGGTAAAATTATATCTTCATAGTAGCGCTTTTTTTAAACACTCGTAATTCAAAGCGACCTCGTCCAACAGATTGAAATAAACATCTAAAGCTTTACCAGACAACAGCGCGCTTAACTGAGTAGCCCAGCTATTACGGATCCCATTAGCAAATGACGCTCACGCTTGGTATCTCTTTCGTTGCGTTCACACTCACGCTGTACTGTTTTTTCTTAGCACAGCGTTTTCCACTCTTACATTAGAAACTTGAATTTTTCTTTTTCGTTCAAACTCAGTTCTTGAACATGCTGTCTTAACTCATTAACACCCAAGTTTTTTTAATGGGCGGGTTTCATGATGACTTTCGATTTAACATAAAATACCATCTTAATTCAGATTTTTTCACATTTCTGCAAAATACGCACTAGTTTTTGCGTAATGAACTGTTATATTTATAGGCGCTAGTTGGATTAGGTAGCGTTTTTTGTGAATGCTTTACACTGCTATTGACGTATTACCCATCAAAAACATGTCAATAATAACAACTGAAAACAGTTCAAATGAAACAGTACATGATTAAATCATGTTCTTCATGATTTCTTAGAGTAGTTTGCTAAGTCCCAAGCATTTGATTTTTAAGATTGTTACTCTCAAACATTCTTGGGTAGCTTGGGAAACAACCTGTACAGAAAGTGATGTGACATTTCATGCAATAAGTTAGTGGTTTTTCGTTACAGCCCTTTAGTTGGCACCGCTTTTGTTTTCTCTTTTAGCAATGACATGGTGTAGTCCATCATAACGAATATCGGCGTTTATGGGGGTTTTGGAAGTGAATGGGTAACTAAGTGGTAGGCCTTGCATGACACCCTTTTCATGACCTTTCTGAAAATAGCTTACTGCCACAGCTCTTCAAAAATCCTTTGTAGAAATAGAATTACGCCCGTGAATTAGCCGGTAAATGATGCAAGCATTTACCACAGCCATATCAATTATTCTCGTGACCAAGAGGCAATACCACTTTTCCCCCTTATTGCAATACGATGTTTTTCTGAAAGCAAATCCTGATGATCCACCCCTCCCATGTATTTGTTGTAATTTTTCATCATAAAAGGCTGGGTTATTGACACTTTTCTTTCAGCTCTTTACTCTATCTGTTTGTTGAGGCAAGAGGTTCAATCCTATCAAAATTGGAAGCCAACGCAACTGATTTGCTATCTTTTCATCTAATTGCGATGATTTCGTTTTCTGTAGTCGTACGTTTGTCTCTTCATTTTATCTATTTCTTTGGCTTGTTTCAAAGAACAGTTTGTTGTTGTCGCATCTCTGATAGTTGCTGCTGTTGCTCTGAAACCTTTTTTCTCAGTTGAACAAGAAGCGAGTGGCGATTAAAGAAATTATCAAAATAAACAACTTGAAACGAGACATTGTCCACGGTAGATAATATCTTCATCTCCACTCGAGATTCCAGAGGTCCGATTGTCTCAGAATCACTGTAGTTTTTCACAATACCAATAAAAGTTAAAGCAGTACCCGTTTCACCGCACATAGCCCATAGTTTGTAACCAAATCTTATTGACTTAGCTCTGATAAACTGCTTCAACGAGTGATGTCCATAATATCACACATTCATTTTATGGATAAGTATTTCTCAAAGATTCCCCACTGCTGAAAATTTTTATTGAGCAGATCCATCAAAAGCTTAATCTTAAAACTATTGTCGTCCTTGTTCTCCTGAGCCTGGAAATTGTCTTAAAAGTAGATTATAGATTTCAGTGTCAGGTCCGCATTAAATGTGTTGCGGACAATTTCCAAACCTAAATCCCTCTCCTTGCTCCAATAATCCCTTTCACTTAGTAACGTGTGATAGTCACTGAACAATAAAAATCCAATAAAAACTTGTATCTCCTCAAAAGACACGGTAAAGCGGGATTTGTTCTTTGTGTTATTGTATATCGAACTGTTTCATCTACAATGAGTTGATAAACTTCTGGGGAAAAAACTTTTCAAAAATTTGCACGGGAGTCAAATCATGTGAGTAAGATTCCAGATTTTCCAGCTTTATAGGGTCAATATCATTCATGTTTGACCAATTGCTGTAGACGGAATTTTTTTTTCAAGCAACGTTTGGTCTTTCTTTCTGTTGCTTTTTAGCCGGAGGGTTTAAATGTGCTGACGTTCATGGCACATCAGAGCTATCTTCCTCGTCAGCATTTACGACTTCGACAAGACCAGAAACATCACAACCTAAAGTCGTTGCAGTATCTTTGTCATTTAATTCGTCCTCATCGGTAAGGTCATCTACGAGGTGCATTCAATAAGTTTCCAGACTTTTTTTGTACAGGCATTTATAATTGCCGTAAACTCGAGATATTTCAGTATGTTGTTATTATACTCCTTATGAGATGATTGACCAATTTTTTCTTGTTTAGGTGAAAATTTATAGCTACAGTAGGAATTAGAGTACACCTTACTAAATCCTGATTGTCACAGCTGGTGAATTTAAAAAATGCAATCTGGACGTGAGGACACATTAGAAGAACGATATGCGATCAAGTTCTGTTTTAAACTTGGAAAAACTGCCACGGAAACGTATGGTATGCTTCAGACTGCTTATGGACCATCTTGCATGAATCGATCATCAGTTTTTCAGTGGCACAAGAGATTCAAGGAAGGCAGGGAGTCCTTGAGGGATGATGAGAGATGTGGGAGGAGTAGGGAAGTCAGAACATCAGAGATGATTGGCCAAATAAACGATTTCATGAATAGGGACCGTCGTGTTTCTATAGAGACACTAAGCGCACAGTTTAATGTCAGTGTGGGAGTTGTACACAAAATCATTCGTGAGGAACTGAAGATGCGGAAGATTTGCGCGAAGTTCGTCCCAAGAGTGCTCCGGGAAGATCAGAGAGAAAGACGTTGCAATGACAGCAAGGAGATGGTCGAGCTCATTAATTCAGATCCCCAAGTTCTTGATGCCCTGGTAACCTGCGATGAAAGCTGGATCTATTGTTATGACCCAGAGACCAAGAGACAGAGTTCCCAGTGGAAGCATGCTGGATCTCCCAGACCCAAGAAGGCCAGACAGAGCAAGTCCACCCAGAAACTCATGATGATCCCTTTTTTTGACAGCATGGGCATAATCTACATTCACTGGGTTCCCACTGGAATCACAGTCAACAAGGAGTACTATATTGAAGTTTTAAGAGAGTTCAGGAAGACATTCCGTCGGAAGAGGCCAGAACTCTTCGAATCAGGTCAGTGGCATTTCCATCAGGACAATGCCCCAGTCCACAAATCCATCCTCGTCACAGACTATTTGACCCAGATGGGCATCAAGACGGTTCCCCATCCTCCCTACAGCCCGGACCTTGCTACCTGCGACTTTTGGCTATTCCCAAAGCTCAAGGAAAACCTCAGAGGCAATCGTTATTCCACAATTGAGGACATGAAAGAGGCTGTGACGAGGGTCCTAAACACGCTCACACAAGAAGACTTCCAGGGGGCTTTCCAGAAGTTGTTGGAACGGTACAACAAGCGTATTGATGTCGGAGGAGAATACTTTGAAGGGGACTAGAGTTTTTTGTGTGTACGGTTAATAAAAGTGTCCATACCAAAAAAGTCTGGAAACTTATTGAATGCACCTCGTACATCTGAAGGAATTATTGTCAAATGCGCATCCAAGTGAAAGCATCCAAAGCCAAGTAATCAAGAGCTGCTTCAAAATTCATAAATATCTTGCGACTCATATTGAATGGACTTCTTGAAGTAAATCATGTAACACAATTACGTTTTCAATACTTAGTTCGTGCATCTATGAAAGCTAAAAATAAAATTTTTTATAAGTTCCGATACATGTACTTTAGCTTAAACTGGTTGATAACTTTTGATTTTTGAAATCTGTGTCTAAAGCGCAAGGCGCTAAAATTTCTATCTGCGCTTCTGTGTTTACATACGGTCCTTGCATGCAAACAACAAAGACGCAGATGGATACACATGACTCAACTGCTTGAGCCAGCCGGATCCAGGCAACCCTAAATTCGACACTGGAAATTTATACAACTGTAATTAGGCCTTACAACGTTTTTTTGTAGCTCTTTGCATATTGCAACCTATATGTAAGCTTCATAGCTCAGTTTTTTGCCTTCCTTTTCACTTTTAATTATCTTTATTCTAACTGACTCAATGCTACAAAAAGTTTGATTTTTTTCTTACAGCTGTATAATTCATCATTGTTTCGTCTACAATCATCAATGTTTAATTTCCGGCTACCTAGCCAAACAGAACAAATGCAGCTCGTAAATTACAAAAAAGTGCTGATAAACGCTCAGCGTCCTATTTATAGTACAGTGATGTTAGCGTTTATATTACTTGGTATCAGTAATAATTTTTTAAAAGCTTGTTTGTCAGTAATCTAAAACAATTTATAAAAAAGCTATTTGTAAAGAAATGCAGAAAATTTTCCTCTTTAAATTTTGTACATAATTCCAAAAGGAACTGACAGTCAGCAAACAAAAAACTGCTACTTTTACAGGGACGAAATTCGCAATTCAAAATTACAAAAAACTTTATTACAAACATATAGTAAGAATGGTCAAGTCAATTAACAAGCAAGTGCCGACAGACCTGTTTCATCTTTATTAGGACTCGTTAGGACACTAAGCTTGTTGTTGACCCCAGCTGAAAAAGTTGAAAACTTTTTGTAGTGTCGAGTTTTGTAGTGTTGAAAAGTTGAAGATTGTAGTGTCCTGACGAGTCCTAATAAGGACAAAACAGGTCTGTCGGCACTTGCTTGTTGATTGACTTGACCATTCTTTCTATATGTTTGTAATGGGAACTGCAGGGTTTTGCTTGTCTTAACCCGTCTCCGTGTTAGCTAACTCGATGTGGTTAGCATATCGGAACCACCGCCAGTATGCCTTTGTGGCTTAGCGGTGTTTTTCGCAGTTGCGCCGGTGGAACATTGTTTTCATTATAAAAACTTTATTGTTGTGACAGCTACAAGGGTCTTGTCATCCAATAGATAGGTGAAAAGTGCGAGGTTAGGTTTTTATCTTGTATAATTCAAACATAGATTATTGTACTACAAATAGAACGCTAGGCGTTAATGGGTTAAGTTTTCGAATTCTTCTTTATCGAATTCACCCACCATCTTGGATGGTGACGTGCTGCAGTGCTCGTGACTTTTTTTTTCTTTACAAAATGCCCCCAAAATGTCACGCTCCTCATAGATTAAAGCCACCAACTTTATTCCTGCAGGAAAAGACAATTTTCTAACTTGCTAAAGAACACTTATTGACAAAAAATAATAGTTTAATACGCAAGGCGAACACTGATTTGATACTAAACGGTGGCCTTGACTAGAAAAATCGAGAAGGACGCAACTTTGTTTACGATTGCTTAAAACTCTTTAAAAAATTGTTTTTTTTATAATAAATTTTTGCCCCAATGCAAACATATAAAGAAATACCGGTACAGATGCGTTAAGCAATTTTCTGTTACACGATTCACAACTTCAACATTCTCCTTCGTCTCGGCCACCGTCGCCACGATCTCCAAATCTTTTCTGCTTCTCTCGCAGTCTTCATCTCCGACCCTCTGTCCGGCCTCTCTCAGTGACCCAGTATCTCTGTTTTTTCATGAATGCCACAAAGTGCTACAAAATATACATTTCCGGCGGGTGACATTGATGGGAGAACAAAGCAAAAAAACGGGAAAAAATCAAAGCTAAACTTCAATGTCCCAAAAACCAGAACAAAGCACAAAGCAATTGAACTAATACAAAGATCAATTGTTTGCATAAATATAAATATCGCATGCAATTAACCTTAATTTCGTAATGCTAAGAATAATTATGAAAATGGCGGTCAGTGTTTGCAACGATCAATCGAATTAAATACAACCTATTAAAGTACAATGAATAAGACGTCAATATGAATGGAAGTTGGGAAACTAAAATTAATGAAATGAGATCGAACTAAATTTTTTAAAGCAATTGATTAAGATTTTGAATTATAAAATGCAGCTTTATTTTAGCTTTATAATAAGAAAAACATCCAATATTAAAATCTCTTTTTTTAAAAAAATTGACACGCGAAACGCAAAGCACCAAAGCGGCGCATCTAAATCTAGAAAATGAGGTTAATTCTGACTCCACAGATTTTAATAGGCTACTAAGACTGCACAGATAGAGTTTAACTATACACAAAACATAAATAAGATTAATATTGTAACATACCGAAATAAGAATTTTTGTAAAAACTCCCCATGACATTCAATGTACAAATTTGAAATTGGAGTCATTTATTACAAAAATTTCTATTTACAAAGAAACAAGTGTTTACAGTTTATTGCTTCAGTAAACAATTTTCAGTTTAACTTTTTCAATTGATCATTTCATAAAGCAGTAAAATTGTTTTGTACGTAATAAGCCAATACAATGACGTGTCACAGCATTAATAATATTTACAAGTTTACTTACACCAATCATTCCAACCCAATATTCGACTCCAAGCAGAACTCACAAATACCAACACAATTAGCTTTAACAACTTCATTGTGACTAAACAATAACTTTTAAAACTTTATAATTTCTCTGACAAAAATTAACAAAATTATTCAATCGATGAAACATTTTTATTGATTTAAGTTTTTCAGAAAATTACACTAAACTAGACAAATTAAATTAAACAAAATTATAAACAGAAAATTAAATTAAACAGAAAGTGACTAAGATTTTTTCAAATATGTCTTGATTTAATTATTGTATAGTCTGTCTACCATTTTGTTTATTAAGAATTTTTTTAAAAAACATTTTTACTTGATAAATTTAGGGTCATTTTTTAACTTAATCCAAAAACTTTTCACTTTTTACTCAAAAATCAGCCTTTAAAAAATTTTGGATTCTTGAAGAATCAAAGGTCTCTTGTCTGAAGGTACCGACTGGATTTAATTTGATTGTCGAATATCGAAAGTATAACGTAACTATCAACTCTTTAGTAAATCTTAAAATTTTAAACTTTGTTTTAGCGCACGCAGACATGTCTATTTTTTAACTATGTCTTTTGAAAGCGCCTTTTAAGCCAGGCATGGGCATTTTACTGCCGTGGGCCACGGGCCACATGCTGTTCTTAGCTCAAGTCTGATCAGCCCGTGAAAGAATCATAAGCAATCACAAAATAAACAACTTTTCTTATTTTAACGACGCATGGATTGAATGTGTATTTGTTTTTATTTTAAATTGTTTTTACATCGCGCATGCGTGTTATTGAAGTGACATTGTTGTAAGCACGATACAAATATCGGAACAACTTTTATTCTCAAAATCTCGACTACGAAAAGAAAATAATTAAGGGCGTATACTCCAATTGTACGAGGTGGGCGACGTACACCCTTTAATTTTTCCGCAGCAAAGTGTAAAAAATTTCCTAAAGTTTAAATCAAATAAAATAATATTTCTATCCACGCAATAAGATTAAATCTACTTTATTTGTCGGCAGCGTGGTCGTGTGGTTAAAGCGCCGAGCTCGTGACCAATTATGTTGTGTCCTTGGGAAAGACACTTTACGGCACATTCCCCTTCTTGGTGGTCCTGACAAGCAGTTCTAAATTGCAATTACAGTAATATCTCTATTAAAAATTGCAAGCGGGCAGCAATATCTTGGTATCTTCGGAAGCAGGTCGAGTTAATTGCCTACCCTATGTATTAGCGCCTCCGTCGCTTTCCTGCGAGTCAGGGGAAAAAATATTTTATTTATTTATTTATTTTATCTTTATATTTATCCTCCTGACTCGTAGGAAAGCGGCGGAGGCGCTAATACATAGGGTAGGCAATTAACTCGACCTGCTTCCGGAGATACCAAGATATTGCTGTCCGCTTGCAATTCAATAGAGATATGACTGTAATTTAGAACTGCTTGCCAAGACCACCAAGCAAGGGAATATGCCGTAAAGTGTCTTTCCCAAGGACACAACAGAATAGTGCGAGTGGGTTTTGAAGAGAGACCGTGTTGGTCACGAGCCCTGCGCCTTAACCACTCGACCACACTGCCGACTAAATATAGAGTTAAAATAAAACAAAAATAAAATTGTTTTACTTATAAACGAGAAAATTGTGACAATAACTTTTTATGATGATTGAAATATTGAACTCCGGTTCGGCGCACGCAGACAAGCCGATCTTTATGATCTATTCTCAAAGCAGCATTTAGCGGACATTGGCTTTGCTTTTCAAGAAAAACGCGTTTATTTTATATGGGCTCCCATTGCCCTGAAAAAGTTAAACGTAATGTAAAGCCAACATTAACATTCTCTTTTTTAACCCTATTCTCCTCAAGCATTTTCGAGCTATTAACTCCTCAACGACCGGGCTTCAGAAGCCCACCAATTTAACGATTCATAACTCCAAAACTACTTAAGCTATCTTTACGAAATTTAAGTAGAGCAAAGATCATTTATTTAACTTTTGTTAGAGCAAAAAAGTTTTTGAAAATTCATTTGATAAAGTATGCAAAATTGCAATTTAGCAAGGTCACTACAATTTTTACGTTTAGACACTTATTTAACTAGCGCGAAATGCGATTGTAACGGATTCGCTGTTGTAATAGTCGTAAACTTAATTAAAAATTGGACGTAAAGAGTGACGTCAACGCGCACGACAACTATAAACAATGAAGAAGCTACGGGAAGCTTGCTTCATTGTTTTGGTCGAAGTATAGAATTTATTTTAGACTGGTTTCAATTACTGGTTCACTATTTGTCCACATGTTTTTTTAGTTACCAATGGTTATTGCTGCTTTTTTAAAAAAAGTATAAAATAATGAAAATAATTTTTTTTACATAAAAGAATTTGATATAGGCTATATTTTAATATTTAGCAGCATTAGAATATCGACATATCAATGCTGTAAAACCAACAAACCTTTATCTTTTATATAATTATATCATCGTTTGTATGCACTTGTTTTGTTTTTTCGCAATGATTTCACCGCAACAAAAAGAGCTTTTTATTTATTAAAAAAACACTTGAGAAAAACAATATTACTCTATATAATTGTAACTATTAATCATGGAACATATCTCGACATTGTTCAAAGCATGAAGTGCAAATTTGTAAGTAGTGCCGCAACCTGGGCGATTTCAATTAATAATCTCTTAGAAATAGTGATCTTATGGAACAGTGTGTTTATTCATGCCAGCACGTGAGAAATTTTCCAAATCTTTTGGCAATAAAATTTAACAAAAACTTTGTTTGCTTTCTATAAAATTAAGGAAAAAATCAATTTTATAATATATTTGTCGACACTATAGCAAGAGGATGTGGCGATTTGATGGGAACGGATCAGGATCGCATACGTTCGTTTTTGTCACATTTTATCAGAAAAAATTTTTACTGCACTTTCCCTGCTTAAAAGTCTTTGTTAGAAACTTTAAATTACAATTATATCAGTTAATAAAAATTAGAGTGTCCAATAAAAAAATTTTTAAACAACAATATTGTGGCATGGATGAAGATTCGAAATTCACATTTGTTTATTTTGTCACTAAACTATTACAAATATTCACATAACATATAATTGAGATTAAATATAGGATAACGTGACTGGCAAATAACCATAAGGTGTCTTGGTCAAGCAGTTACTTTTATTGCATAACTTAAAATAACAAAAAAATTAAAATAAAATAACCATTTGAAAACAAGTTACGATAAGGCAAAAAAGTAATGAACAAATGAAAACCTAAAAGCAAAACTAGAAAATAAGCAAATCTGGATAACAAAAGTAAATTTGTTTTTTTATTTTGCAATATGAAAAGTTTCGGATGGAATACGGGATAAAATAACACGTTTTGATTCCAATATATTTAAGTAAAAAGTGCGTTTTTTTGTTTTACACTTTGGAAGATTAGATTGATTACCTTCAAAAGATACTAATCACCACAAAACCTCTCCAAGATAACTTGGAGAAGGAAACGTTAAGCTATGAAAGTCTTTTTTTAACTTTACATAAAACAAAGGAATTCTATGCCGAAATTGTTCTAGTATTTAAAAGTATCCACTTCAAGTAAAGCAAATAAATAGGACTGGTCCCCATGGTTTATTTATTTACTGCGAATTGGTATTGTATTGCCTGGATTAAGTACTGTTAGTGATGCACCAAGCCACAACCGTTTTTTTTTTTATTTAAAACTGTCCAAATTTGTGCTCCTTATAATGCCTAATTCATATGACACTCCTATACAACTTTATCTCTGTTTTGTGCAATGACGCCGCATTTGCAATGAGAGAAAGTAAAGAGACCCTATTTGTCCATGCACAAATGAAAACACGCAACTTTGGTTCGCAGGCAGAATGGCCAACTGGTCGCAACTGACTGGGCGCAATCCAGCTAGATGCAGCCGACTGGTTAGTTAAACTGTGGCCAGTCGGCTGTGGCCAGCTGTCCTAAACCCGTCCACAGGCATTTAAGCATAACTCAAACTGTTCTGAAAACGCTATTTCGAACGAGCCTAGTACAGTCAAAGCGCTGGTAATAAAAGCATGGAGCCGGAATGTACTACCACAATACTCTGTGTTCTATGTATGATTAATGTACTGGGCAGCAGGGTACCTAATTCGGAAAGATTGTTCAAGTCTTTGCAAAGCAAGTGTAAACAAGCTTTTAGCCTTCGTGTTTATCGGTAGGCATTTGATAACCGATGAATAAACCATAGTCAGGATCTGCAGCAATGTTTTATAACTCGTAAGCTGTAGAAAAACGGCAAACATAATCTTTCGAATAGATAAAAACTTATGTTTTTTTGAAGTAGCATCCAATAAACTTAAAAAATTCATTGTACAGTACATTTCATCGTGAAATGTCATGACTTTTTTTTGGTCTTCACTAAATTTTAAACGCTTTTTTTCATATGAAACTTTATTTAGTGAATATAAAAACTCTTTACAAATAAATTGATAGCTTTTTTTTGATCAATTTTCTCCCAGGCTGGATTGTGCTTGATATGCGCAAATTGTTAACTTCAGATGAAAAAAAGTCATCACTTTATTTTTAGAGTTCAGATTAAAATTTTTAGGCTTTCTATGGCAGCCAAAGGAAACTTCAGGTAACGGAAAGCGGTGAAAATTTAGCTCTTCACCTGGTCCAGATGCTCTGTAAATTTTTGAAACCTTACAAAGTGTGCCACAGGTTTAAAAAAATAGCAGAGCATGTCTAGAGTACTATCTCTATCCAAAAAGAGTATCCCTTGTTGTTGTCAAAGCTCAGATGGCTGGATGTCTGTAAAAACTGGTAAGTGGTCCGTTGGAGAGGGACGGAGGCATTCAGTGACTAGGCACAAAGCATTATTCAAGACACTATATATAAACCAAGTACGTGCGCTGCAAAAACAAACAAAATCCAATACTCGGCTATTGAATAGACAAAAATAGGAGAGTTATTTCTGATGTTTTGGCCAGTGACGAATATTCAAAATAGGGCCGCGAAGCAAGGATTCGCAAAAATTGATGTTCTCTAAAAAAAGGGCTTTGATCTCGTATTTCCCTTATTTTTCCCAAACTCATGGTTATCTCTAAAAAAAAGGTCTTCACTTCGATTTGATCTCTCATTTTTTTATTTTTCTCCCAAAATCATAGTGATTTCTAAAAAAAAGAAGGTCTTTACTTCGATTTGATCTCATATTTCCCTATTTTTTCCCAAAATAATGGTGATCTCTAAAAAAGCATATACAGCAAAATGAAAGTATATGGAATATTTTCAAGGAGAGGCCCAAGGTAACTGCCTCATTCGACTCACCCAATATCCACCACTGGTTTTAGCACCAGCTCCCGCCCTAAAACCGCAAGTTACTTCAGCGCCGGGACACAAAGAAAAATTTTTGAACAATGCAAACGGTGGTGACGAAATTTGGGTGATTTATTTAGTTTTACCTCAAGATAAGTCGAAATTAAACGCAATGATGAATGTTGATTATTGTAAACTTTTAGCTCACAATATTTTTAATCTGAAGATTGTGGAACGCAAATTATACTTCTAGATGTTAAAAAAAGAATAAGTCGTGATTGATTTTGGAGGAACACTGTTTCTCTGACACCCGAGACTGTTTTGCTTACTATCGCCGTTAGAGTAAAACTTTTGTTGTGAACTAGTTTCATAAGTATGTTCTTATTCAGCAGAAAACTCAGTAACTTACAGTTAAAATCAAGTTTGTATGAAATAACAGTGTCATATGCAGATGTCAGATTGACAAATAGCACTGGTATTTTTCTTAGTCTTGAGAAAATTGTCAACGATTTCTATGATAACAGAACGACTTGATCCGCCGTTGACTTTTTGCGTCAAAATCATCAATTAGCTCGTTGCGAGCGTACGTACACGTCTCAAATTTTTCCTTCGGGACATAAAGTTGATAAATTTGTTAATAACTTTTTGGATCTCTACAGCCTTTTTTGTCTTTCAAATCGCGACTGGAAGCACTTTTTGCGTAGATTTTCCAAATTAGAATTGACGCAAGCAGGAAAAAGGAAAATGATTTAATCAAGATTTTGAAATAGCTCTGACATGGATAATAAGCTCTGTGCACATAAAACTGGGGCCCGGGGTTTTATCTGGTTTTACGTGGAAGAACCCTTGTAAACAGCTTAGATCAGGCGTAAGTAAAAATTTAAGTTGATTTTATTCAGAGGTTTCGAATTAGTGGGTCATTTTAAAACTACAAAGACGGGTCAAAATACTGTATAATAGGATAATCATATTAGATCAAGAGTTATATCAAACTTTTTTAAAAATTACATTTTAAGTCCAAACATAAAATTTATTGCGAAAGGCAAATGAAGACCAAAAAATGGTTATTACGTTTACAAAAAATTTTTTTTCGAATTTCCAAAGTGGAGCTTTTTTAGGTTTTTATTTAATTTTTGCAATAAATTTATTAAACAGTTTGCAATAAGTAAGGACCATTTTTTCATAGTTTGGCTTGAAAATATTTTGGGAGGAAAGAAGTCATTTGTGTAAATCTAAGAGGTTAGAGCCCTAATGAATTCATACAACATGCACATAAAATTGGGGCCTGAAGCTTTATTTGGTTTTACGAGGAAAAATCCTTGTAAACAGCCCAGGTCATCCGTAACTAAGATATCTAAGTTGATTTTATTCAGAGATTTCGAATTAGTGGATCGTTTTAAAACTAAAAAGATGTCAGAGTACAATAGGATAATCATATTAGACCAGGAATCATAACAAACTTTTTTTAAATGACTTATTAAGTTCAAACATAAAATATTTGGCGAAAGGCAAATGAAGACCAGAAATGGTCTTTATGTTTACATAAAAAGTTCTTTTTAAATTTCCAGAATGGAGCTTTTTTAGGTTTTTATTTAACTTTCAAAATAAATTTATTAAACAGTTTGCAATAAGTAAGGACACTTTTTTAAACTTTGGCTTGAAAATTTTTTGGGAGGAAAAAGTCATTAGTGTAAATCTCAGACTTTAGAACTGCCATGAATTTATACAAGTTAGAAACCTCTGTTATATTGAAATTCAATCGTATCAAACGTCTAGTTTTTATTCTATGCTTTCTGTTTGGAAAACCCACATCGAAAAGCTATAAACTTTTTCACAAAACTTTTTTAAACAGATATACTTGTATATAAAAAATACATCGGATTTTTCATTGTTAGGGAAATTTTAACATAAAAACGGCCTGTTACTTCAAATGCAACGTGAAATGCAATTATAAAAAGTCAGATGTTGTTTAATTATCAGAAGGCGTCAGCATAAGAGCTAAGATGTGAACTAGTTAATTTAATTTTTTTCCCACAAATAAATAATAAAAAGAAAGTTTTATAAAAATGCTTATTGTAAAGATTGAATTTTGTCCGCTTGATTGGTATTCAAGCAGCCCAACAGCAATTGTTTTATCCAAAATATTGTATATATGTAAAATGTTTTCAAGCAATCGCCAAAAGCTCAAAAAAAAAAAACGCGATTTACATGAAATAAGTTCTACATCGCCTAAGGCAGCGGTTCTCAATTCATTTTAAAGCCCGCACCCCGTCCGGAAGGAAAAATCATTTTTGCACCCCCTTGCACCATTTGATGTATTGTTGTTTGTAGAGAAGAGAAGTTGAGAAGAGAAGTTCGCACCCCAAAAAGTCCCTTCTCGCACCCCCAGAGGGTGCGAGCACCCCCAATTGAGAACCACTGGCCTAAGGCATATTGACGTCGGGAAACGACGTAATTCGCTTCGACACGCAAAGCCGATTATTGGTAAAATTCATGTCACTTAATAAAAGCGTGAAATTGAAATTCCACGCTCTGCTTGCGAAAACCAGCAAAAATTCACAAATTTGCTAAAAAACATCTATTTTACCCGTTAACCCTTGTTCGGGGGCACCTAAAAATAGTACCATCTTATTCAGGATTTCAAATTAGGAAAAGTCAAGAAATTCTAGAATTTTATCTAAAAAGATAAAGTAATTACGAATGTTTTTGCAAGGGCCGGGCATCAGAAGCCCGGCCGTTGAGGAGAATAGAGTTAATGAAAAAGAGTCAATTTTAATTGACTCTTTCATATAATTAGAAGTGGCGTGTTAAGCGTCACTAGCAAAGAAATTCATAGAAATCCATTAAAATTTTAATAACTTCTCTTTTTATATTTAAACTTAATAATTATGATAATTTATCTAAATGATTAAAATAGTTCGATAAAAAATAGCGTTGAAAATATTAAAAAACCTTTTTCAAGTAATTCAACTGAAGAAATATCGTTTCCTGAACTTCAGTTTGTGACTTTTTTGTTTTTGTTGTCTTTTGAAAAACATTTTAAAACGTTTTTGAGTAATACGCTTATCATTAGCAAGTCTTTATAATCTTAGAAGTGCTATTGGATGAAGTGGAATGTGGAAAGAAAATTTTTATTTATAGAAAAATCTCTGGAAACAGTGGATAGGTCGATATGAATCCCCAGTTTAGAAATTTTGGGCTATACCGACCCGACAAATTTGCTGCATGATCACGAGCCAACTAAATTTATTAAAAATAACAATTTTCAAAATGAATCAAAAAAAGTAGGTAAGCTTTTTTAATTGGGTTCTATTATACTCATTAATATTGCTTCTGCAAGAAATTATTTTCTACTTTGAAGCAAATACATTGACTACTTGCTATCAAGAAAAGCAAGATCAAAGACGGGGTTTCTAAACGGGGATCCTTAGAACTTATCTATAAAATAATAATTTGCTGTCTTCATTCCACTTTATCCAAACAAATTTCTAAAATTGCAAAAAACTTGCCAATGATAAGCATTACCCAATTGACCCTGTAATTTTTATTACCCAAAAAAGGCTTTTATTGATTACATTACTCAAAAAAAGTCTTTATTTGTTGTTGAAGCATTAAACTTTTTCAAAAAGTTAAGGAAAGAACCAAAAAAGCTCATCAATTAAAGTTCTGGTTCTGTTATTGGTAAACGTAAAAAAATACTTTTTTTCCTTAAATTTTAGACTTGGGGTCTATGGAGTTTTACGAAATTAGCCTAGGGCTCCATGAGTTTCAACAAAAAACCATTGTATAACACTTAAACTTGTAGTTCATTTTCCAAACGCTGTCAAAAAAGCCCTGTCACACTTCATTTGAAATAATTTTAAGTTATGACAATATAGTTTTCCGTCTTAAAGTAATTTACAGTTTTATTACGACGTAGAAATTGCTTGGGCACGTTACAATCGCTTTTGTGTTATGTGAGTTAAATATCCGCTTTTGTTCCAATGCATCTTTCTCTTTTTTTGCCAGACCGTGGTGAAGTAAAGCGCTTTGTCTAGAATGTTCTCGCTTACCAGGGAAAAAGCGTTCTAATTTTAATGCACGTGAGCGAAGCGTTTTCGAGATAACTCGAGCCGATTTGTCGTCATGTGACCTCTTGTCTATATATATGTACGTTCGCTCGATTAAGAAGCCGAAGACGAGAGAGACGACGAGAGATGGACGAATACGAGAACGACGAGAGAAGAGAGTTGAGCGTTGGTTTGGCGTAGAGCGCGAGCGAAGGACTCTGTGATCGTACTGCATTGGTAAGTGTTGTAATTGTTTTTGCGCCAGTGTTTGGAGATTGGTTCTGAGGAGGTAGAATTATTTGCATTGAACGAATTAAGTTATTTCGCTTTGCAATGGCAGAGTGCAGAAGAGAATTTTCGTCGGTTGTGAGTTGTAAATTTTATAATATATTCGTTTTAGTTAGAGACAATGGTCTCTCTCTGTTTGTTGAGAAAAGTCTTCAACGAATCAATCAGAACTTTGCCGAAACCAACTGTATAAAGGCTTCAGGCTCACAGCAAAACTATTTTTGAGTCGAAATAAAATAAAATTGGGCACAGCTTTGTTTCAGCGCATGTATTCGGGTTAACTTGATCAACTGGTCCTTTAGAATACCCAAACAAAGTCTGTGACAAGCCCATTCGCTGACTTTGTTTTCTATTCTGTTATTCAACGTGCCATAGTAAAAAAATTCAAGATTTGAAAGTGACGAATCAAGTCTTACCTATATAGACATGTTATTTGTGATGCTATAAAAGAATTAGCAATGGCTTTGCTACTTTTTCCCCAGAACTATGTTGAATTATAAAATGCTGCACAAGTTTTTCTTTCTTGGTTTTATAACTTGTGTTTTGCAACGACTTTAGAAAACCTAATCTAAAGCCTTTAACCAGGCTTATTTTAAGAAAAATTTTAATAAATTAATGAAAAACTTTTATATTTTTTACTTGTGAGATTGAAAATTGAAAAGCACTGGTGTAACCAATTCTGAACTTAAAGGACGAGTAGCTTAAAACTTTTTAACGGCTATTTTTTATTTTATTTTAATTATCGAAAAATCACCGCTCAATTTCTTAAACTTTTAATACTTTTCATTTCTATTAATCAATTTTTTAAACTTAAATCGGCTCAAAACCTAATGGCGCCATTCTGTTGTGTCCTTAGGAAAGACATATTACAATACTTTTCCCTACTTGTTGGTCTTGGGCAAGCAATTCTAAATTACAGTCACATCTCTTAAAGTTCAAGCGAACAGCATTAACTTGGCATCTCCGGCAGCAGGTCAGGGTAATTGCTTATACTATGTATCAGCGCCTTCGTCACTTTCCTGCAATTTAACTGGATAAACCAAAAAATATAAAGATAAAATATAGATAAAAATATGAAAAATTTTTGTTGTAGCAGCTTCTTGAAGTTAGCAACTAAGGTTACATTTTAACATATTGATTGATACAGATTTGTGTGACGGCTGTAATATCTCTCGTGTAACAAAAATTTTTGTTGTTGTATTTTTGGTTTTTGGTTTGAATTTACCGCCATATTATTTTATATTTATATTTTATAATATATATATATCTCAGTTTAAGAGCACACCTTAAAAATGCCCATTGTCCGCCACTAAAGGTCATTTCAATAAAACAATAAGACAAGTTACCGGTCTTACCGATTTATCCAGAACAAACTAAGCACTGTTTTATATAAAGAAAAACAACTAAATTATGCAGATTTTAGCTCAGCTTTTCTGTCCGGTTTTCATAATATTTTCTTGTTGTCATGTGACCCCAAGTAAAAGACGAGTTTTATCCCTTGCTTTAAACGAATATTTGTTTAAAATTTTTACAAAAAACTTGTGCATTTTGAACGGCTGTTTCCGCGCTGTTACACTTGAACACGAAAGACCTAAAGCAATTATTGTTTTTTTTTATGAGAAGAAAATAAATATTTAATGGTAGTTTGTGTGCTATAAAACTTGAACGTTCTGTGTTGAAGTTTGGTGGTTGATCACGAGTAGAACTTTGCTTCAGAAATAAAAAATATTTATTCAAGCACCAAATTGAATTATTTGAATTTATTTAAAACATTGTGGACAATCCTGAAGACTGAGATAACGACTCTGAAGAATTTTAAAAGTTTTGGGAAAACTTAGAATAATTTTTTTCTCGTTTTATTTAAGACTTATGGCCAGCCCATAGTTTTTTTTGATCAGTTTTCTTCATGCTTTCTGCTTATACACATTTTGTGCCATATGTTGAAAGCCAAATGTATGATGTTCGTTACTGCTTTTAAAGGGATAACGATTTGTCTCAACATTTACAGCATAAAGGATATTAAGATTTACTACATATCAATTTATTGCATAATCCCTTCAATAGCATAGGAATAAAACAATTTATTAAAATAGTTTTATTTAATAATATTTAATATTTAAAAATAGTTTTATTTAATAATAAAACTATTTATTAAAATAGTTTTATTCCTATTTTAATATAAACAAGAATCGAATCGATTTTAATACTTTCATTTAACTTTTGACTAATTTTTACTACTGCTGCGAAAAGCATATACATGGCTTCTGCAAAGAAATTTGAGTAAACATTCTTTATCAATATATCTACAACGTTTTATGTTTTAGCTTGTTGATTACACTTCGTTATATTAATAACTTTACAACTTTCAATTTGTTGAGTAAGTGTATCTGCGCCTCCAACTTCCTCAGTTCTAAGCAGAATTATAAAAATCGCTTTCGAGCAAGAGACTTGGTCTATTTTTAGCGATTCGTTAGTTTGTAGCACTGTATTAATTTAAGATTAGCTACTTCGAGCTAACCTTTATCCACTCGCCAGATCTGAAGTCACGCGAATATGTTTTATAGAAAATTTTATTTAGCGTAACCATTTTTATTAAAAAAATCAATACAAAGAAGTTTTACATATAAGCGTACTAACTCAAGGATAATAATAATTGAGGTTTTGCATATATAGTCACTTTTTTTACATTTCATTTCAAAACGCAATTAAAGACAGTTTCAGATAATAAAACTTTATAATAACAAACTTTATTGTCCAAATTTTTGCACACAAAAAAGCCAAAAGGCGTCTTCAGTGTTAGAAATACAGTATATGCAATTGAGAGTTAATTTCGTTGGTGATTGTTTGTTACTCTTTTTATTGATCCAACTCGAAAACCGCATTTACCTAATTTAGAAAACGCATAACCATTCCACAAAAGTAATTACCTCTTTAGTTTTGCTTTTTTAATGGGGGCAAAGTTTTAAATTATTTTTTTAAAAACAAAAATTTTTTTATAGAACTTGGGAGTCGAAAAATGTTCTTTGCTTTCAAAAGTTACGTGAAAAAAAAAAGAGTTTCGACTTGCTTGTTTTAGGTGAAATTTTGCTTTATAAACAATCTTTTTAAAATTGTAAGTAGTTGGCTTATTTCTCTTTAGACCTATAAACTAAAAATACTAACCTTAGACACTTTACATTCGTAAACTTTATAAAATATTTGCTCATTTAAAAAATACTTTTAAATTCAAACTTTAACGTATTTGATCTGTATTGGATTTATTGTCTTTGTTTTGTTATCAGTTTTTAAGTTTTTTGACTTGGGAAAAAAAACAATTTTAATCTATTGTGCTCTTGACCAAAAAGTTAGTAAATAGATAAAATACAAAGAGCTACTGCCCAAGACAAATATTAATTTTCAAATGTTGAAAAACACGTAATTTGCTTTAGTGAAGCAGTTTTACGATTTAAATTCCACGCTGGGAAAATCAGGGCTACAAACTCAAACTCAAACTTGAACTCGAAGAACGTGGTCCTTTTTTGTCACACTCGAACTAAAAAACAAAAATTCTTGAACTCAAACTAAAAAAATTGATTGAATTGAGGTTCATTATCCACCAAGCAAAGGCTATACCAATAAATTATAGTTTTCACCCGACAAATGGTGGAATATTATTTTATGACGTTGCATTTACATTTCTTTTGTTTTTTAATGGTAAAAAAATGAATAAAAAATTATCCAAGTTACCATAGCAACGTCAATTTTCTGGAAAATCCGTTTTGTTACCTACTTGGTTTGTTCGTTTTAGAAATGCAAAGTTGACAAAGACAATATGCTGAAAATTTTTTTTCTTACCTAAGAACTTTCAACAAAAAAAAACAGTCATCGACAAGTTAAATAAACTAGTATGACACTATTGAAAATTTCGAACCTGTGCTCAATGAGGTTACTTCCATCTGTCCGAGCAGCTGCTTCATATGAGATGAATCGATTTCTGGGTAATTTTCGGAATGAAATGCTCATTGTGATACAGCTGAGAATCTTATCTTCATGATAATAATAACTAATATTTTTACGTAAATTATTTTAATAATAATATGGACCAATATTTTTAGATTCATATTTTGCTGTTTGGTGCAATTGTTTGCTTCAATGCAAGATAATGATCTTGGTAATGTTTTTGGTGTTGTCCAGTTACGTATAATTTATTGTGCATTTTAAATGTTTGTGATTATATTTATTTTTTGGTGTATAAAAAATATATCAAAATTATTTTTTGTCATTGTCAGTCAATATTGAGCTAAAACTATTACAATTAAAATTACTTTTTTTATAAGCAAAATATATACTCAATCAAAAATTTAGATTATGTTAAAAACTAAGCCACATAAGCGAAAAGTCAAATTGACGTCCAGTTGAGTGGTCTAGTACAGTAGTCACTGTGCGTGGGACAGCATCTAGTCTGTTCGAATCCCAGTGGAATTTGTATACCTGACGAGCTCTATCAAAAGCAAAACTTGACTCTGTTGCTTCTCATTTTAGGTGGCGTAGTTTTTGATCAGCAAAGCAGTAGAACTGATTATATGCCACAAAATTATTATTGTAAAGACAATTGAAACAATCGGCATTGTAAACAAAATATATTCTTTCCAAGTTTTATAACTAAAAATGTATAATTATAGCTGAAAATAACCAGCCAAATATTTTGTCGGCGCTGAAAATGATTTCCTAACAAAAAAATTCTAATCTTTGAATGGTTCCTTATCTAAAGTTTTGCTGATTTCTGTTAATTAAGGTTACAAGCTGTATAAACCTTTTGATGCCATGGCAGTACGTGAGTTGTTCTGTGATGTCATTTTAGTTAGTTACAAAGCTGCGAATTTGTATTTAAACCCGGGCTGGATAGCCGGAGTCGGAGCCGGAGCTGGAACCTTTTTAAATATTTCTGCGGAGCCAAAACCGGAGCTGGAGCGACAAAAATTTTATTAGCTCCGGCTCCAGTAATGGTTCATGGGACCAATTTCATAGAATGAAATTGACTGTTATGGATTTTTAAACATTAATAATATAAATTTTGTGTTATATAGATATCTTTCTTTTTATTTATTAAGCAAAAACATCTCTACAGCCTGTTTTATCTGATTAAGAAATTAAAAAATAGATGAAACAGGCTGTAGGGTTGTTTTTTAATAATGGAAAAATCAATGCATTTGTTCCAACTTTCATTAAGCGCTCTCTACAAAAACACGTCGATTAATTATTTTCTAATTTACATATTGCCTAAGTTCCATTTAATATTGCAATATATACATGAGAGAGAGCAAGAGAGAATCAATCTTTATTGCAAAGTGCTCAAAGAAAAGATCAGAGCAGTTTTGTACAAAATTTATTTAAACTCTATTTTAAAAATTCTCAACAGTCTATTTCATCCAATAAAATCAGTTTTTTTTTATTCATGTTAAGGTAAGAGAAGGGGAGTCAGGTCATCTTAATATGAATGCATAACCTGAGCTATTTTTTCCTATATGACATCACAGGAATTGCATTATTTGCTTGATTAGTTTAACGAATTATTCTCAACAAAAATATCTCAGCTAAATAGTACTCAGCTCTATAAGCTTTCGTTTGTTCAACATCTTCAGATAAATATAAATAAAAAAAAACAGATGATGATTAAACATAAAAAATTTTTGGTATTAAAAGATATTAAGCGGAATAAAAAGAATAAAACCTGTCTTTCATCAACTGTTAAATTAGCTGTTTTTATTTATAATTACCTGAAGAAATTGAATAAAAAAAAGCTTATAGAGCCAAATGGTATTTAGTTGAAATTTTTTGTTTAGAAAAATTTTCTAAATCTGTGTATTCTACAATAAATATACCACTCTTTGCAAGTTTGGACCTGTTTTAGTTTTTGACAGTTTCGGATTATTTTTGTAGTTTAACAAACTACATATTTCAAAGCATAAAATTTGAAAAGCTTAAATAATATTCCTATTGTTAAAAATAATTTAAAATTTTAAAACGACCTCTTATAAACTATGTTTTGCGGAGCAACGTATTATTTATTGGATAAGATTGACTTATCGTACTATGTTTTCTTAATGATGTTATGAAAATATAGTACTATGTTTAGTAATGATTATATTCTTTATTTTTCCTGTAAACACTGGAAGATTCAATAGAATGAAACAGACTGTTTTGGCTTTTTAAAAAGTAGTTAAATAAATTTTGTATAATATATTTAAATATTCTTTTTCCAATAGAATCTTTCTAATTGAATAAGGATCAAGATTGTATTTAAATGAAGAAGCAACAGATCAGTCGCGTGCGGTGACCTCTAAAGCTGGTCATGCAATTGATAGGCCTATGCCTATTCATTGAATGCATAGGTGTAGCCTACCAGTCAGAAAACGTTTTGAGGGAGCAATAAAGTTTTGCCCAAATTATGTGACATTTGCCCAAATCATGATTTTCTCGTACTGTACGGATAGGACAAAAAAATTGTCTGGGATTTTAAAATGAACACCAATTTTCGTCCCAAAATCATGGTGTTCTCTAAAAAAACAGGTTTTCACCTAAATTTGGTAACTATTTTTAGCAATTTTTATTGTCGCTGCCCTAAAATTCTTGATTTTGGCAAATTTTTTATATCGCTGTTCGAAAAACTTTGGTTTTGTCCAAATATTTTCTTGTCACTTCTCCCCCTGCCCCCTGTCAGGTATGGCTATGAATATATATTTATATGTACTGTTTAAGCTATATAATATGTATAATTTTTTTGAACGAGGGGCGTTCAGAAAGTAATGCAAATAATTTAATTTCTTGTAGCATTCATTTAACTAACATCTGATTCTTTAACATATTATAAATTGGTAACTAAAGTTTACAGATTTTGTAAAAAAAATAAGGGTTTGAATTACTGCAATCTACAATTCAAATTTAAAAAAAATCCATCTATGTCTTTTTCGTTAGAAGGTAAAACTGGCATAATTGACCCAAAGCAATCTTGGCAGAAACAAAGAGTTGTTATTGAATTTCTACTGTCGGAGGGAGAAACAGCTCAAAACATAAGCAGAAGGCTAAAGCAAGTGTATGATGACGGTGCGATAGACTACAGCACAATGACCAGGTGGATAAAGCGAATCAATGATGGATAGAAAGAACCTGCTAAAAGCAATTTTTGCAATAAGCCAAGAAGTGTAGGCCATCTTTTCTTCATAGTTCTGCTAACATTGATCAGGCAGATGCATTGATTAAGGAAAACACACGCATCACTATTAATGAGCTTGCTGAGTCATTAGGAGTACTGTAAAGATCATGAATACCCTGGGGTATTCAAAAGTGTGTGCAAGGTGGGTCCCAAGGCAGTTTACAGAGGCTCATAAACAATCCTGCCTAAAAGCTTGTCCTAAACTTCTGGAAAATTGCCTTAGTGATAAAACCTTTTCTCAGTGACTAGTGACCGGGCGGCATTTTTAATTTTGTAAATTTTAATCTTCATATTTTCAACCAATCAAATTCAAAATTTTTTTCTATGTTTCGAAAAATTTTCCAAAAACTTTTCTATGTTAGTTGTCATGGCAAAGCTTTTTTAGCGACCTTTAAGATGATAAACAAACCATTCTGTTTCTTATATTGCGTTTGCAAATGTATCGAAAAATAAATATAATTAAACTGTTTATATCATACCACACAACTGTTTATATCATAGTTTATATAACATACCATACAACTGTTAATAAATAGTTATATAAACAGTTTAAATAACTGTTTATAACAAGAACCTTTGAAACAAACTATTTACATCATACCATAAGTTTTTAACAAAATTTAAAAAATTAAAAATAGTTTTTTTTGACTTGTTATTCAGAAGCTCAACATTCAATTTTATGATCAATCTTAAACAGTAAAAATGTGTAGATAACGCTACAGAGAAGCCTAACATCTTTCATTGATTTACATCCAGTGTAACATACACCAATATATACATGTAGAAAGCTGTTGCAAACTATAAGAATAAAAAAAGAAATTATGAGAAAATGAAAATTAATAAATTTTAAAAACTTTCAATATATATACAGTTTTAATTAAAAATAAACTTAACATTAAAAAGACAACTAATTTTAAATCACTTACTTTTGTGCATGATGAGAAAATGATCAAATTGAACACTTTGTTGAGTTACAAAGCAAGTTGCATAGCTTTTTTTTTACACTTTCACGTGTAAAAACAATCGATATTGCGTAGGTTATTCAATAATTATTGTCAGAAAATGTATTTGCCAATGTATGGGCTATATATTTTTGCTCTTTATATGTTTCCATCACAAAACGTTTCTTAAATCTTCTTTCACATGATCAAAGTTATGTAATGTGTTCTAATTGTATTTTAATAAAAATATCTAATACTCAACAGTAGATAAAGTTAATTAGATGAAACGTAAATTCTTTAATGTGACTTGAAAAAAATTTCCGTTTGGGTCTTGTACTTATTGAAGATGAAACATACTTCTTTTACGAATATAAGCAAACCCAACTTTATATAACAAGAAAAAGTATTATCTTTAATTGGATAAATAAAAGGCCTGAAAAAACAGCATCTTAAACAATCTACAAAAAAAGTTTTACATAAAAAACTACTGCTTTTCTACCACTTCTGTTATTAACTTCATACTTTTTTTATTTTTCTGTACTCGTCCCATGCTATAGCACTCAGTTTTTTTATCTGCTTAGCAATGGCTTCTTCTCATTGCAGTAATGGGAGAAATTGTAAAATAAAAAAATTGTTTGCAGGCTCAAAAACCCCAATTGAAAAACAGTTTAATTCAGTCAGTATTTTATTTCACTACCTTAACACAAGAAACCCCAGAAGTGACAATGATAATACACCCAACAATTACTAATGAGTATAAAAATTGCTTGCCATTAACTAGCCTTTAATTAGAAATATATTGAAATGGCACTAAGATTATTTATCTATATGGGTCAATTTTGACCTATGTGGTACTTTTTGGTATAATTTAGCTTTTTCCAAAAACTATTAAATTTTGCAAATAATGTGCATGCCATATTAATATCTATTTATTATATCAAATTAAGAAGCATCATTTAAATTTGTTGGAAAAATTTTTTTAGTAATTGAATCAAATAAATTAAAAATTGGAAATAAGTCTAAAATAATTTCCTAGGGTTTCTAGTGTTAACTAAGGTGCAATTTTAAATACTTATTAAAAATCAATAAATTAAAATTATAATTTATTAAACAAAGCAGCTTGTCGCATGTTAAAATTGGAAGTTTTTTTTTTTGCTCAGCAATGGTTTCTTGCATTGCAGTAAATAGTATTTAAAAATTTTTAATTAAAAAATTTTTGTTGCAAGCTGAAACCAAATCCAACAGCAATGTAATTTACTGAGTTTATTTCAAATTTAAAACTAATATGCAATGATGGGGTCTTGTTCACTGTTTGCCGTTACTAACCTTGCAGGCTTTGCAGATTTCCCAAAATTTTTAAAATAATAAAGTCGGAACGGCAAACAGTGAACAAGATCCCAATTACTTACAGTATATTTCTTTAAAAAAACTGTTATTTTGACAGGCTTAAACTCCAACCAAATAGCATTTTAACTTAGTCAGTATTTCATTACAAGACTCTTGAATCAATGTGCCATTTTACAAGTTTCGGTAAAAAAATCGTTTCTTGCAGGCTAAATTTAAATCAAGAAGCTCATTTGAAGACTTTAATTGAAATACCATTTTATAAGCTTATTTTTAAAATTTTGTTAAAAACTTATGGTATGATGTGAATAGTTGGTTCAAAGGTTCTTGTTATAAACAGTTGTTTAGACTGTTTATATAACTATTTATTAACAGTTGTATGGTATATTATTTAAACTATGATATCTTTTTTTTTTTTTTTATTTTGTCATTTTTTTGTGTCTTTTTTGTCTTTTTAAATAATAATATTTAGTTTGAATTAGGTAACGCGGCCGTGCTTCTTATTTTTTCTCTTTCTTACCCCCTCTCTATACTTTCTGCATGTTTAACGTTCGTCGTTGTGTCGCGTTTCCTTTTCATGCTTTGCTTAATGTACATTGCATATACTTAAATATTGTTACTAAGCGTGAATAAAATATCATCATCATCATATAAACAGTTGTATGGTATGATATAAACAGTTTAATTATATTTATTTTTCGATACATTTGCAAACGCAATATAAGAAGCAGATTGGTTTGTTTATCATCTTAAAGGTCGCTACAAAAGCTTTGCCATGACAACTAACATAGAAAAGTTTTTGGAAAATTTTTCGAAACATAGAAAAAAATTTTGAATTTGATTGGTTGAAAATATGAAGATTAAAATTTTTTAAGTACAAAATTGAAAATAGTTGACCGGAGATGAGACTTGGGTTCAGCACTTCGAACCAGAGTCAAAGAGAGCATTAATAGAGTGGCGCTATCCCACCTCACCACGCTCGAAAAAGTTCAAATCTCAGCAGTATGCAGGAAAAGTGATAGTGACTATGTTTTGAGATAGCGTTGGTGTAATACTTGTAGATTTCATGTCCAAAGGAGCAACAATCAATTCAGATGTTTAGATCGATACATTAAAAAAGTTAAAGGCAAGAATTCGAAGAGTTTGACCTGCTTTGGAAATGTCTAAGGTTTTATTGCAACATGAAAACGCTAGGCCTCACACCAGTCTCAAAACCCATGAGGTCATCAGATCCTTTGGCTGGACAACAATTTCACATCCCCTATATTCGCCAGACCTGGCACCGTCTGACTTTCATTTGTTTGGGCCCCTCAAAGAAAGTTTGAGGGCGTGACATTTCTCTAATAATGAAGAGGACAAAACTGCTGTGAGGAAGTGGTTAAAAAAGCACCCGGTAAAATTTTACAATGAAGAAATATGTGCACTCGTTAAAAGGTGGGAAAAGGCGGTTCGGAAAGGAGAGTTTACATCGAGAAGTAACTATGAAATGTTTATGCTATATACTTTCTTGTGATGCACGATTTGTGTACCTTTAAAACTCAATGTCACGAAAAGAAACTTGGTTGCATTACTTTCTGAACACCCCACGTATTTAGGAAAGTTCTTTGGTCATGCATTGCATGACTTGCATGCCCTGACCGCAAGCCACTGCAACAGATGTTCGTGGGTTTTGCAAAACAATGATTAAACAAATTTTATATTAAAATATTGCTCCTATTCTTTAATTTAGCACTCCGCGAGGACAATTGTTTCATTTTTTAATATTTATATAATCTTTAATTTACAATGGCTAATGGTGAACGATTTAAAACAAATGAGGAAGAGGCACTGTACATTAATTATGCAATTAATTAAACTAGGTGCTTTAAAAAAAATTGTTAGCCTCATATAAAAAACAAGGTGAATTCTGACTAAGAAGAATCAGAATCGAAAAATGTTGTTGAAATCGGCATTGAAGTCGAAAAAAAAATTGGCATCATCTCATTACTAATTTAAACACTCAATGATTAAGAGTAAATAAATATCAAAATTTAATATGACTAAAACATAATGTAGCCGTGAGAATTGGATAACTTAAACTTTTTATTTGTTTCAATTTTCGCATGATTGTTACGTCATAAATTTATCTCTTATAATTGTTGAGTAAAGATTTGGCTCGCTTATTACCTCGTGATTTAAATCTCTTGGGAGTTTTTTGTTTCGCGCACATGTGCTTCCAAAGTTTTTCACTAAAGAGATAAAGTTTAGCAGTTTGTCAGTGCGGAGTTTACAATTCATAATAGTTACGATTTAACCTTTTCATTGTTTAGATAACGCCACAATTGATTTTCATTTAGTTATATTTCTTGGTACTCGCTTTCAGATTTGATTAATATAATTGTAAAGATCGAAGTCGTGTTTCTTGTTGGAATAGAATACACGTAGTTTATGGCAAAAAAAAATTTAAACACTAAACAATAAACTACTTGTTTATTAAAGAGCTGGACAGCCGGAGCCGGAGCTAGTGCTTTTCTACAATGGCTCCCCAGCCCTGATTTGAACGTGAAAAATTCAAACAAAGAACTCGAGCTAGAATGCAAACTCAATTGAAAACGTATCGAGTTTGTAGCTTTGGGAAACATAGTACTACATTGCACTGCAAGTAGGATGCTTAATGACTTCTTCCTACAACTTTACTGTATTTTACAGATAAAAATTAAATGTGTTTTTCCTCTCGACTATTTGTTAATATTGGTTTAGTTTGGTTTGTCTAAAAACAATTTAAAAATTTCTTTATTGTGAAAGCTCAGTAAATTATAATTTTTCAGCTGGAATATCAGCTGGAATTCAGCCAAAATTTTTTGAAATTTTCAACTTGAAACATTCACTATGTTTACACAATTACAAGAAAGTTTACAAAGAATTGTTTTCAATTTTTTGATTCTTGTTAACCAGTTAAGCGCGTATGGTTACTATGCATACCAAAATGCTTGTATTCAAAGTGTGTTTAGCGAATTGTACCAAATAATGCTATGTTTATTTCCAACCAACCAAACAAAGAAAATGAGAATAAGATTAGACAACAATTGAAAAAAGCAGCCATAATGGATTCAGCATTTATTAAACAAACATTAAAAAATTATTATTTAAATACAAATTTTCGTCTTACTTTAGCCCTCATCAGGTTTCTACAATTTTAGTAATATTAATTAACTTTAAATTTACACATTAATATTACTAAAGTTGTAGAAACCTGATGAGGGTTGAAGTAAGCGGAAAACGTTTGTCTTTAAATAATAATTTTTTAATGTTTGTTTAATAAATGCTAAATCCATTATGGCTGCTTTTTTCAATTGTTGTCTGGTTGAAAAAAACAACCTCTTTACCGAAACTTTACTTGAGAATAAGATTGTTTTGTAAGCTGCAAATATAACAGGTGACTTTTCTGAATCTCCGTAATAACAGGATTTTTGCATCTTCAGAAAAAACAATTATTTTTATAGAATCAAAATTCACCATGCTTACACAAAAAAATTTTTAGAATCTTATGTAATTTCACGATTTTTTACAGCATCAAAATTCTCCAGGCTTACGCAAAAAAAATTATAAGAGTTTTATGTAATAGCATGATATTTTCACTTTTAAATCATTTATGAAGAATCAAAATTCTGCATCCTTACTTAATGTGAGGTATAGTATTAACACGATTTTTTTTAGTTTTACAAGTAACATTTATTTTAAAACCGACTAGTACTTTTAACTGCTACGAAGTTATGGAATTTAAACTAAAATAACTTTTGGTAAAAAATTCGACACGATTTGTTAAATATCAAAATGTTTTGATCTAATTGTCCTAGTAGAAACAATAAATTGTGAAAAGTATTGTTTTTATCATGGACATCCAAATTTTAAGCCTGGAACAATTTCAGTTTAACAAAAATACATGTGGATTAAGTTTATAAAACACCGAAGCTGAATTCACAAGTAAAGACCTGTTTTTTGGTCTTCAGTTCCCGTGAAATATATATATTTTTTAAAGCTCTATTAATTTATAACTTATTTTGATTATTTACAGTTTCATTTTATCGTAATTATTCAATTATCTGATTAAAGTATTTTAGCAACTCCGATATTGACCTGCAAATCAGAAAGATAAATAAATAATGAATGATAGACTTAATAGTGGAGTTATCACTGGGGCAAGTTTTTGTTGTAATAAATTGTGAAAAATTTGCATTTATTTTTAACAGAAATGGCAGTAAAAAGTTGCATTTATGCACAAGCATTCTAAATAAGATTGATTTACTCAAACAATTCATTTGCATGTAACCCCGAAGATTTCCAAACACTATCAGGGCAAAAATTTTTGCCCACAATTTGTGTAGCATACTAAAACTTCTTTCCACAGCCATAAAGTTGCTTGGCAATTTAACAATTGGCCTTCAGTTCTGGAGTGATATTTAGCTAGGTCATTTCTACAATAACTTTTAGGCCAATATTAAGTTCAAATCGGTAATCCACACTCGTCCAATTACATAACGTATTTCTGTTTATGAAACATATCTGTACATTTTGCGTTATAGTTAATAAAAGTTGCTGTAAAACGTTAGGATTTTGCAACTGCATTCAATGTAAAGAACTGTTTTTGGTTTAATTTCAACAAGATTGAAAAAGAAGATCAAAAACATGTCATTGCAAAACATGATTTAATGTTAAATATTTGGCATGAAGCTTATTAGGTCTCAAGATTTTTAACATTCAAGAACAGAATTATTTACAACTTAGGCTGCAAGAAAGCGACTGCCATCTGGGTTTGCCACTTAAATTGAAGGAAAAACTCAGATGATAAAAAAAATAATCTCGGTTTTTGAAATTTTAAAGAAAATTGAAAAAATTTTAACAAAAATCACTTTTTAACTTTACTAGCTTCAACGTTACTCTATATTCTGCTTACGATGTAATAATTGTCGTATTATTTTGTGACTTACGTGTATGTCTTTTCTATTTCAGGTGTATAATTATTGCAACTAGAACAATAATACATAAGAATGGCAATGCTTTTAATGAGTAATTAAGTTTAATTATGTAACTATTTTTTTATTTTGTACATTTTTTTTCATCAGTAACAGTATTAAATTGAATATCATTAATAACAGTTCAAAGCAACTTTTTTAGGGTTCCATCCGCAAAATAAGAATTGCATTTTCGGGGTACATTTAGTAATAAATGTTAATTGAAAGAAAGTTTGTTTTTTCCAAACACGAGAGAAATTATCCAAAGATTGGTGTTTTGGGACAAAAAGAAGCGTAGGGGAAGTGGGGTTAAATCACCATGTCAACGTTGCAGAAATGAGGTTAAATCACTGTGTTAACGCCTTGTACATGTTTTTTAGAAACAAAATTATAAGGAGTTTTTACAATTAATGAAGCAAAAAATGAAAAAATTTTTTTTACTTTAAAAAAGTACGTTTAAATTAATTTTATTTCGTAGCATACTTAGCGTCATCTTGCGGTACATAGCTTTGCCCCGGCTCACCGGTTGCGGAGCACTGCCTTATTCAGTGTTTTGTTTGCGTGTTTTTTATTAATTTTAAGTAAATACATAATTCACTTAATCGCATAGAAAACTGTGAAAATTGACTATGTGATTAACCAGATGCGTTAGTAAGATATTTTTAAATATTAAGGTTTCGCACATTACTTGTTTGTGTGCCCCTATGCAGGCAAGTAGTTGGTTAGCGTTTCGCATTTGTTTACACTGGAGTAATAATTTCATTTTTTATGTCAATTCATTACTTTTTTTAATTATTTGCTTATGGTTTTTACGGGCAGCACAGAAATTTGTCGCAGGCCATAGTTTGCTTCCCCTGCTTTAGAGGAATGACTTGTTCAAAGACTCGAAAAACTTGTCAGTTGTTTTGTATTGCTGCAATTTTTAGATAGAAGCTTAGTTCGGTGACCTACAAAGTATTTTTTAATTTTTTTCCTTATTACATAAACTTTTGTTTTATATCCTTAAAGAAAAGCGGCATCTTTTGCAAATCAAAATGACTTTGATTTGCGTAAAACTGCTGACTCGGCACCAAAGAGTGAAAATGTTTCACTTACTTTTTTTGCAATAAAGATACCTTAGAAATACAGTGGTTTATCATTTTTTTCTTGATTTTTACTGTCGAATAATAATTTTTAGTTTAACTTTTTTTTCTTTAACACTGTATAGCGGTGCTTTTAATTTTTTTTCTAGCGACCCAAATCTTAAATGGAAATAGAGAGCAAAGATTTGGCAACCTGTTTTTTTACATACATTATTGCAAGCATAAACGTAATTTAAACTCAAGAAAATTTAACATTTTCATTTCATTTTATCTCTGTATTTATCCTTCTGACTCGCAGGAAAGCATTGGAAGCGCTTTACATAGGGAAAGCAATCACTATAATCTGCTTCCGGAGATGCCAGAATGTTGCTTTCCGGTTGAAATTTGTTATTTTATGTTCTTTTAGTTTGTTTAGATATATGAGAGAATTTTAGAACTGCTTGCTAAAATCGCAAAAGAGGAAAAAGTACGTAAAATATTTTTCTCCAGGACACAACAGAATGGCCCGACTGGATTTTGAACCGAGAACATGTTGATCACAATCACTCGACCAAACTGCGGACATGAATACTTCGACTACGCAACATAGGGCTTAACCATAATGTTTTACCAAAATTGTCGGGAGTAGGACGCAATAAAGAAAGCAATTAAACGATTGTTGACTTACATTAAAAGATTTAATTTTTACGCAACTACATTTGTCAGCGACCCACTTTTGAGTTGCAACCGAGGAGTTGAGAAGCACTGCTCTAAAAGAACAAACAGACATTTTTAGTTCAAGCCAATGACGTTACTTTCAAATTTAACCCTAGAATGGTTACCCTCTAATTTGCTAACGTGGAAGGTAAACCCGGGAGAATTTCACCCTAAATTAGATAATTAATAAAACCATACTTATAAACCAAAACATTTATTTTGAAGATACACAATAAAATACAACATTTCTCCTTTTGTTTTTGCTATTTTAAATGAAAATTACAGTTTAAGAATTGCCTTAGAAAACCCTTTCAAAAAGTAACGAAAAGTGATTTTTATTAAAAAACTTAATTGCCAAAAATTAAGCAAAAAATAGATAATTCTATCTTCATATCTTCCTGCGTGTATAGTCTTGGGTGATGGGAGCATGCCCTAGCCGAATCCTATTCCTCTATCTCCGCCACAAACTGTATGGGTGACACAAAAAAGGTGCTTTTTTAGTTGGCAAATAATGAATATCTGCATATGTAATTTAGATTTTATAACACGCAATATATATAAAACTTATATTTATATTTATTTTTACATGTAAATATACATTTATACTTATATATTCATGTACAACATTCACCACCTACATGCAGTCACCACAAACAGAATAGAGGTGCCGAGGGCACTTTGCCCTGGTGCACCTGTTGCACAAATGCTACGTCTTCCTATCACTCTTGCTGGAGCACTCAACACAGCGCACCAAAGCACCATTGCTGTTTGCGAATGATGTCCTGACGAGTGTGCAGCACTACCCAATGATACTATATCGCACACAGTGGTGATCAGTATTTGCAAGGGGCGGGGAAGAGGTAAACGCAGCCGTGTTAGTGCCCAGGGAGTGATGAGTGCCTTCCCCAGTTGTATCAAAAATTTTGTGCTTTCAATAACCTGTTCCTTTTTCTTCTGCAAACTCTCCCTGTATATGATGTAGGAATTGACATTGGCAGCATTCACGATTCCATACGTAATCCAGAGTGGGCAACGTTTGGTCTTGCGGGAACGGGAAGTGATGGAAAACATTTGATCAAAGGTATAGGTCCCTTCTTTAGACAAGTTATAGAACTCGATGATTTCCGGCTTGCCAGTGCTGCTAATGGTGGGCTGAGTGTGCTGAGATGACAACAGCAGGTGAATAAGTTTACAGTTTGAGAGTAATCAATGCACATACGATACACCAGTTTCTTTTTGCTACTTGGTGTTGGCCATATATGACACCAGCATCATTTCCTTGGTGTACAAGAAGGCACTTGATCCTGGATTTCGTGTCTGTTTGTTCTTCATATTGTTAGGTATTTCTTTTTTGTTGGCTTGCATTGAGCCAACAAGGGTCATTCTATGGCTATTCAGAAGGTCAGATACCAGGGTAACAGAGATAAACCAGCTATCGATGGTCACATTCCGATTTGAACCATGGTAGGCCTCGTCAGTTCTTTGGTTTAATAATGGCCAAGTTGAAGGTTTTCCTTCTCCACAAACTCCTGCTTATCTAAGTAGGTGATACCACCAAGTAACTACTTGATTTTGTTGTCATTGATTAGGACAAGCTTGATGCCATACTTGGCCGGCTTATTGGAGATATACATCCTAAATGGGCACCGACCTCTAAAATCCAATAACGGCTCGTCAACTGTGAAGTTCTCGTGGGGGACATAAAGTTGGCTATAGTTCCTAATGAAGATGTCCCATACCTTCTTAGATGCCTCCGCTTTGACAATTTCAAAAAGAAAGAAAAGGTAACAATAAGTTTGCTGCAGTAGCAAAATGTGGGAAATTTTTATTGTTGAATTGAAGCATTTTTATAACCTACTCTAAATGACTGCGCAACAGTCCATAAACAGTTGTTGTGCTATTGTGGTAAAATCCTAGGCGGAAACTATAATTTATCAAAGCCACAAAAATATAAAAAAATTTGTTGGTCTTTAAGTTTATTTAATGTAACTCAATTCCGGCAAAAGCGATGACCAAGCTTATCGCAATTTGGCATGAAACGTTTTTATAGAATTGGTGGAACCCTATCCTAATTTTGCAACAAATGGATGTATGCACAGACAACCTTTTTCAAGTTAAGCTACTTCGTAACTTGCACAACTGCTTCCATAAAAAAATGTGAAATTATTAGGAACGACAAGAAGGCGTTGTCAAAATGTATCTGGGTTATTTCACAAAAAATGGAAATTTATTCCAGCAATTTTTTTTGAACTATGTGAATGGTAGATGCTTGATAATTTATGAGAAAAGAAAAACAAAATTCTTGTTTTTCTGACTTGTTACCTAGCTCCAATCTTGCGGATAACTTAATAGTAACTAATGAAACCAAAACCTAATAATGATCCTGGACTACAGATCCTGGACTACACTGTATAACGAAAAAATTGAAGAACACGTTTGATAAAAATTTTGGATTAATTTTCATACCAATAAAAAACAATGAGAGGGCTAGTTCTTATATTAATTTCATTGATGCTGCAGCGATGAATGTGCACATTTATTGAAAAAAGCTGGGAATGACAAGCTATCCAAAAAGCGTTTTTTAAAAATTTGACCTTTAATTTGGTAAAATCTACTGTCCAAATATACCTGAGTATTTTTAATCAAAAACAATGTAAAAAGCATTGCTATTCTAATTAAATTTTTTGCACCAATTGACCATCAGCAAATTAAAAAAAGCCGCATAATTTGATGTATGGAGTGCAAAAAACTTATGGTGCAAAAATTTTGATAGATGGGTATGTACAAGACAGGGGCATCTAATCAAATTGTGCAAGACAAAACGTTGTGCTTCAATTGTGAACTGAGTATTTCTTGTGAATGTTACTTTGGTGTTGCTTTGTTAAAATGTTTTACAATAACTGTACCTTGCAAAATGAATTCTCTATTTTGTAAGTTTGTTTACAAAATATAAACAGAAATACTGCAACGTAGGTAATTTCAATGATACCAGTAAGAGTTAGATTAGCGTTATCCTGCGACTCACTTTGCGCCAACTTGCGGCAAACAACTTTACTGCGGCACTCCGGTTGCTGAGCACTGCAGTATTTAGCGTTTTGTTTACGTGTTTTTTTATTAATTTTTAATAAATGCATAATTTGCCTAACTTGGCAAATTGACTATGCGAATAATCGGATTAGTTAGTGATGTATTTCTGAATGTTAATATTTTGCACATTACATGTGTGTGCCTATATGTACACACGCATGCGAAATGTACACACGCATTCGTGTGTACATTTCGCATTAGTTTACACAATTGTAATAATTTGATTTTTTGTATAAATTTAATAATTTTTTTTAAATATTTGCTATGGGGTTTCGCAGGTTGCACAGAATTTTGTCGTGAGCCTTTGTTTGCTTCCACTGTTGTAGAGAAACATCTTGTTCAGAAACTTGAAAAAGCCATCGGTTGTTTTGTAGTGACCTCATTTTTAGCTAGAAGCTTAGTTTAGTAACCTAAAAGTATTTGTCAAACACTTTTTTTATGGCATAAACTTCCGTTTCATAGGCATGTAGAAAAACCGCGTTTTTTGCAAAACGAAATGACTTTGATTTGCGTAAAAATGCTGAGTCGAGACAAAAGAGTATAAATGTTTTACTCAATGTTTTTGTAATAATTAACTGTTTCAAAATGCAGTGGTTTATTATTTTATGCTTTATTTTTACTATCAAACAATTTTTTAATTTTTATTTTTTATTTTTCAAAAACTAGATTAGTGCTTTTCAACTTTTTTATGGCTAATTAAAGTGGAAATAGAGAGCAAAGCTTTGGATACTTAATCTTTTTTACAGATTTATTGCAAGCATAAAAGTGAATTGAACACAAGACAAGTTAACACATTCATTTTTCATTTCATTTTGGCGCTCATATGCTATAGTGAACAATATTAGAGCTACAAACAATAGAGCAACCACAATAGAGCAAACGTAGTAATCGCGCGAAATACAACTGGTTGCTTTATTCATGTATAGATATTTTTAGAACTTATAAGTTTTTTATCATTCAATTTTAATCAATTTTTTTAACCCAATCTTTTTCATTTCGCTTCAATTTTCTCTCGCTTTATTTATCATTCGCTCTAATGATTTTCGCTCAAACTTTTTTCGCTCCAGAGACGGGCACCCGAATAAGGAACTATGAAGCAATAAGAATATTAATCAAATCATTTTTGAATCACATCAAAATTGATTAAATGTTTACACAGCTACAGTCGTCGACGACTCATTTTTGGGTCGCAACCGAGGGGTAAAGAAGCACTGCTCTAGAGAAAGTAGCGTTGCTACGCAACCAAAAAATTTGGAGCAAGTTAAGGAATCGTCTTACTGTTAAAAGTCTTTTTCTAATTTTTGAATTCTCTCGTTTTTAACTTGCTTCTCTTTCTCTTTCGTACACAGTACACACTCTCTCTCGTTCTTTTTCACTCTTTCTCACTCTGTTTCTCGGTTGCTCTTTACAAAAAGTGAAATTGTAAAGCTGGGCAAATGCTCTAGAACAGTGGTCCCCAACCCCCTGTCAGTGGATTACTTGATACCGGGCCGCACGGGCTGCACAAGAAACGTTTAACTATTTCCGTTTTATTTTGTTCCATAATTTATTCTCTGACACGTAATTATTAAGCAAATTACTGAAAGTTTCTTTTGATAATGCTTTAAGCCTAATTGTGACGTCATAAAGATACTTGATAACAAGAATTCTCTGGAAGGTTTTGTGTGCAATTCACTTAATTTTATCATAGATGAACAAATAGTAAGTTCTCGACTATTCTTTCGTTTTATTTAAGGAGGGTTTGAGCATTTCTTTTCATTTGTTTCGTAGATTGAAATATATTCAGAACATGATGCTGTCAGTTGTTATAGAGATATTTGTAGTAATTATTTATTTGTAATGATTTTTTTGTATTATAGGTTAGTGGTTGCAGTTATTTAAAGTGATTAAATTTCCGTAAAAGAGGCACTATAATTGAATTTTACCCCACAAATTAGCAAAAATGAATACAAAACTGACATCGTTAAAACGTTTCCTGGCTAAGGAAAAAAGGCCCAGTAAAGAGATAGAAGAGCCTTTAACTTAAAAAAAGACTTTTAACAGATTATACCATGAGTCCTACTTGAAACATGGATTTTTCGCGACAGGTGATTCCCACATACCAACCCCACTCTGCATAGTTTGCTACAACCGGCTCTCTAAAGAGGCAATGAAACCTTCAAAACTGTTTTGCCACTTGAACAACAAGCACCCTGGATTAAAAGACAAGCCTTTGAGTATTTAAAAAAAAAACGAGAACTTGAAAAAGAGAAAAAATTTCTGAGAACTACCATTGCGCCTACTGTAAACAAAATCAGCAAATATGATTAGCACGAGTGACTGCTGACTCGGTCGCAGGCAAAAGAGCGGCAGTTTTTCATCAAGTCAGAAGTTAAAACATTAATTGTGACAAAACAATATGGTTCACTGCACATTGGGTGGCAATGTTAATCCATCGGTCAATTGGGAGAATAAATAAATATAAATAAATTTAATCGCCTGCGCACTGGTGTTGAGCGGTTTCATTCGCTCATGCACAAATGGGTTATCACTTCTTCACTAGATAAAGAATGCAGCACCTTTAAAAAAACAAAGAACACCTCCTAAAAGCATTCTCCCTCATGCAACACGCACAACAACGGAACACAAAGTCTGACGCTTTTAGACGACAAAGCATCGAACGACGAAACCCGATGCTGGGTCTACACTATCACTACCAGCATCTGGCCATGTAGCACAATAGCCTGGGTTGGTGAAAAGATAAACTCAGTTTTAGTCATTGTCCGTGTTCTGGAGTAGATGCTTTTCCACACGACAACGACTATACCAATTTCTGAGAAAAAAACTAAGCTTATAATTAAGTGACTTAAATCTGAAGTAAAAGCATCGTTCTGCTTCCACTTATTATAAAAAAAATCTAGCTTATTACAATTTTATAAAAAAACATTGGTACATGAGACATACGTCTCTACTATGTACTTGGCTTGCGAATGTTTTGGTAAGCCAAAATAGCTTTTGGCTCAAAAAAGTTTGACGCTTCCATTGTAAGTGAAGATTTCTTTGTCCTTATTTTGTATTAAAAAAAAAACTTTTTGGTTTCCAACAACTTTTCTAGCTTACTCCAATACCCTAAGATTTGCGTTTATTGAGAATGCTTTTCTATTTAAAAAAGGCTATTTGTGACGTTTGAAGCTTTGCAAACACACACGATATTGTCGAGCAAACTCAAATGCGCTAAAATATGAAAATATTTCAAGCAAAAAACTTATTTGTGAGTTGACATTTTGAAAACATTTTCTACCCATGTTTTCTTTAGATCTTTAGCTGCTATTAGTGACTAAAAAACTTAAACTATTTTGCGGCACCGTGGCACAAACAGCAAAAAATTTGTTTAACAAAATTAGCGTAAGTACTTCTGCTTATAGATTGTACATAATTTTTAATCAGGAAAACTTTTTTTTGATAAAATGAAATTTTAGGTGATCCTCAAAACAGTAAAAATTTAATTAATCAATAAAGTTAAATAAAATTTTGAAACCCTTACTTTTTTTCAAAAAATTGACGGTTCTCGCTTTTTTATTGTCAAACGAATTCCGTTGTGAAAGAATCAGATTTTTCTGGTTGTTGTGCCAGAAGTTCGTACGTTGTTTTGTATTCTCAATTTAATTGTCGGCGACGTGTGAGCGATGTTTATGCAGGCAAAAGTTGATCCACTCAATCAAAGTGCACTTCGTATTCTGTGGTGGACGCATGAGGAGTCGTCTAAAGATTCCAAGGAGTATCAGCTGATAGTTCATTGCTTTAGTTTGACCAGTTCTCCTTCTGTGGTGGATTTCGCTCTTCGACGAACGGCCAAAGATAATCGCTCGCAATCGAAGATAAAGCAAGACAAGTAGTTTTTAAAAATATTTACGTGAATGATTTACTTGTATCTAATCCTAACAAGGACACTTTTTTATGTAAGGTGTTGCAACTATGCATCATTCTTCTAACTACTATGTCAAATATTACTGTGTGCATGCTATAACGTTTAACGTTTTGTTGCTTCTTCCTTTTTCTTCTTCTGCTACAGTTTTATATGTTTGTTTATTTCTTTCTGTTTTTATTGTGGCGGAGCAGAAATAAAAGATACTGATACTGATACGTTGATTTGGGGTTGGTTTCACTGTCAAAAAAGGAATTTTTGAGCTGGAAAAATTTTTAAGTATCAGTGGGTCTGCTTTACAAGCTCTTTCTAATAATTGTTTAGCACCAGCTTTGACTGAAGTAGATTTTTGGGTAGAAGAGCTTCCGGGTCATCAAGCGCTGGGGTTAGTGCGGAAAACTCAAAGAAATTATTGGAGGGTGAAGTTTGCAATGTTGAATTATCCCTCATCAAAGAGGCTTATTGTCATTCGTTATGAGTGTTTTCGATTCTTTGGGGGTAGCCTCCCTTTTTTGCTGCCACTGAAGCTGCAACTCCAACGGATTTCTAAATTAAGTCTGGGTTGGGATGCACAAATACCTGAACAACAACGGGAGGCATGGGAGAGACTGATAAAGGGATTTCCTAAGTTGAATCAGATTTGTGTACTGTGGACTTTTCAAGGTCTAACTAATTCAGATGAAAATCAGCTTCATGTGTTTGTGAATGCATCAAATAGCGGTATTGGCGCTATTTGCTATTTACGTGCTGGCATTGATAATACTCATTTGTACTGCGAAAATTTCGTGTGGCATCTTTAAAGCTTTTTTCAACTCCTTGTATGGAGTTAAGCGCTGTTGTGGTGGCTGTGCGTTTGGCTAAATTTGTGCAACGTGAGCTCGATTTATAATGAACGAAGACAGTATTCTGGTCCAATAGTACCACTGTACTAAGTTACTTGCGTAACACTTCCAAAAGAAGACCAATATTCGAGACCAATCATATCAATTTAGTTAGTGAGTTTTTCTCGGTGAAACAATGTTGTTGGGTTGATACTGCAAACAATCCAGCCAATTTATAAACAAGAGGTTTTGCCCTTTCGCATGTTTGTAAGTCTGAGAAGTGGCTAAAGGGACCCACCTTTTTGCTTGATTCTAAATGCACGTGGCCAGCAAAGAAATTATTTGTCGAACAAGCCGTAACGAATTGACGCTAATCTCCGAGATAAAATCTTTGTTTACACTCATCAGAAGTAATTTTCTTGGAAGAGGGAACAATTGATTGCTTAATAACTTTATTACATGAACTTAGCCGCGCTGTTCATGCAGCAGGATGGCTGCTTCGGCTTAAGAGTAAACTTCGCCGCCGAATTGAGGGAGAAAACCATCGCCCAATTTCTGATTTTATTGACGCAAGAGAATAAGACGTAGATTTTTTTGCTTAGGTCGCTTTAGCTCAACGACAGGAGTTTCCTGGATTGGGTGAAGTTTTGAAGTTAATTTCCTACTATGAACTGGCCGCCGGAGAACGTGGAACTAAAATGTAAGGGCAACTGAAACCATTGTTGAAATGTGGTCCCTTTGTTGAGCTTTTGCGAGTTGGCGGCTGTTTGCAGCAATTGAGTGAACCATGTAATGCCAAGCATCCAATCATACTACCCAAAAATATCATCTGACCGGATTAATTATAATGAATTCGCATCAAATGTCTCGTCATTGCGGAACAATGTATGTCATCAATAAGCTTCGTCAAAGATATTGGGTGATCGGGCATGAAAGAACTGTGAAGTATTTCATTAAAAAATTGTGCATGGCCGGTTAAAATTGTCGAGTTTTACCTGGCCCTCAAATTATGAGCCTTTTATCGTCAGCGCAGGTTGAGAGTGACAGACGCTTGTTCACCGCCGCGGGTGTTGATTTTATGGGCCCGATTGCGGTAAAATGTCAAAGTAATGTGCTAAAGCCTCACTGCTGTCTTCTTACGTGTTTAGTGTCTCGACGTCTCACATTGAGGTCGCTGGTGATTTAACAATGGGATCCTTTCTCATGACTTTGCGCAGAGTTCTGGGGACGCGAGTTGCATCGACCGAAACCATTTATTATGACAATGCCACATATTTTGTTGGTGCTCGGACAGAGTTGAAACGCGATGATGAACCACTAAAGCGAAAAGAAATTTTAAATCAACGGGCGCCTTAAGGAATTGAATTTCACGATACTTCCCTCCATTGGCAAGTTACAAGGAGGTGTTTGGGAACCGATCATTAGGCTTGTGCGCAGTAATCATGGACCGTTATTCTCGCAACCTCATTCATGAAAAGCTCTTAACGTTGCTAAAAAACGCGTGGTTGTTACTGAACTACAGGCCCCTTACGAGAGTCAGTTCTGATGCCGAGGATTGGCGTGCATTGACTCCAATGACTCTTCTTAATCGCTGTAAGGACGCGGCATTACCGGTTGATGTTTTTGCGAAATCGAACTATTTCCACCAGGAATTTTAAACTGGAGGCCCATGGGCCAAGTTTGGCCCGCCATGCTCTATTTTGTGGCCCGCGTCTTGAAATTGATAAATTTGAGACAGATTCAAAGTGAACTTTTTTTTACCGAACACTAGAAACGAAAATCAAGAAATCTGGTCTAAGTGTGCCCCAAATTCCGAAAAAGTCCCAAAATGTATCGCAGACGGAAAAAAGTTGAGAAACAATGCTATAAACAATAAATGAAGATACTGATTAAGATAGTAAACGCGTGTGTTGTGTTTGGGCGTAAGTCAGGTTATAGTAGTCAATCTCAGAAAGTAGGTGGCTTTTCATTCCCGTTTGAAGAGTCAGATTTACTTGCACTGGATAAAATTTGTTAATCGTAAAAATTGGACTCCCAGCAAAAAAAACCTAGCAAAAAAATCATTTTTGCAAAACAGTTTAAAGAGAAGTTAAATAAAGATGGCAAAAGAAAAAATTTAAAGTGGAAACTTCAAACTGTACCTTGTAAAACATCCATCAGGTTTTCCATAAGCTAGTATACGTATTACCTAAAACTCCCAAAATCAAAATATTGCAAAAAGATTCACTAGGTAATATTGAAAGTGATTATATCATTAAATCTTTTAATAATTTTACTGCAAAAAATGCACCACTTGGTTATTTATGCCATCAAACTCAACATTATATTATTTATTACAAAATTTTTTTTGATAGGAAAATTGGCTTTCCTGTTGTTCATAAAGTCCTGAGGTAGTCATATGAAATGTTGAGACTTATTAACAGTTCGAATTAAAGACAGTTTGTGATTTATTAATAATAGTATTGAATAGTCTGGTACGATCAATTGTTTATGTCAGAATAAAAGATATTTTTTTATTAAATTTTCATCTTAAATTTATACTACAAGTTTGTTATTGAGCCAAGAAACTGCTCAATGCAGATGACCAACAAAAATTACATTAAAAAGTTTACTAGTATATCAATTTTATAAGTTATCAATGTGATAATATTTTAATAACTTTTGCAGTTTGAGTGTAAAATTTATCCCAGGAGGGTGAGATGATGGGACTTATCAACATTTAGAATTAAAATAGTTTGTGATGCATCAATAGTGATACTGAATAATCTGGTACGTTCAATTGTTCATATCAGAATGAACAGATAATTTTTTTCAGATTTTCATTTTAAATCTAAACTAAATATTAAACATGTCAGTGATACAGAAAAAAAAGTGGATTTTCAAGCCATTTTTAGAAACAGTGGTTGGTGAAAATTCTTTTCATGAATATTGGTTGAACTTTAAAAAAATCTTGGTGTTAAAGTTGTTTACGACTGCATGTCTATAACAAAATTTCAGTGCCCTTTGTTGAATGCTTTTTCTGAGTTAGCACAAATGGCAATGAACAAATTGTTACGATTGCCTATGACTTATCTCTGCGAGGCAGAGTTTTCTCTCCTAGTTCAGGTGAAGACAAAGAATAAAAGTAGACTTGAAGTTGAGGACAACATGCTGCTCGCCATCACCAAATTAAAACCAAGACTTAAAGGATCGCATATTGCCAACAATCAAGAACACATGACACACACCGCACATGTGTAGAATAATAAATAATGTGACAAAATTAACTTTATAAGCTATAATGGTGTTCCATTGAGTATTTTAGTTTTTATACTTCATCATCATTATTTTTTTTTATCAACCTAGTAACAATGCAGACGGGTGAAGAAGATTGTTATTACATTGAATTTTTTTTCATTAGTCTAGTAAATTTTGCTTTACCAGTTTTGGTTTACTTACAATTTTTTTTGGTTATGAGACTTTGATTTGAAAAGTGGTATTTAGATTAACAAAATTTTGGTATAGGGCGGGCAATGAAGCGTTAAAACTTTAAGGCCCTGTGGTGTAAAGTAGGTTGTTTTTAACAGATATGTCCCTTTTGTTAAAATTTTCTAAATCTTACTTTTTAAAGTGAATTTAGTTTCGCTAGATTTTTAATTTTATAAAACATTAATATACGCTATATCCATTAGCTTATTAGTGGGGACCATTGTACCATGCCCTCTTCGCCTTGGAGATCACTACTACGACAAATCAAAGACGAATTCAAAGTGAAGAACATTTTCTTTCGTTAGCTACCACTTAAAAATTTTTTTCCACTAAGTACACATGATTGCGGTTGTATGCCAACTCCCTTTCAAAAATCCTCGGTATGTCACTGGCCATATCTATCATATTTGACAGAATTATTGATTTCGTATTTATAAATGATATTTCTACTTGCAATTTAGAACTCTTAATTTTGGTCTGTAAAATATGATTTACTTTTTATATGTTGCTGGGATTTTATGTTGTTAGACGGAAAAATAATATTAGATGCTGCTGATTATTATTTTGTAGATAATGATGGAAAAATTACTTGGAGATAACATTTAGTTTGCTTAGACATTTTTAAAATGTAATTGTTTAGTTTTACAACGACAGTAAACCATATTATTAGTAGGGCAAGTTTTTGTTGCAAAAATATTTTGAGAAATTTGCATTTATTTTTAACAAATGTTGCGAAAAAAAAGTTGCATTTATGTATTATGAAAAAACTTGCATTTATAACTGATCTATTCTGTAGACTGCTATCTTGACAGATATCAAGGTTATGGTTTCTTTGAAAAATAACTAATGTACTTCTATAAGAACATAGTTTAACTAACTAAGCTATCTTAACAAGACTTGGTCAAAATCTGTCACATAGGTCTTTGTTATTGCAAATCAAAGAGATAGACCTATACTGAAATAGTTTTATAGCATGTTTTTTAAATCACATTTTTAAATTTTTTAGGCAATACTTGAAAAAAGCTGCATTAAAAAAAATAGAAAGAAGTTTCAAAAAGTTGCAATATAAAATTTCTGGAAACAGCGTAAAACCTCATGCTGCATAAATTCTGAGTGTTTGGAAAGTTGTCGGAAGCTGTAAAAAAGAGTTGCAAAAGTTGCAAAAACTTGTCCTGATTATTAGAAATAGCAATAGCCTTGTTAGCAACAGTGTGGAAAATGTGACATATCTGGCCGTATCTTAGGTAGGTCGCGTCATATCTTACTGAAATATTTTTTCTTTAAAAGAAACAAAAAATTATTCAAATTATTTCTGCATAAATAAAATATACGATTATTTATTTCTACTACTGTTTGCAATTTACGCTGTGTTTCTTGTTTACAACTTATAATCAACTTTTGAATAACTTATAGAGCAGTGTAAAATTAAATACGACATAAAATTAAATACGCTGTGTTTCTTGTTTACAATTTGTAATCAACTTTTGAATAAATTATAGAGTAGTATAAAATTAAATACGACATTAAATTATGAGCAGATCTGAGATAACATTAAAATGGAGTTGCTATTATTCAGTCAAGGAAACTGATAGAAAATTCTTTTTTTTTTAAGTATTTAACAGAAACTGCTTATAATTAAGACTATTAACACTGTACAATAAAGCTAATCAGTTTATATAATTTCATTAATTTAAGGCTAAAATCTTATTGGTTTTTGAAAAGAAAATAATTACTTAATATAATCAGTTAATTTTAGAAGCTTTCTGATGATTATCGTTTATTGTAGTAGTACAAATACTTGACGGTACCTACATTCGTCAGTTAATTACACACCATATCAGCTCACAATTGTTGTTTATCTTTACAATTTAAAAACTTAAAATTGTATTTTTCTTGACTATTTACGTAAAAAAATTAAAATCAGAAACAGCTTAAATACAATAAGTCTAAACAAACCGAAACAAAATATAGCAAATTTTTACAAATGTATTTTACAAGAACTTGCAAAGAGCTTACGAACAACAGCACAAAACTTGAAGACTTTCAAAAATATAAAGTTGTTTTTCTCAACTATTTACACGATACAGTACAAATCAAAAACGTCTCAAATACAGAAAGTAGCAATTTTTCATTTAAAATTTCTAGTTATCCTCCTGACTCGCTGGAAAACATCGGAGGCGCTATACTTAGAGCAACCGTCTAGTGTAGAGATTTGCAACTTGCGGCGCACTTAACTTTTTTATGCGGCACACTGCTTACTCAAATTTTTTAGTTATATTTTCATATCTGTATTGCAGGTTTCTCAAAACTGTTTTCCGCGAGCTAACTGTTTCCACCAAAATTGAAAAACCAGAGTAAGATTTATAGGGAAGACCTTTTTTTTAGAAATTATTAAGTGTTTGAGACAAAAATCGGGAAACCAGAGTCCGATTCGAAGTGAAGACCTTTTCTTTAGAGATTACTACGTTTTGGAAACAAATATCGAAAAACCAGAGTCAGATTCAAAGTGAAAACCAGGGATGCAGACTCGGACTTGGGATTTGGGACTTGGGACTTGGGACCCGTCAATTCGGTGTAATATAGCTGGACTCGAACTTGGCTCGGACTTGAAAAAAGTACCAAGTCTGCCGAATCCAACGTCTAGATTTCATGCAGTATCGACAATTTGAAGGTCTTGGAGATTAGTGTTATCAATATTTATTGAAAAAAAAGCTAAATGTTGAATAAAAAATGAAAGAAAAGTAAAATATAATTTCCTTCATATAATCCCTCTTCGCTAATTTAAATTTTTATAACTGTTTCTTACTATGTTGCGCTCAAGATTGTTGCTTTTTTTGTGATACTGAGTGATCAAAAAGGGCGCCGGAAAACCATTTGTCAGGGGGGTTAAAAAAATGCACCTTATATTTTGAAAAAGCACGTTTTTAAAAAAAATGTTTTACAAAGTTGCCATTTCGTATTGCGACCGTTTTTAGGGAAAAAATGTTGTGTCCGTGGGAAAGACACTTTACGCACTTTCCCCTGCTTGGTGGTCTTGACAAGCAGTTCTAAATTACAGTAATAACGCCATTCTGTTGTGTCCGTGGGAAAGACACCTTACGGCACTTTCCCCTGCTTGGTGGTCTTGACAAGCAGTTCTAAATTACAGTAATACCTCTACTAAATTACTAGCGGACAGCAATATCTTGGCATCTCCGGAAGCAGGTCGGGGTAATTGCTTACCCTATGTATAGCGCCTCCGTCGCTTTCCTGCGAGTCAGGAGGATAAATATAGAGATAAAAAAAAAAAAAAAAATCCAGTATTCGCTAAAAAAATTATCACTTTTAATCAGTGGAAAAATTTTCATTTTCGTCCCAAATTTTAGGTGAAAATTAAAAAAAGAAAGAAAATGTAAAGGTCATCACTTTCAATCAGATCCATGGTTGCTACTTTCTTCCTAAATTTAAAATGCAGACCATAACCAAAATAATAATATTGACCTTCAACTGATCAGATATTTTGGTCCAGTTTTTATGATTGTTGGGAAAAATCTTACACAATACTTCTGTATCTGCGCACCAGACCCTTTTTTGAAAAGAGCAGGGTTAATTGCTCCCTGCCTCCCCACTTTTGGGCCCCTTGTGTTTAATACTTGTACAGAACATAAATATTGCTAGTTACATTTTTTTAAAACTTTTATCAGTACTTGGCTATCTTCCTCCATGATAGTCAAAGGGACAATTCTTAGTATTAGACAGAGATGCGGACTCGGGAATCGGACTCAGACTCGTTATTTTAGCCCGGACTCATACTCGAAATTCTAAATCACTTAAATATTTTGACAAGCCGCATCCCTAGAGAAGACCTTTTTTTAGAGGTCACTACATTTTTGAGACAAAAATTGAGAAGCCAGATTTGATTAAATAAACATCACCAAGTTTTTGAGACGAAAATTAAGAAAATAGAGTCAAATTCAAAGTAAAGATCTTTTTGCGGCCTGCCAACTATAACAAGATTTATAATTTGGCCCAATATGAAAAAAGGTTGGACATCGCTGGTCTAGTGATTACACAGAATTGTTATCGTATATTTATATTTCCCCACGATTTTCTTGACCTGCAATATATTGCTATCAAGTTTAAATTGGATTTTCTTCCAGTTTTTTATTTAGAAATATGGCTGAAATTGAGAATTGCTTGCAAAGGTGCCAAGCAAGAGAAATTATCTCTCTTAAGGACACAAGAGAATGACGAGAGTAAATTCTATACCGTAATCATGATTCGGTTACACTCCCGCCATAAAACAAAATAACTTTTAGCTTACAAACTTTTTTTGCAAGAATATAATTTCATTTTTTTCAATGTCACAATACAGTGACAAGCTTTTTAATCAAGAAAAATTATGAAAATCTACACTGAAGTTTTTGATAAAGCAGATCAATTTAAAACTGATTTTAATGTTAGATTACAATTTTTCAATGTACAAGAATGAAGCAATTGAAATAATTATTTTTCTACAGCTTAATAATTGTATTTGAAATATTTGCTGCCGCTATGAGCAAATTATACCACAAAAGCGCTAGTTACAAAAGAGCCATAGTAAAACAGCTAGCCGCAAAAGATTGAGTTTAAAAAAGCTAGTTCTACAATAGAATAGCTAACCCTTACCCTTACCCTAACCCTAACTCTAAATCTTATTTCACTCTAACTCTGACCCTAAACCTAAGACTTTTTGGTACGAGCTCTTTTTAATCCAACTCTTTTGTAGCTAGCTCTTTCGTGGCCCCAGTTCCTTTGAACTGGATCTTTTGTAAGCAGCTCATACTTAGTGACATTTAGTGAGTATGAGTGACATTTAGTGACTGACATTTATTTAGTGACATTTAATGAAACTTTGTGTTGATGAATTATTTCAAATGTCAAAAAAATTGAAAAGAAAATCGAGCAAATGACGGAACTTTTCAAAACTCAGTAAACCTCAATTGTTTTGTAATCGATTCGACTGACAAACTCATCTGATTTGGACAAAGATTCTGTTTATCGGCTGAAAACTGTTTGGGCTTCAAATGTTTTTGATTTCGGGTTTTTATTCCTGGACGAAAGCTGGACAACTTTAAAATTAAAACTGACTTAGCGTAAAATAACCTCTTTTTTATAAAGTTATTAAATCTGCTTTAAGCCTGTTTCTCATGTATCAATCTTTGCAATTATCAATCTAATACAATGGTTCCCAACCGGGGGGAATTCCTCCCCAGGGAGGAATTTCACCATTTTAGGGGAGGAATTTAACTTTTGAGTTAAATCCACTACTACTTATAACTACCACTTCAATGCAGAAAATAATTTCAGCCAGGAAATTGGTCTGGTACCGGTAACTAAATGAAATATTTGAATATTGGTATTGCCAAGCCGTACTGCCCCCTCCTGAATGGTGTTAAGTTGACGCTAGGCTCTTGCCGCATACACAATATTTTTGATGCACCAACAGATCTAGCTTTCTGTATCGTAGTGTTGATTGTTATCGCATTACCATTAACTAGCATACATTGTCAGTATTTGCTATGCTTCAATTATTAAATTATGATTGTCACAAAGACCATTATTGTAACATACTGTTGTCAATAATAGGAGAATAATGTTTTGTAAGCAGTCCTTCAGATAAAGATATAGATAGGACAACGGAGAAAGATATGTTGGTAGGCTACCGTAACTCTTATTAGTCATGTTGAACATTTAGCAAAGCTCCGAAAAAAGTTGAAACTTGCAAGGTTTTACAAGTTATATTTTTGAGCAAACTGTAGGTAGACTTTTTCAAAGCATATTATTAAAATACATTCCAGTAATTAGGCTACCAAAAAGCAGTGCACTCTCAGTAGGTTGTGCAGTATGTAGACTGGCTACTAGGCCGGGAGTTCGATTGTTATACAGGTAATACTTTGAAATGTTAGAAGTTAGTTACTCATATAAACTGAACATAAAACAGTTAGTAACTTTTTATGTTCAAATTATATGAGCAACTAACTTCTAACATAGGCTAGCCTGGTGTAATAAAATTAGATATGCAGCCAAATACTAATAGCCTAAGTTTTTTGTGTAGATTTAGCCTTACGTTTAATTACTAGCAACCTAGCAGCAAAGACATGAGTGCTAAAAAACAAAAATATGATAAATTAATATCCAGTTCGGTTTTGCATCGGTCATTATACATAGTGAAGAAAAATCACAGTGCGTATTTTGTAATAAAGTACTCTCCAATGACTCAATGAGACCAGCAAAGCTCAAGCAACGCTTCGAAAATGTACATCCGCAACACATATTTCGAAAATCAAAGGAGAGCACTAAAGTCAATGAGACTGGATGCTTGTAGCGATTGTTTTAGAAAAAACTACCAACTGTTAGAAGCATCTTATTTAGTGGCATTTGAGATAGAAAAACAGAAAAAGCCACATACTATCGGCGAAACGCTAATCAAGCCTTGCATTCTGAAAACGGCCGGCATAGTACTAGGAAAAGAGGCAGAAAAAAAGTACAATTTCGCTGTTAAATAACACCATACAAAAGCGAATCAAGGATTTGTCTCTTGATATAAAAAGTCAAGTAGTGCAGAAAATCAAAACTGCTCCGTTTTGGACTTTTTGCAATCTAACTGAATGAATCAACAGATATCTCTTCATGTGCACAGTTGATGGTGTACGCAAGATATGTTTGCCACAGTACATTTAAGGAACAGTTTCTATTCTGCTCGACTCTTGAAACTACTACAAAAGCAGCAGATATTCTGAATAAAGTTACAACATTTTTTACAGCTGAGGGCTTGGAATGGAAAAATCTTGCTTGCTGTTGCAATGATGGTGCGCCAGCAATGTTGGGATGCAATTCAGGCTTTCAAGCTTCAGTGAAGAGGCAAGCACCAAAAAATAAAGGTGTTCACTGCATGTTGCATAGGTAAGCCCTAGCTTCCAAGACATCACCCAGGTCCCTTCAAAAAGTTCTTGATCAGATAATAAAAATAGTTAATTTTATTAAAAGCAGGAGCTTTAAATTCCCGTCTTTTTAAGGCATTAAGTGCGGATATGGATTCAGACCACCAGGTGCTTCTCTATTGCACTCTGACTCGAGGCTATCTAAAGGCAATGTCATGCGAACAGTCTTTGAACTCTGAGAGGAATCAAAAGCTTTTTGTCTTCTCAAAGGCAAGACTGAGTATCACGCTTGGCTAGACAATGAACAGTGGGAAATCTCTCTGGCTTATTTGTGTGACATATTTGAACAACTTAACAAACTCAACCTACAGATGCAAGGCAAAAATACCAATGTCGTCAAATTTGTTGATACAATGAAGGCTTTCAAAGCTAAGTTGGCAAATTAGAAAAGAAAAGCTGAAATCTACAATTTTGCAATGTTCGAGAAAGTGGATATGCTTCTTGACAGCAGAAAGGAGAGCAGTATGCTAGAAATTGTTGAGAAATATATTGTAAAGCATTTTTCAAACCTTCAAAAAGAATTCGACAGATACTTTCCTGAGTAATGAAGAAGAATTGGATTTTGCGAGAAATCCGTTTACATTTCCTGTTGAAAAGCTTTCGGATGAATGTCAGGACAAATTTTTAGAGCTGATAAACGATTCTAGAGCTAGAAAAGAGTACCAAGAAAAACCCCTTTCCCAATTCTGGGTTGAATTGAAAGACTCATACCCTCAAACAACAGAAACAGCTTTTCGTATTCTTATCCTTTTGCATCAACTTACCTATGCGAGTCAAGATTTTTGTCTCTACTTCAAATTAAGGCCAAACATAGAAATAGACTTGCGGTTGAGGATGATTTGCGTTGTGCACTGTCACAAACCACACCCCGTATCCAACTACTTTTAAAAAACAAACAAGAACAAATTTTACATAGATCGAGAAGAAAATTGAACTAAATTTATATTTGAATTCATTAAAACTGTCTAAACCGGCAGTCGTATTGTCTGTTTTAATTGCTATTTCGTTATTTTGTTATTCTCCTGATATTGTACAGCGATCTCTTGATATAATGATGCTTGCTTAGTATCGTTTTAATCGCATATCAAGCTTTCTAGGTAATTCTTAGACTCTTTCATAATTAAACTTGTGGTTGATGCTGGGTTTCGGGGGGTAAATTTTTTAAAAAATTTTTTCAGACAAAATTTTGATAATCTGGGCTAAAAAATGCGCTGATTTCATATATTGATATCACAGTTAATAAAAATCTCGTAAATGCTAAATTTTAATTAAAAAAGTACACCGATGTTTTTTAAAATTTATGAAATCAAAAGTTTTAATGATTTATTTTATTTTATTAGGTAAACTTTGCTAAAATTTAAAATGGCTATAGCAGAGTTTAAATAGATTTAGAGTTCAGGTTCATGGAAATGCTGAATAAACAATTAATCTGATATCATTTTACACTTATAAAAATATATTTTATAAAAATTAGTTATTAGTTGTAAATCTCTTAATTAAAATTTAGCATTTATCTCTTTTTCAGAACCTCATATATGCTTTTTCTTGAAATTAGCGCAATTTCTTACTAGAAAGTGGTATTTTTGGTGAGAAAAATTTTTTCAATGACCCAACATTAAACAAAGTTGTTAGTTTGAAGTTACCAAGCAAAGATAATTGTCATTTAACGCTACAGTGAATTATCCAAAAGATTCAACGAATAGAGTCCTAGACTAAAGTTGTGCTTTACTCCAGAATGTGCAAGCGGAGTCGCGAAAAAACAATGTTTGAAAAACTTAGCGTAATAGGGGAGGAATGGAAAGTATCAAAATGAGCTAAGGGAGGAATGGATTTAAAAAGGTTGGGAATCACTGATCTATATGTTTTCTTTTTATTTGTTGACATGATCAGTTGGCAATAAGTGGTTTTAAGTTTAATTATTTTTTATTTTGCTTGCTATCTATTATTGAATTTTCTTTTTTTAGCAAGTGACGGCCCGAGTATTTTAAAATGTTGATATTTTTTCTTGAATAATTGCGAATGATGTTTTAATCTCTAATGTTAAGCTTTGGAAGCAATGGTTATCAGTTCAAATAAACAAACGGAAAAAATCTGATCACAATACACAAGCCTTAAATTGTATAAATAGCATATAAAATCAAAAATTACACCTTATTTAATATTTTTTTAAAAAATGCGAAAACTATTATCAAAATAAAATTTATTCAAATAGATTTGAATAGAATCATGATGTGGGAAAAATTAATGTTAAAATACTGTTTCTACTAGCCTAACTAATTAAATATTTTTAAAATGTTTAAAAAATGTAAATCTAAATTTTGCTTGCTAAATAAAAAATTGGTTTTAAAACTTTGATCATCTGGTATTGTTAGTTTATATTGATTAATTCAACTGTTTCTTGTTGGATTTCCCTGTTGTTTTTTAATTTTTTAAAAGTTTCTTTCAGCTTATCAAGAAGTGACGAGTACAGTAATGGATTAAAAGCGCTGTTGATTGGAAGCAACAAACCAGCACTGACAATGTAAGCAACGTCATCCACATGAAATCCGCTGAGTTTGACAAATGCCATGATACAAATGGGAATCCAGCATAAAAAGTCGGTGATGATGATTCTTGAAATGCGTCTTTGCATCCTAAATTGCTGTTTGTCTCTTTGGCTGGATTTTATTTTAAGTTTATTTTTCTTTGCTTTTATAAACATGCAAATGTAACTTACTGCAATAAAAAAGAAAGACAAAAAATTGACAGTAATAATGACAAGACTATATTCCCATGCCGATTCTCCTCGATAAACATAAAATCTTGGCATACATACACTGGTTTGGCCATAATAACCAAACTCTGCTCCTGGAGAATATTCTGGATCGTTGGTTTTGAGAAATGATTTGATAAAATCCCAGTTGTTGCAGTTGCATTCCATTGATTTATTTTTCAGTATTGACAAGCGACAAGCAAACTTAATAACTTCTTCTTTATTCCAAATTTTTGAACGAGTGAATCGATTTGAAAACTCAACTTTGTTTTGCATAAAATAACTAAATTTTTGATTTGGAATCGGCAAAACAGCAATAAGAAGAGCTATGATCCAAACTGAAATGATCGTCAACTTATATTTACGAGTAGATATTGAGAGAGTGGAAAATGGTTTGTAGATTGCGTGCAAGCGAGTACTTGTTAATAAAACCATAAAAAAACAGGAAGCTTCACTGGATAGAACTGCAAGACTACCAATTAATGAACAACGTAAACTTGATCGCCACTTAAAATCAATTTGACCGTAATAACCTGAATAGTAAGCACTGTAAACTGCGATGCTAAGCAAATAAATTCCCATTATCATGTCAGCAATAGAAATGTTAAGAATAATTAAATGTTGATATTTTGAAGAAGTTGTTAGTTTTTTTGTTTTAAGAAAATGAGTTGTTGATGTAATCACATACAAATTACCACTGATAACTGCAATACACATAATCCAAAAACAAATTTTCAATGCAGGACTTGCTATCATTTCTTGCTCTGATGAAAAGAGACTGTTGTCATTATCTTTGCAATCTTGTTCATCTCTATCATCATCACAATCATGTTTTCCATCACATACCTGATCAACATCGATACTGACTTTATTTCCTGCTTTGCAAACAAATCGTTTCGAACACTTTAACTCATCAAATCCTTTTGTGCAATTTGATTCGTTTGTGATACCATTAAAATTGTCTTCTATGCCGTCACAATAACGATCACCAATGTTATAACCGTTATGACAAATGTCATTACAAAACTCAGGTGGGTTTTCACAACTACATTCATCACTGAAATCACTACATTCTGGTCGACCGTCACATAGTGTTGCTAAACGATGATCGTCCATTCTAGTTTGACATGTTTTAGTTGATTTTGCAATATCAGAATTTACGTTAAAAATTGTTTTATAATCAAGATTTAAACTTGATTTTAAATTATGATCAACAAAAGACAAATTACAAGATGGAAATCTGATGTTACATAGATCAAAGTTCAAATATTGTTCACACAAACACTCATCAGACCAGTCATAACAATCAAATAAACCATCACACACTTGATTGGATGAAATGAACAACGTTGATCAAAACATTGAAAACACGAGTTGTTGATGCAAAGATCAGATTCGTCTCTGCACTGTGCAACATTATCATGCAAATTTCGTTGAGGCAAAACACACTTTCTATTCGAATCAACAGCAACACATTTAAAGCCGTGTTGATGTTGAATTTCATCACTTTTGTCAAGGCAATCAACTAGGCCGTTACACAACTGATGTGTTAATCCTAATCTACCATCATCACATTGAAAAGCACGATTACATTGTTTAGTGCAATTATGAGAACAGTTAGAGAGGCAAATAAAATCAGTTTTATTGCAATCAATAGTAGAACAGAGAATAGATGAAGTGTTGTAACAAGTTGACATATTACAAGAATTAAGAGGATTAAAATTACATTGTGATACGTTATTGAACCTGTTGATTGTGACATCACACTGACCACAATTTACAGTTTTTTGAACTTGATAATTTTCATCGCTGCCATCTGAACATTGTTCAATTCCATCATTTTGTTGCTTGATTGGAATGCATCCAGTGAAGTCCTTGAACAAGATGTTCTTTATCTTGCAATCAACAGGATTGTTTTTGTAACACTCACATTGAAATTGAGTTTCATTGCAAAGACAATCTAACTCATCTGATTTGTCAATGGAATAATAATACGAATCGCATTTATCTGCAAAATGCAGAACGTTTATCAAAATGTGTTAAATCAAAAAAAAATAATGTACCGGCTTTAAAATATGTTTCATTTAAATTTGTAGAGAAATTTACTTTTATACTTAAAGTTTTTAATTTTATGTACTTATATTTTAAATGTCATTAAATCACCTATAAAATCCATTTAAATCAATTTAAACCCAGCCATGGGAGGCAAATTCTTGTGTTTCTTGCTGCCGGTCCCAAGCCCGAAAAAATGAGAAGGGTTGCGGCAGGAAGGGATTCCGGCGTAAAACTTTTGCCAGATTATACAAATGCGCATTATTATTAATAAATCCATACCGGATCAGTCACGGCCCGGGTTACCAACGACTGCCTCGGTGTTGCACAAAAGGGCATCTGTGGAAATTAAGCTACTGCTTAACATAGTGAAAACAAGAGGAGAAAGAGAGGAGGAAGGCGAGTGAAGAGGCAGCGGGAAGTGAGGAAAGGCAGATGCTCACTAATAAGGGTGGGTACCTTAAATATTGGGACAATGACTGGAAGGGGAAGAGAGCTGAAATATATGATGGAGCGAAGGAATGTAGACATAATGTGCCTACAGGAAACAAACTGGAAAGGGAATAAAGCAAGGAACATTGGCAGCGTGGTCGAGTGGTTAAAGCGCCGGGCTTGTGACCAACACGATCTGAGTTCAAAACCTACTCGCACCATTCTGTTGTGGCCTTGGGAAAGACACTTTACGCCACATTCCCCTGCTTGGTGGTCATGGCAAGCAGTTTTAAATTACAGCCATATCTCTATTAAATTACAAGCGGACAGCAATATCTTAGTATCTCCTAAAGCAGGTCGGGGTAATTGCTTACCCTATATATTAGCGCCTCCGTCGTTTTCCTGCGAGTCAGGAGGATAAATATAGAGATGGAATGGAATAAAATATTGGAGGTAGATGCAAACTATTTTACAACGGAGCTGATGGAAGAAAAAATGGGATAGGATAGTGGTGAGGGAGGAGCTGGCTAAAAGTGTCCTGGAAGTGAAGAGGGTGTCGGACAGACTAATGGCCATAAAGCTGGAGGTAAAAGGCTCCATTCTAAATATAGTAAGTGCATAAGCTTCTCAGGTTAACAACAGCATGGAGGAGAAAAATGATTTTTGGGAAGACCTAGATGGTTTGATAGAAAATGTATCAAAACAGAAGAGGATAGTTCTAGGTGCAGAACTTAATGGACATGTGGGGAAAGGGAATATAGGGGATGTGGAAATAATGGGGAGGTACGGTGCTGGAACAAGAAATAAGGAAGGATCAATGATTGTGTAAATTTTGGAAAAAGGATGGATTTGGCGATTGTCAACACTTATTTTAAGAAGAAACACAAACACAAGGTGACATATAAAAGTGGAGGAAAAAGTACCCAAGTAATTTAAGTGATGTGCAAAAGGAGGAACTTGAAGAAAATGTGTGATTTTAAGGTAATAGCGAATCAGCGCGTGGCAAAGCAGCACCGTATGGTTGTATGCAAAATGGCTCTTATGGTGCAAAAGAGAAAGGTACAGAAAGTAAAGCCAAAGATACGATGGTGGAAACTGAAGGAGACAAGCTGTCAAGAAGCGTTTAGACAAGAGGTGACCAGGACTCTGGGAGGCAAGAATTAGTTACCTGATGACTGGGACAAAACAGCGGAAATGCTAAGAAAACAGCTGAAACTGTACTGGGAGTGACATTTGGGAAACGAAAAAGATACAGGGAGACATGATGGTGAATGAGGAAGTTCAGGAGAGCATAAAAGAAAAGAGAGAGGCAAAGAAAGCATGAGACAAAATAAGAGATAACTCGTCAGAACACTACAGCTTGTTGTTGACCCCAACTGAAAAATTTGAAAACTTAAAAAGCTGGGCAACTTTTTGCTTGAGGTTTTTACACCTCAAACAGCCAGTTGTGGACCTGAACACTGGATGAGTAATTCAATGAAAACAATGCATTACCAGCGTAATTGCGATACACCGTTAAGCCGCAAGGGCATACTGGAGGTGGTTCCGACATGCAGACCACATCATCGAGTCAGCTAACACGGATCGGGTAAAGTCAAGCTAAACCCTGCAGTCCCATTGCAAACATTAGGTAATTCATTTCTATAATTCGCTGAACCATTGTTATCCCGCGCTCCTTTTTCTCATTTAGTATCTTATTCATACCTCGTATATCCCTTATTTCTATCAAAATAGCAAGCTTGAATATTAACGGTTTTGATAAATCCTCCTCTTCCCTAGCAAACTTTATCACCAAACACAATATTCACATCTGTTGCATGCAAGAAACACACACCATACAAACACGAATTAGAACATTTCTGCCACAAACACAATCTTAATGTATATCCCAACACAGATCAATCACACGCACCGCACATTAAACATAGACAAGGTACAACATTTATCATTAACACCAAAGACTTACACTTGACACCAAACAACATTTAAACACACATTATATTACATAATTACATTCAATCAATCACTGCACCATAAATAAAACACCATTTACACAATCATCAACTGTTACTTTCCCTCAGGCGATACGACATAAAAAGCATCCAAAAGATACAAAATTATACAAACTTTTCTAAATAATATCGATTTCAAAAATAGAATAATAATCCTTGCAGGCGACTTTAACCTTATTTTTAACCCCATCGACAGAACAGAACAAAATATTTCAACCCAAACACAAATGACAAAATTAGTTTTTAAAACTCCTCTCTGATTTTGACCTTACTGACGCCTATCATGCATTTTACCCAAACACATTAACTTACTCTTTTTCTCGTACTCGGACTACCTCTACAATTGATCGCATATACATATCTTCCTCTCAAATTCAAAACATATCTTGTTCATCTTATTCCTCCATCACTTTTTCTGATCGTAACAAATCTCCAAACATCACATTGAAAACCCCTTCGACCATACTCTTTAGATCCTCTCTTGGAAATTAAACGATTCGATCGTCAACTCCCCCAAAACCATCTTTTCTATCAAAAACATCTTTTCTATCAAAAATTCATCTTTTCTATCAAAAATTTCTATTGTCGGCAGCGTGGTTGAGTGGTTAAAGCCCCGGCCTCGTGACCAACACGGTCTCGGTTCAAAACCCACTCGCACCATTCTGTTGGTTGTGTCCTTGGGAAAGACACTTTACGGCATATTTCCCTGCTTGGTGGTCCTGGCAAGTAGTCTAAATTACAGTCATGTCTCTATTAAATTACAAGCGGACAGCAATATCTTGGTATCTCCGAAAGCAAGTCGGGGTAATTGCCTACCCTATGTATTAGCGCCTTCGTCGCTTTCCTGCAAATCAGGAAGATAAATATAGAGATAAAATAAAAATAAAAAAATAAAACAAAAATCAACCATCTCTCTAATCTTCTCAACCCTATACAAGACCCTCTTCTGTGGTTGGACAAATTTAAAACAAACCTTAAACAATACATTATTCACCTTTCAAAAATTGACAACCGGAAATTACTTACAGAGCAAAATAGACTCAAAACAACACTACAACATACTTACAAGTACACAAACAGACCACTGACATTTGGATGTAGCTAAAACAAATACAACAATATAAGGAAACAGGAACACAGTTAAGACCCGTATACCCCTTCTAACAAGCATTGATGAACCCTCCCCGACGGCAACAATTAAAGAAAGTATCAATCAAAATAAAACCCTCATCCCTCCTAATACTAATCATTCACTTTCCTACTAATTCCTCACCACGCACATGTTTTCAACCGTTTATTTCTTTATTTCAAGATCTCTGGATTCCTTCTATCTCCTCACCCGACCCTACAGAATATCTATGCGATCTTTCTCCCCTTAATAATAAGGAAATGCTCCAAATCCTTCCTCCCTCACCTTTGATAACACCCGAAGAAATCCGCTTTGCCATCAAGACTCTCAACAAGCACTCTTCCCCGGGTCTTGATGGTTTTTCTGCCCAATTTTATAATTTTCTTCGTTCCATAATTTCTCTATTAACCCAATCCTTCAATAAAACCTCTATTCGATAGCAATTGTCTTCATCACAAAGCGTAGCCCTAATTAAACTAAACCTAATTCTGTTAAAGATTAAAAATCCATAGCCCTTCTCAATACCGACTATAAAATCTTATCTTCTATCATTTCTAGCCGATTAAAACCTATTCTTAAATCTATAATTTCTTCTGAACAGCAATGTGGTCTACCAAATCTTCAGATCTTCAACAACCACCTAAACATCTTCTCTGCTATCAACTATTCCAAAGATTTCCAACATTCCTTGGAAATTGTTCAATTTGATTTCTACAAAGCTTTTGATTCTATATTTCACACATTTTTACTGAAAACTGCTTCAAAACTTGGTATTCCAGATTCTATCCTAACCTGGATCCAAACCTTCCTTTCTCACCTATCCGCCAAATTACACCTAAACGGCTATCTTTCTGACTCCATTTCCGTTAAGCGAGCATTCGACAAGGATGTCTGTATCCCCTTAGCATGCTCTTCATTATAATTAGCATTGAGCCTCTGTCCCGAAAAATTCTTTCTTCGACTAAAATCCAAGGAATCTCCCTTGGTAAGTCTAACTTAAAAGTCAGTCATTATGCTGATGATCTGACATTCTTTATCACATCCCAACATTCTTTTTTATCTCTCCATGAGATATTAGATGACTTTTCAAACTTTTTTGATCTCAAAATTAATCATTCCAAAACAACTATCATCTCAAATTGCCCTACTCTCCTATCTTCATTTTACTCTATATTTCCCCAAGGTAAAACTCTAACATCCGCTAAAATTCTTAGGATCTTTTTCTTTTCAGACTGAAGATCTAGAGAAAAATTGGGATGACCTCATTCGCTTTATACTTCACACTACTCCTTCATCTCTAAACCCCAACAATTCTCTTTTTTTGAAAGTTCTCTCACTTAATCAACACCTGCTCCTTAAACTTCTTTTCCTTTCTAGAATTATACCTCTCAATCCTAAACAAACTAAAAATCTCACTTCCCATCTTTTTAATTTTTTATGGAATTTCTCTTCTTTTGAACCAATAAAACGCTCTACCCTCTATTTCCCCAAAACTGATAGAAGAATATTCCTACCCTCCATCGGTGCAAAAACCCTTTCTGCTTTCTTGTGGCAATTTATCTCGCTTCTCAAGCAAGAAACCCCTATTTCTCACTTCTGGATGACCTACGCTCTGTACAATATCGGATCAAAAATCAAACCTTGAAACACACAAACCCTGAAACCGCACATATCGTTCTTTTCTAACATTGAAAAAGAAATCGCCTTCACGACAGCCTACAAAGGTTATGCCTGGGAGTGTTTCTTTCAAAAACACTTAATCCCTCGCCGCTTTCCAAATGACTTTTTATGTAAACTTTGCTCTTCTTCCACTGATGATTCCACCACATTTTTTTTGAATGCCTTTCCGCAAAATATCTTATTTCCTGTCTCGAACCAATCCTTAGTGAAACCTTAAAAAAGTCCTTTACTCTCAACCGCAACTGCCTTTATTATAACTTCACCCATCTAACCAAAACCCCTCACACAATAACCACCAAAATGGCTTCTCTTATCCGACTTACCCTACTCCAAATACGAAACCACTCTCTTTCTTTTCATACCCCGATTTCCATCTCAATGCTAAACGAAAACCTATATAAAATCTAAACCAAATTTAAAAACTTTCCTTAAAAACTTCTCTTCTAATTTCGAAACTTAAATCATTTTCTTATTCCACGTAAAACTTTTATAATGTAATTTGTAAACGTCTTGTACACTAAATTGATATTTAAAAAAAAATTTTTTTTCAACTTTGTTTTTTTCTTTAAACTTTATTATATATTAGTCAATAAACTGTATTATTAGTGTATTGTTTTGATCTGCATTTACTTTACATGTTAATGTATATAAAATTTAGTGTAGAACATAAATTAGTGTTTTTGTATTTATTTTTATGTTATTGTATAAGTAATTTTTTTCCTTGCTCTAATAATGTAAGACTGTTCATTATCCTCAGTGTGTATATCTTTTGTTGTTGTGCTAGCTTGCTAAATATTTACTCATTGCATGTATATTGTTGACCACGTTTATTGTTTTTGTATTTTTTAAATTTGAGTTATTTGTCAAACTAAGGTAAAAGTATTTAAGCTCCTATCTACCCAACAAACTTATATTCGAATAAGTCAATGATAAAAGCGAATAATTTTTTTATTTTGTATTTTTGTGTTCATTCTATCGTTTTTATGTGTGTATAATCATTAAGAATAATAATATTAAAAAAAACAACAATGACGAAACAGGTCTGTCGGCACTTGCTTGTTGATTGACTTGACCATTCTTACTTAATGTTTACAATGGAACTGCAGGCTTTTTTTGTATTGCGTCGCAGAACGGAAGATTATTTTACTTTTGTTTCACAAATAATTGCTTCAACTTGAAAAAGTACAATTTTTAAAAAATTTAAAACAATTTTTATTACTTTAATTATATTTAACTTGATTGAATGAATTGTTGCAGAGAAATAATTGTTACGTCACAAGTAACCAATCTTTGGAAATAAAACTCACTTTGTTTAATTTTACAACAATTGTGACGTTACCGAAATTACTCATCGTGACGTTTACAAAAAAACACAAAGCAAGAAACTTACTAGACTTGCCATAACAAACATAATTTTCATGCTCATTTCTTCCTCCACACGTCATATTCCCTGGTTTGTTACAATCACAAGGGATGGGTCCGGACCCAGGAGATAAACATTGTTGTGAACAGTTTGCTTCATCGTGAGGACTGAGCCAGGGACAGTCAAACCTTCCATCGCATATAAAATAAGCATCACATGTTCTACAAAACAATATCGACGTCATAAGCCAAAACCGACGTCATAATCCGATACAAAATATAGAATTGCTAGTCAGCAGTAAAGTTTAAATCAGTGTTCCGTGGGATGAACCCAACAAGTCAATTAGGAGTTTTGATTTGATTTGATTCATCTGGTTTTTATTCCGCTCTATAATTAACATTTCAATTTCAGTTTTGTTGAGACCCAACGATAAAAAACAAGCAAATAAATAAGAAAAGTAGTAAATCAGTAAATTTTGGAATAAAAGGGTTGCTAAGTGACCGCCAAATTTAACCATTTTTATTAAAATTCTAACAAAGTTTGATGGCAGGCAACAGGCATACAAGTATTTTTTTAACATAGGAACAAAATCAATCGAACTGCAGTTGTTTTTTCACAAGGACAATGGTGTTAAAAAATGCTGTGAAGCAAGTTAGTTGCAAAAGTTTTAGCAGATTGTACATCTTTTAAAGCAGTAACGTAAACTTAGTATTTTTCTGGAACTGTGGTCATTAAAGTACGGCCTGCGGTTCTGATCCAAAATCTGTCAGGTTCGTCAAAATCTGACGCAAAGAGATTAAAATATAAAAAAGTATAAGCCAGTGGTCAGCAAGCTATGGCTGATCAAATGATTCAACAATGAAGCACTTTTTATAAAATTAAATTGATTTTGACTTACTGACTAGAAAAATTTCATTAAAAATTATTTATTAATTTTTTTTTATCTCTATATTTATCCTCCTGAATCGCAGAAAAGAGACAGGGGTGCTAATAAATAGGTAAGCAATTACCCCAACCTGCTTCCGGAATACTGAGATATTGTTTTCCACTTAAAATTTATAGAGATATGAGATTAATTTAGAGAAACTATAATTTTATTTCAGCCAAGCAAGACAACAATTTGACTCAAACCAGCTATAACTAGTTCTTGGATTTGCAGCACAGGGCGCATCTCATAACCGAAACTAAGCCGACAAGAGGTTAAGCAAGTACTTACTCTCTTA